>ML660665.1:534290-566529 GCA_007570785.1 Antilocapra americana | reverse complement strand
CAAAATTTGTAAAACAGCGATTGGTGGACTTTTCGCACATTAGTTCCTGATAGGTGTATTTAACCACAAACAGCCCCCTGATTGGTGTATTTTCGGTGCTTCCCTGGCGAGCGGGGATTGGTCGTGTCTAGGGTGGTGACATGGGGTGAGGACTGGACTATTCTGTGGTTTTTCCAGGAACTTGGGTGTTGCCCTTTATTACAAGACGGCAGCTCCTTTTTAAAGACGGAGTCACTTAGGCTCTACAGGACTGGTGCAAGAAAAAAAATGGCCCAAGGGACTGAATGGAAACAAATCTGGCTGTGGATTTCAAACACTGGAAGTTCCATCTGTGCCCTTGAATTGGTGCCTCCTGACTTGGATGCTAGATGATGGCCATGGGTATGTTTGTATTTCATATCCAAGACATGGTATTTGAGAAGATAGAACAATTACAGAAGAGCCTCAGTTATCATGTAAATATGATGTTATTTACATATTTGATGAAAATTAAGGAGAAATGTATTGGGCTTTACAAGAACACTCTTAATTAAACATTTAAATTATACAACCCCAGAGTTAAGCTACTCTAGACTTGGGTTGGACAAAACTTTTTAAGGAACTTCAACATAACACTCAAATACTTAACTATTTGTAAGCTCCAGTAATAGGTCACAACAGCTAGCAAAATTAATCCAAGACAGGAAAAAATGCATTGTTTCCCAAGAATCTGATTTAACCCTTCCCAATTGGTATATTTAAAGCTTCTTCTCTTCCAAGACAAATATCAGGCTGCATTATGAAATTCATCCTATTGTAATTCTGAGCATTGTTTTGCTTTGCATTTCCCTTGCTGGCTCTTCAGGCATCAGTGATTTGCCCCTCGCCCAGAAAAAAGTTAAAAAGGACAGTGGAGATAATGAAATATTGTAATGTGATGATTTCTTAAGAACACAAGGAGGTGATCCTTGGAAATATTCAAATGAAGAGTAAGAGCCTTCTTTCTCCAGGGAGAAGATAAAGTGAGAGACTCCCCCTCCTGGACCTTTTCTTTCACAATTTCCTCCTCATTCCTTTTAAATATATGTAAATCTTCTCACGACTCAGGAATGTTCCTCCCCCCTCCAGGGTCGGGGAGCATCATTTTGCATTGTAATCAAGCTGCAACCCCTGCAGACCTCCTGGCTTCTTGGCCAACTGGACTCCAAATGGCCAAAGCTTAGGGGCACAAGGGTAGGGGAGTCTCTCACCTCTTTGGAGGAGAAGCTCCTGGCGTCTGCATCCCTCAGGCAGGGCGCCTGGGTTTGCAAAGATTATTCTGATTTTTATCTTTCTGTCTTTGTGGCCAGATATTCCCCGTTGGGAGATTTTGTTTTCAGTTCAGTGTCTCCAACACACTTCACAGCCATGGAGAAAGGACACATCTCCCTCAGTGGAGATGTGTTCATTAAATGTCCATCTGGAGGGAAAAAAACACTTCTTTCCTCAAGTGTCACCATCAGGCAGAAAAGGGGAAAGTCATCAACGTGCTGAGTCTTTTTCCCCCCTGAAAGAGCCTCCTTGCACCAGGGCCAGGCGCCGGGGCTGGAAGACTGTACCAACCTTAAGTCTCACTGTGGCATGCCAAGTGGTTCCTATGCCACCTGTCATCTGAGCCCAGACCTCTGTCTCTTATCAGTGCTTCACAAATGCAACAGGCCTTTGTCTAAAAGGTAGATAAGCTCCCCGTTCTGGTCACTTCTTGGGTTCTTCCTTGTCTTGTGAAGGCAGCCAAGTTCACGTAAAAGGTTAATCAAGTGTTCACATTTCTCTTGTGAATGTGTCTTGTGTTAGTTTCATTTCCAGGCCCAGCCAGAGACCCAAAGATGGTAAAGGAGCATTTACCCTCCATGTCCCTTTGGGTCACCCCTGCCTCCCCCAAACAGAGATACTTCTCCAGCAGTGGTGGGAAAGGGGGGTTGCTGAGGGGACTTGGAAAGAAGGGAGGACCCGAGGCAGAAAGGAGAGGAAGGGGCAATGGGAGAAGGGTCCAAGCCAGAGACTGCAAAGCCCTTCCCCCAGGAACTCAAAAGGTGCATTTCCTCTGGGAAGCAACAGTGATCAGGCCTGGAGAATTTCCACCTGCCCTCTTACAATTTAAAAATGGTCAAGCCCCAGTAGGGATAAGTCTATGCTTCCACCCTCAGAGGAACTTGCATTTCAATGCCCTTGAGTTCCTAGAGGCATGGAGAGCCATCCAAGTGTGCGAACCCACAACTGCCCGTCCCCACTGGAGAGGCCTTTATTCCTGGAGGCCATTGTGAGCAGACCCTACGAATTTCCCAGGACTTCCCTTAAAACTTTAAAGTGCCCCAAGACCCAAGCTTGGAGAAGCAAATGTCCCACTGGCAAAGGGACTTGCATCTCAATGCTGTGTCCTTTGAAAGGAAAAGGACTTTGGCCAGCTTTCTGGCATTCTTCAAAACAAAGATCAGGAAAACCAACCTGGATCTCAAGTTAGACCCTACAGAGCATCTGCAACCTGGAAGTCTTTTTTTCCCCTCTTTTAAGAAAATAAATAATTCTTGACTACTGCCAAACACCATGGACAAAAATCAATTCCACTTGTACTGGAAATCTAAAACAAAAGGCAAAATAGCCAAACTTGTAGAAGATGACAGGAGAACACCTTCATGATGTTTTCAGTTGAGAAAGATTTCTTTTTTTTTTTTAAAGAAAGATTTCTTAAGTGGAATACAAAAAGTACTGACCATAGGAGATGTTGATAAATGAGTGTTTTCTGAGCTCTGGGAGCACTGGGTTAGTTTGATAGTCTTTGTTCTGCGCTCCCCCATCCTGACCCCCGTTTCCCCTCAGAGTGGCTTCTGCCCTCTCCTTTCTGTTGCCCCCACTTCCAAGCTCCTGCTTTATGGGGGCAGGCCTGAGAGGATGAGCCCCTCAGCTACAGAAGTGCACTTTGTTTCAGGTGTTTTCTGAGATGGCCTGCCCTTGGCTGCTTTGTTATGCGCTTCATCCTTTAATGACACGTATCCCCTGTGTGGCTTCCGTTTAGTCTCCTCCTGAAGTCCCCCAGATTCTATAGCTCTTGCTGTCCGTAGGGACATTGGGTTACCATTACAGAGTCAGCTCCCGACTAGGATAGAGTGCTCTGATCTCAGGATGGGGCGGCCTCACTGTGGACTCTGCATGCCATTGCTAACTGCCTTGGTGCTGAGATCTGTCTCTTAGGGTTTTTTGACAATTTAATTTTAACATCTTTCCTCAATTTTCCCAATTTATGCATTCTTTTGCTGAAATTTTTTTTTTGGGGGAAGGGGAAGTTCCATGCAACTTGTTGCCTTTGTGACATCACTGGAAGAGTCAAAACACTGTCTCACTTCCTTGCACTTTCTTTAAAAAAAAAACATTTTATTGAAATATAGTTGATGTACAGTATTGTGTTAATTCCCTTCTCTGTGACTGTCAACCTGATGCAAAGAACTGACTCATTTGAAAAGACTCTGATGTTGGGAAAGATTGAAGGCAGGAGGAGAAGGGGACGACAGAGGAGGAGATGGTTGAATGGCATCACCAACTCATTTGGTGATGAGTTTGGGTAAACTCCGGGAGTTGGTGATGAACAGGGAGGCCTGGCGTGCTGCAGTCCATGGGGTCACAAAGAATTGGACACGACTAAGTGACTGAAGTGATACTGATTGTGTTAATTGCCACTGTACAGCAAAATGACTCAATTATACACATATATGTTCTTCCTCATATTATTTTCCATTATGGTTTATCCAAGACATTGAGTATGGCTCCCTATACTATGTAGTAGGATCTTGTTGCTTAACCATCTTATGTGAAATAGTTTGCCTCTGCAAATCCCAAACTTCCTGTCCTTCCCTCTCCCACCCCCTCTCCCCTTTGGCAATCACAGGTCTGATCTCTATGTCTGTCAATCTGTTTCTTAGATGTTTGTGTCATATTTTAGGTTCCACATATCAGTGATATCATGTGGTATTTGTCCTCCTTCTTTTGACTTACTTCACTAGTATAATAATCCCTACTTCATATTTTTTTTTTAGATTTGTCCCGGCTGTTCTTTTATTTAGTTATTTTTAAAATATTTACTTGGACATGGTATCTTCCATATTCATTGTACCATGCAGGAACTTTTTTTTTTCAGTTGAGGCATGTGGGATCTAGTTCCCTGACCAGGGATGGAAACTAGGTTACACACATTGGAAACTTCGAGTCTTAAGCCACTGGACCACCAAGCAAGTTCCCAGACCAATCTTTTCTTTATGTCTACTGTTCTTAAGGAAAAGATTCCTCTAAGGTGAGCCAAGCTCAGTGGCTCATTTTAACTTAGAACAACTATTTGCTGTTTCACGAGTTTCAGTTTCAGCCATCTAACAGGTTTCTCCCAAATCAGCTCTCATTCCAGCAGTGTTCTGCATACCTGTTTTGGAAGCTCCGAGGGAAGCAGATGAAATTAATTAGGATACAGCCCTTCAAAGCCAGGGCAAGTATTTTACCAGCTGTGTACAGAGACCTTCTCACAACCATGGCAAAGGCCACAGAAGAAACATCTTTATCACTGAGAGTTCCATAGTCACTGTCCTTTTTTACTCACTCCTCCTCTCTTCAGCTCTCTGCTCTGACAGTCTCAGTCAGTCCACCATGTTTGTTCTCTCAGAGGCACAAGGAATTCTTTTTAGCTTATTTTTGTGGTTTACCCAACTAATTGGGAAATCAGGCCTGTTGGGACAGAAGGTAAAATCAAATAAACAATCCTTTGAATGTCTGGGAAATGGCTACTGGGCCTTCAACCTCAGGAGACACTCAGGCCAGCAGTGCTCTTCTACGTGGGGTCCTCTTTTTCCAACACCACATCGTCACTTGTTCATATTCTTTTTTAAGGAATGAGTTTGATCAAAGGAGTTATTAGCACCTACTGATGTGATCAAGCTGGTTCCTCTAAATTGCTGAGTAATTATTTCTATGAAAAGATTTCTCACATTGAATTACCTTTGTATTTTTGGACTAGACACTACTTGGTCATACATAATATCCTGATATTTTGTTACATTGTGGGAATCCACACAGTTACTTTTTCCATTTGCTTATAAGAAAATATAGGCAAGTATCTTTTTGACTTTAGGGTAGAGAAAGACTTCTTAAACCAAGCATAAAAGGCATTAATCCTTTAAAACTTTTGGTATGTTTAACTATGTTAGAATTGGGGACTTCTGTTTAGCAAAGACTCAAGAAAGTGAAAAGGCAGACCACAAACTGAGAAAATATGTGTAACATTTGTGTCAGGCAAGTGTAGATGTCATGCGAGGGTATGTTCCTCGGTCCTTGTATCATCACAACAAAGATTTGGAGTGACGGACATTGAAGCCCTCGGCGGGCCACAGCTCTCAGGTCTGGACAGACCGCGTTATAGCTCTTAAATAAATCAGTGTTACAGCTCAGTGTTACAGCTCTATTTTATTTAGAAGATGATAGCTGGAGAATTCATCCTCGAGGCATGAGGGCATGCAAGGCTGTGAAGAGAACACCGCAGCGCATAGGAGAGAGAGGGAGAGTCCATCTTCGAGGCACAGGAGAGAGAGAGAGAGAGTGAGCCCTTTGGCTCCTATTTTATATGTTTATTTCTGCCCCCTGGGCCTGTCCTATGCAAACTGGGCTTAGATAGGAGTGCTGTTCTACCTGCAGTTCTCACTCAGGTCCTCGGACCTTCCTTGTTCTATTTTCACGGGCTTTTCCCTTACTTGTCTTCTAGCCACCGACATTTTGGACTCCTGTTTCCTATTCTAACTACCTAACAATTTGTAACTGACAAAAGACTAGTATCTAGAGCACAGAAACAATTCTTAAAATTAGTGGATAGGTAGACAATGCAAAGAACAACTGAGTTTCTTTTCTTGGGCTCCAAAATCACTGCAGATGGTGACTGCAGCCATGCAATTAAAAGACACTTGCTCCTTGTGTTGTAGTCACATGTTTCAGGAAACAAATTCACTCAGAAGGACAATGCAGATAGTGGAATGCAGTTTATTACACTGATGGGCCCAAGGGAGGGTCTCCTCTTAGCCAAGGACCCCGACTAGTTTTTGTGGAAACCCTAAGTCTATGTGCCCAAACCCACTTCCCCAAATTCCCTGATACTAGTCTGAACAAAGGAAAAGAAAGAAATAGTCAAAGTTAACCCGTGATTCATTTGCCTTAAGCCTAGGTAGTTAACAATGGACGATTATCAATAGGCCTGTGGTCATACCCCAATAAGCACAATAGAATGTATGATTCCATTCAGTTACACAGATAATTAGGGTATTCTTTTAGGGAGAGTCTAGGTATGAGCCCTGGGGCTGTTCCTTCCAGGGGCCTGGTTTCCTAGTTGATGTGTCATTTCCATAGATACCAGGCATATAGCACAAAGACCACAGTCTGGCTCAAGATGGAGTCCTGCTTTCAAGATGGAGCTTGTTCTGTCTGTTTCCTCCTCCTTCACTTGGAAGAAAAGTTATGACCAACCTAGATAGCATATTAAAAAGCAGAGACATTACTTTGCCCACAAAGGTCTGTCTAGTCAAAGCTATGGCTTTCCCAGTAGTCATGTATGGATGTGAGAGTTGGACTATAAAGAAAGCTGAGTGCCGAAGAATTGATGCTTTTGAACTGTGGTGTTGGAGAAGACTCTTGAGAGTCCCTTGGACTGCAAGGAGATCAAACTAGTCAATCCTAAATAAAATCAATCATGAATACTCATTTGAAGGACTGATGCTGAAGCTCCAATACTTTGGCTACCTGATGCGAAGAACTGACTCATTAGAAAAGACCGTGATGCTAGAAAAGATTGAACGCAGGAGGAGAAGGGGATGACAGAGAATGAAATGGCTGGATGGCATCACTGACTCAATGGACATGAGTTTGAGCAAGCTCCAGGAGTTGGTGATCGACAGGGAATCCTGGCGTGTTGTAGTCCATGGGTTCGCAGAGAGTCAGACACGACTGAACCACTTTCACTTTGTTGTATCCACGTGTTTCAGGAAACAAACTCACTCAGGACTATGCAGATAGTGGAGTGCAGTTTATTACACCAGCGGGCCCAAGGCAGCATCTCCTTTTAGCCGAGGACCCTGATTTTATACCCCATGTGTACGTGTCTGCACTCACCAACCCAAATTCCTTAAGGCTTATATAAACAAATGAAGGGTAAATACAATCACAATAATCTCATCATTCATGTGTTATGTGTTCAAACAGTTAAACAACTGGCCCAAAATCAATAAGCCCAAGGTTACACTCTGATAGGTACAGAAAAATTTATGGCCTGTCCAGAGACAGGGGTGATTAGTATATGTTTTCTCTTAGGCGATGAGTAACCTGGATAAGATCTTCAAGGTTCCCCTGTCTGGAGGGGGGCTTATCCTTTTATTTTTGTTTCCATGGGCACTAGGCACAGAGTTTAGAGTCCACTGGAGAGGTGGCCAAGCATGATCAGCATAAACAGGCCTAAGATGGAGTCCAGGCCCTGTGAATTCCCTCTTCAACTTCACTTCACTTCTGTCCACCCAGTATACGTGCCTCATACAATCAGCAAATGACCCATAAGACCCCTATCCCACTCCTTGTACCCTGGGTATAAAAATGTGAGAGTTGAGCTATAAAGAAAGCTGAGCACCAAAGAACTGATGCTTTTGAACTGTGGTGTTGGAGAAGACTCTTGAGCATACCTTGGGCTACAAGGAGATCCAACCAGTCCATCCTAAAGGAGATCAGTCCTGAGTGTTCATTGGAAGGACTGATGCTGAAGCTGAGACTCTAATCCTTTGGCCACCTGATGCGAAGAGCTGACTCATTTAAAAAGTCCCTGATGCTGGGAAAGACTGAAGTTGGGAGAAGGGGACAACAGAGGATGAGATGGTTGGATGGCATCACCGACTCAAGGGACATGAGTTTGAGTAAACTCTGGGAGTTGGTGATGGACAGGGAGGCCTGGCGTGCTGAGGTTCAGGGGTCACAAATAGTCAGACATGACTTAGCGACTGAACTCAAGGACCCCTGCTCAACGTCAGTTTTCTCTTGAGCTGGCCTGCTATTCTAACAGCATCTCCCACTCTAATAAACTTTATTTCCCTCTCCTTCTGCCTCATGTCTGGAAATTATTTTCCAGCCCGTGACCAGACCACAACAGACTATAGCCTGGAAGACAGGCTCTCAAAGCCAGTCAGAGCCTGAAGAAGTGCTCTGGAAAGGCATAGTGTTCAGAGCAGTTCCATAACTTGTCAGAACAAAGAACATCAAACAAGTCAAGGATACAGTCCTTTAAGTTTAACAAAAAACAAACAAAAAAAACCAGACCAGCATGTATATGACAAGTCAGCAAGGCCTTGGCCCCTGGGGAAGGGAGTCTTTTCATCCAAGCAGCCCCAGGAAGTGGGGCATTTCACTTTTATTTTTTCATGGACATTCTTTACTTCTGGTCAATGTGTCCTTTTCTTTCATAATTAGAGCAGATGTACAGTCTATGTTCAATAGGCCACAAACAGGCTAAAATTTGAGTTAAGTCATGCATAAATCAGAATGCCTTCCCCAGACTTCAGTGCGTGAACATTTCTACCATAATCAGTAATCATGGAAATGCAGGATCATAGTGACAGACCATTTCCACCCACCAGCATGGCAGAAATGAAGTCTGAAAATACCCAGTGGTTAAAATGGCAAATTTTGTGTTATACATATTTTTTCCCAATTTTAAAAAGCAAGAGAATGATAAATCCATCTGTGGCCTATTGCTGCCATGGGGCATTGGAGCGGAGGGGTCAGGATGGTATATGGCCCTGTGCCAGGATTGGGTGGTGGCTTCAGAAGTGTTAATGAGCTTTATTCTTTAAATAAACAAAATGGAAATGGGCCTTGAGTGGATCCATCTGACAGATTGTGAGTAATTCAATTCTCTACATCTGAATTAAAAAAAAAATTTAGAAAAGCAAATACCCATGTTCCCATGATCCAAGACTTGTTCTCAAGAGGAACATGAGAAGTCCCTTGGGTCCACCATTTGCTTCCTCTATGTCATCAGCAGGGTTTTCAGTTTCGCTACATGGAATAACAGAAATAGTCCCTGACAACTACTGTCAAGTGATCTTTAACAAAAGAGCAAAGGCAATTCAATAGAAAATGAATAATCTTTTCAACAAATGGTGCTGGAAAAACTGGATGTTCATATGCCAGGAAAAAAAAATTAATCTAGACACAGACTTTATGCCTTACAAAAAAATTAACTCAAAATGAATAACATGGAATGTGAAACTAAAAAATCCGAAAGATGATGACCTAGAGGAAAATCTAGGTGACTTTGCATTTGGTGATGACTTCTTTGGCTACACCACACATGGCACAAGCCATGAAAAACACAGAAGCAAATCCAAAGAATTAGGAGAGTACAACTTCTTCATTCTAGGATACAGGCAGGAGGTAGATGCCCCCACACCCCACCTCCTGTAAACCAATTGGAGATTCATTCTTTGTGGACAAACACTCGAAGATAAGAGCAGAACAATTAAAGGAGGAGGCTAGGCCCTGTCCAGACCACATTTCTCATTCTAGAAGTCAGGAGACCTCTCCGACCACACATGCACAGAAAGGATCCTTGGAGGTTAAAGTGGGGGAGTGATATCAAGGGATTATCTACCCATAGGCCTCTGGGATAGAATCCATATTGGCTAAGAAATATGTGTGTAAATATGGGAATATCCTGAGCTCCTGACTGTGAACCAGGCAAATCAAAATGATTGGCCAAAGGCATGCCCCATATAAGTGATTTAAACTACCACGAGGGTATGACTCAGGGAATCTCCCTCTGAGTCTGCACATGTGTCTACCCACACGTATTATTGTCCTCTTTTCCTTGCTTCAATACTGTCTGTCTTTGTGGGAATTTTATATATATATATATATACATATATATATATATATATATTTATTGGCTGTGCTGGGTTTTGTTGTGGTGCACATGCTTATTTAGTTGTGGCATGCAGACTTAGTTGCCTTGTGGCATGCAGGATCTTAGTTCCCCAAGCAGGGATTGAACTTATGTCTCCTGCATTGGAAGGTGTATTCTTAACCACTGAACCACCAGAGAAGTCCCTGTGGGAATTCTTTCCTGCAAAGCCAAAGGGCCAGGGCCTTTGTCACTGACCACTGGTCTAGTGGCTAGGATCTGCTGCTATTACCACTTCGACCCAGCCTCAATCTCTGGTTGGGAACCCAAGTTTCACTCCAAGCCGTCGCTTGGAGTGGCTGAGGCCACCCACCCAAGATCAGGATGACCGATGACAAAGAGGTCAGGCTTTGGAGAGATGAGAAGCTGGACAGTTTCTGGGTTGTGCTATGGCCCCTGCTTCCCTGGGAGCTCCTGTCTGGGGATGCCAGTGGGTAAAGTCAAGAGTGACTACTGGGAAACAGGACTTCCCAGTGGGGCACCTGGCAGGGCAGGGGTGAGGAAATACAGAGTCACGATAGCACCAGTCCAGATCAGAACCTGGGCCAGAGTCACCTTGGTATTCAATGGCCATGGGGATTACAGTGGTGATACACCCACCTTGTCTGTCTCTTGTCTGTTGCAGCCTGGTTGCCCACCATACCTGTCACCCTCCTACTCTGATGGGGTGGCCCTCCCCATCCTCCTCTTGCTGAGCTCAGATCAAAGCCCCTGCTCCTGGATCCATCATCTGCCTCCCATCTTCTTCTCCCACACTCTTAGGTTTCGTATGCTTGGTTTTTTTTTTTTTTTTTTTTGATGGCCGGAAGACATGGGCTTGATCTTCAGCAAGAAAAGGGATTTATTTGGCATGAGGCTGGGTAGATCACCAAATGAGCAGGATGTCTCATCTTAAGCAAGTCTTGAGATGCGCAGTTGTCACTTGTTTTGAGAGTGGTCCAGAGTATGAAAGGGCCCTGCAGAAGGTTGGGGCTGCAGACCAAACTGCCAGGCCAGCTAAAAGACACAGCCAGTCTGAAGGCTCAAGGGGATCTGTCCATGGTAGACAGTGATGCCGGGACAGAGTCTGGGTGAAAGCCTCAGTAGAAGGATCCCAGTACAGATCCATAAATATTTGGAGTAAGGCATATCTTCCATGGCAGAGCTATTCACCACTCAGAAAGCAGCTGCTCTCATGCTACAGGGCTGTGGTCCAGACTTCAAGCCTGATCCCAGGATATCAAGTGCCTATTTGACTGGTGATGCCCATCATGACCTGAATATTGGCAGACCCGCTGAGCCCTGCAGCCAGGCAGGCACAACAGTGGTCCAATGGAGAGGACACCTTCCTGAACAGGCCCAGTTGGGGCCCAAGGCCCAAGTTGGGTACACGGACAGGTAGTCAAGACCCCAGGTCACCTGCCTGCATCATACAGTACCCTCCCCCAGCTCACACATGTGGCTTCTGGGCAGAGGCTCCCTAAGATGGACCCATGCAGGGGAAACACTCAGACTTGGCTCCTGGGTATGTCACCATGGTGAGGCGAGTACTCCCGGTGGGCAGGACACTTGGCTGTCCCCTTGGTAGAGAGAACTATGGCCTGAGATAAAGATGTCGTGGAAAACAACGTGACTGATTGGTCCAGGACCTAGGAGGAATAAGACTGGGTCGGTAGAAAGGGTTCTGCACCCAGTTCTAATGTGTGGTATGGAGGTCTTCCCCAATTCAGACCAGTTCAGTTCAGTCGCTCAATCATGCCCAACTCTGTGACCCCATGGACTGCAGCACCCCAGGCCTCCCTGTCCATCACCAACTCCCGGAGTTTACTCACTCATGTCCATTGAGTCAGTGATGCCATTCAACCATCTCATCCTCTGTTGTCCCCTTCTCCTCTTGCCCTCAGTCTTTCCTAGCATCAGGGTCTTTTCAAAATGAATCAGACCTTCACATCAGGTGGCCAAAGGATTGGAGTTTCAGCTTCAACATCAGTCCTTCCAGTGAATATTCAGGACTGATCTCCTGTAGGATGGACTGGTTGGATCTCCTTGCAGTCCAAGGGACTCTCAAGAGTCTTCTCCAACACCACAGTTCAAAAGCATCCATCCTTCGGTGTTCAACTTTCTTTATAGTACAACTCTCACATTCATACATAACTGCTGGAAAAACCATAGCCTTGACTAGGTCTTCCCCAGCACCAAGCAATTCTCACACACCAGCTGGTGTAATTCAATGCAACGGCAACACACTTCGAGTCTCCCTGGAGATAGCATCAGATCCCACAGATTAAGGGCTCAGTCCCACGAGACTGTCCCCCCACCACTTCAGATGCCAAGCACAAGCCAGGTTGTCATCTGTGCTTCTGACTGACCAGCTACATAGATGAGAGGTTCTCCCAACCCCTTCTGAGGGTTCCATTAATTTGGTAGAGCAACTCCCAGGACTCAAAGCAACATTTCCCTTACTAGACCACTGGCTTCTTATAAAAGGATATAATGGAGGACCTGGCAGATGGACGTGATGCACCAGGTGCCACTCTCCCAGCATGTCCATTGTGTTCACCAACAAAGACACTCTCAAAACCCTGTCCTGGTGGGTTTTTATGAAGGTTTCATCACACAGGCATTATTGATGAAAGCTTAGGCCCTCTTAGGCTAGAGGTCCTGATTTCTGGGCCCAGGGCATTGCTTCCATCAGAGATCATGGGAAGGGCTCTGTAGAAACCTGACATCTGCTAACATGGACTCCTCATAATCAGGGATCCCTTGGCCAAGAAAAGGCTGCTGTTTTGGCAGGGCAGTTGATCCTGAGAACATCAGGAGCTAGCACTGCTGCTCTCCAATGACAGTAAGAAGTATGTACGTGACACACAGATTCACTAGGGGTTCAAGCCCTGGTCAGGAAACTAGATCCCACATGGGGCAACTGAGTTCGCAGGCCACAACTAAAGATCCCACACATGGCAATGAAGATCCTGCAAGCCGGAAACACACACCTGGCACAGCCAAATAAATAAATCTTTTAAAAATATTAATAGACAAGCAATTTAATAAACTTGATTGATAAAATAAACAACTGTACAATGGTGGTGTAATAAGAAGAAAGCAATCAAACACTCAAAGCTGTGGTGGGTAAAGGTCTGGTTCAGTCCTCTAGGAAAATCACCTAGACCAGTGGAGATGCTTTCTGAAGGGGAGAAAGATCTAGAATAGGTGATGGAGGAGGGTACGGTGGATGGCAAAATGGACACAAAACACTCCCATTGGAGTCTGCACTCACGTTCAAGACACTCATGGTCCTATGGACTATGACTTTTATCTCTCCTCCCACAAAGAGGTAGAGTCCATTTTGGCACACTGAGAAGCTGGACTTGCCAATGTGTAGTGGATAGAACTACATCCTCCAAAAAAGGTCAAGTTTCTTAAAAAAATTTTAAAAATAAAAATGTACAGACATTAAAAAAAAAAAGTTCAAGTTCCAGTCCCTGGTACCTGTGAACGTGACCGTCTTTGGAATTACAGTCTTTGCAAATGTGACTGAGTTAAGAGGGGGTCACACTGGATTTGGGTGGGCCCTAAGTCCTAAGACAGGAGTCCTGAATTTGTATTGATTTCTTTTGCTGCTCAGTGGTGAAAGTGCAGAGTCCCAACCACTGGACTGCCAGAGTATCCTTAGAAAGAAGAAGGAAAGTTGGAGCCAGACACAGAGGAGACACATGGGGAAGAAGGTCATGTGAAGACAGAGGCAAAAACTGGAGCCATGCAGCTATAATGCAAAGAAGAGCAAAGATGGCTTAGAGCCCCCAAGTAGCTAAGAAGAGGCAAAGGAGGACACCCCCCTCCCAAGAGCCTTCAGAGGGAGCACGGCCCTGCCAACACCTTTACTTTGACTTGGAGCCTCTAGAACCAAGGAGAAAACACATTTCTGTTTCTGTTGTTTGAAGCCACCAAACTCGTGGTCCTTTGTGGTATGGCAGTCTCCTCTTGGGGCTTCCCTGGTGGCTCAGGTGGTAAAGAATCTACCTGCAAGGCAGGAGACCTTGGTTCCATTCCTTGGTCGGGAAGATCCCCTAGAGAAGGGATAGGCTACCCAGTCCAGTATTCTTGGGCTTCCTTGGTGGCTCAGCTGGTAAAGAATCCGCCTGCAATGTGGGAGACTGGGTTTGATCCCTGGATTGGGAATATCCCCTGGAGAAGAGAAAGGCTACCCACCCCGGTATTCTGGCCTGGAGAATTCCATAGACTAAGTCTAAGGGGTCACAAAGAGTTGGACACGACTGAGAGACTTTCACCTTCACCTTCACCAGTCTCCTCTGAGTCTGGAGTAGACAGCTGTATCCAGCCAGCCCCTAGCAGGGTCAAGTCCCAGCACCTTCAAGTGCCAACCAGCTTGAGGACATATCCTGACATTGGTTCTCATTCTCCTGAGACTACTTCCTGACATTATGCAACCTACACACCAGCCCTGTCTCCAGGGGCATATACATCCACATCCCATTTCCAGACTCCAGGCAGGCCCAGCACATTCCTGATCCCTGTTCTCTAAACCAGGAGTCAGGGAGGAAAGGAGGGCTATGGAGGGGCCTCGCCAACCGCTGTGGTGTAATTAAACAGCCCTGTGTGGTTAAAGATTCCATCACTTGCCAAGGCCTGGCATTGAAGCAAACAACAATTGAATCAAGTCATCTCTGCAGCCAGAGGGCTTGGATTCTGTGGCTCTCCCTGGCACCCCATGGGAACCCAGCCCTCCATCCAGGCGGCTTTCCAGGCCAAGGCCTTCTCTCTCCAGGCTAGTCCAAGGAAGCCAGGGCAGGTTGTGGGAGAGATGAGGGAAGAGATGGAGGGAACGTGAAAGCTGCCCTGGAGCCCAGGGCATCCCAAGCTGCTCGGTTGGCTCTCCCCGCGTCCCGCTCAACCTCACGCTTTTCTCTCTTATTTAAAAAAAAATGTTTTCGTTTTTAAAATTTTAACAAAGGTGTGCATTTACAACGACAGCGAGAGAATGGCTGAGTTGAAGGAGAGAAGCAATCGTTAAAGGGAAGCCAGACAGACTGATGCTGTGTGGAGGATGTGGGAAAGGGGCTGAAATCGTGACCCCCCCCCCACCAGCCCCGAGGCCATGAGCTCGTTGGGGATCCCGGGAGGCGCTCCTCCACCCCGAACCCTGGTATCCCGGGCTGGCCCCGCGCAGTCTGTATATCCAGGGCCAGGTGCTCTGGGCCTGACGCTGGCGATCGCGGGGAACCCGAGACACCCCGCCCCCTTGGGACTCCGGGCAAGGCCCCACCCCGGCTTCCCGCGCCGGCTCCAGGGGCCTCCAGCCTAGCGCTCGCCCACCCAGCCCCGCTCCCCTCTCTCCCGCGCGCGTGCGCCCGCTCCCTGCGCCCCTCCCCAGCTGCCGCCGCGGGCGCGCGCGCGCCGTACCCGTCATCCCAGGCTGGAGCCAGAGACCGCTGGGCAGGCGGCGGGCAGGAGAGCGGGCGCTGGGAGCGCCGGGAGCGCGGCCCGGCCAGGCGGGAGCACGGGCGGGGTGGGGGGTGGGGGGAAGCCCTGGCCGCGAGCGGGGTGGCCGCCGTTCTCCCCAGTCTGCGGGCCCGGACGCGACGCCAAGCGCGAGGGCCGGGCTCTGGGGCCGGTGGCCATGGGCGGGAGCCGGAGGCGGCAGCGGGAGCCGCGGAGCCCTCGGGCGGGGAGGGTTTCGGCCCGCGGCCCCTGACGGCCCCCAGCGGCCTGGCGTGCCCCCGCGCCTCCGAGGGGGGCGGTAGCCAAGCAACGCCCGGCGTGCCCGCCCATCCCCCCTGCCCCCCCCTTTTTTTCCTGGCGGGGTGCGAGGGAGCATGCCCGCGCCGGGCCGCGGACAGCTAAGGGTTAACCCGAGGGGCGTGGAGCGGCCCCCACCCCGGGGGCGTGCCCCCCTCCCCCGCTAGGCGGCCCGCCCCAGAGCTAGGCTATGGCCCCTGGCCCCGGCCCGGGGCCCGAGGTCCCGCCATCGGGCCAGTGAAAGGCGTTTTCCCTTGGCCGCCCTCCTTCCCTCTGCAGCCGGCACCATGGGATGTAATATGTGCGTGGTCCAGAAGCCGGAGGAGCAGTACAAAGTGATGCTCCAGGTAGGGCGGCCCGGCCGCGGGGGCGAGGGGCGGAGGGGCGTCTCCTGGCGGGGAGAGCCCGAGGGAGGGGCCGGAGGGCCCCGAGCGGAGAATGTTACTGAGGCATTTTCGTCCTCCGTCTCTGGGGCGGCTGGGTGTTGATGTCCGTGGGAACCAGGCACGGATGGGGGGGCGGGTAGGAATCCTTGCGTGGGGGTCGGGGTAAGGGGCGCATCCTTGGGGCGCCCGATTGATTGCGAGGTGAACCCTGGATCCAGATCGGTCCGGATCGGGAAGTTGGGCTGAGCCCAGGTCCGCTGCGCGAGCACCCAGTACCCGGAGCCGGGAAACGCGTTGCCGCAGGCGCGGGACGGGGGTTGCATAGCAACGGCCTGTGTATCCTGGATCTCACTGGCCCCGCAAGTCCCGGGGCTGGGGAAGGGAGGTGGGCGCTTGCGGAGCGCCAGGAGGCGGGGGCAAATCGCGGTCCCCTTGGACCAGGGGTACGGACCCCGCCGACGCCTGGCCGGCACGATCAGGTACCTCCCCCAGCAACCCCTCTCGCTCCAACCCTGCCCAAGCAAACGTGGGCTCCCAGGCCGTCGGTGCCTGGCCCGCCCTGTGCCCCGCAGGGCCTTTTGGCGATGGGTGTGGGCGTGGACCGAGCAGTGCTCAACGCCCAGAGAGAGAGATGGGAGACTCCAGGTCGTGCTCTCATACCCGGAGCCGGGCTCCTTTGCCTGTGCGCGGCGTGACTTCGTGAGTGCGTGCTTGTGCCCCGTCTGTGTGTGCGCGAAGGCTGCTGCTACCCCGCGTCTGTGTACTTTCTCTGTGCACCCTGAGAACCGTCTAGAGACGTGTCCCAGATGGCTTGGCCTGAGACGTCCCCTGGGCTCTGTGGAGGGAGTTCAAGGTCAGAGGTGGGGGGATCGGGACCCAGGGGCTGACCGGGCGCACCCAGGTATACGTTTCTACTCTGGGTTTGTTGGTCCGGACTGGGCGCAGGTGCAAGTCGGAGAGGTGCTGGATGGGAGAAGGAGGTCTTCTTAGAAAAATCGTGGAACCTCCTGCAGGCATTGGCGGAGGCGCGGGGGAGACGGGGGAGGACGCAGGAGCGCTGAGTGCGTGGTGGCAGTGTAGGTCCTTGGGCTCACCCGGGCGGAAGCTGGTGGTGGGCGGATGTGGAATGTTGCCCCAGCGTGGTGGCGTTCCTCCCCGCCTGTCCCAGGCCAGTCTCAGGGGATATGTAGGTCTTCTGCTTTCCTGCCTCGTGGCTCTCCACCTTCTTTCTGCCTCAGCACCCCCTTCCTCCCAACGCCCCCCCCCCCCCCCCCCGACACACACACACCTAGCCCCGTGGTTAGTTTCATCTCTCCTTCCAGCTGTTTGGAAATCTTGGCCTGGCTATTTCCATTTCATCCTCCTGCCATCGGGTTGGGCAATGACCCAGGTTGGGGTCACTAGACGAGGCGGTCCCATGGAATCCCAGTGGCAGCAGCAAGGCTTCAGGGAGGGAGGTGGGGTGGGAGGCGGGTAGGTGGGTTGCCCTGGTTGGTCGATGAGGCCATGCCATCCCATCTTCACGGCTGCCTTTTCTTGCAATCATTCCATCAAACAGCAAGCGAATCCAAAGCTCTTGAGTTGGCTCTTGACGGTAGCACTTCATTAAGGGCCAACCCCGTGGGGATGTGTGGAAATTGGAAGGCAACCTGCCCCATGCTGCAGGCCCGAGTTAAGCCAGCCAAGCTTGGGAGAGGATTCTGCTGTGATCCTCCGGATTCCCCAGGGCAGGAGGACTGGGTGTCCTCAGGTCTGGTTGGGTCGGCCTTCAGGGAGGCTCCCTGTTGGAGGAAGGCTTGAGGTGAACCTGGACAGGGAAGTCCTGGGCCAGGGTTTTCTCCTTGAGGGAGACCCCCAAGCCCTAGGCTAAAGCTCCCCCAGGAGATGGGTCCTTTGCCTTTCCTGGTCTTTGCCAGCCCTCACTGACCAGGTCCTAGGGACGTTGATCCCTTTTAAAGCTCCTGCAGAAGTTTGGACAGAATCAGAGACTGGATCTTTTAAGTTTCACTGCACTATAGTTGATTTATATTATTGTGTTTCTGTTGTTCAGCAAAGTGGATTATTTATATTTATGTCTACTCTTTTTTAGATTCTATTTCCATATAGATCATTACAGAGTATAGAGTGGAGTGCCCTGTGTTACACAGTATGGGTGCAGATTTTTGGAAAAGAAACTGTCCTTTAAGGGAAAATCAAAGAGAATTGAATTGTAAAAAATCTAGAGAGGAGGGAAAGCCATTAGCTATCCCAGATGACTCTGGGTCTGGGGGCTAGCAGGGAGCTTCTTCTGGCTTGAACCTCTTTTCAGAGGGAAGAAAGTTTTTGTCAAGAAGACCAGCTTCCAGGACCTCTGCCTACCTGCCACTTAAATTCTGGTGCTTCCCAGCTTCAGAAATGCTTCTCCATGGCTTATCCATACGTGCCTGTGGCCCCAGTATCTTACCAAAATAAGGAACTCTACCAGGACACAACGCAGCCCAGAGACACGCACAAGGACACCTACATCACTTGCCATGTGGTTTCCTCATGCCCTGAGGCCCTTTCCTAGGTCCCCAGAGGCCTCTGACCCCCCAAGTTAAGAAGTCTCAAGTCTCAATTCTAGCCTTGATTCCAGACCCTTTTCTCCAGATGATTCACATGTATTTTTTAAAAATGCACACACACAGAGCTGTATTGATGTATAAGCCACATAACCTTGCAACATGTACAGTTAAGTGGTTTTTAGTATATTTAGAATTGTGCAACCATCACCAATATCTTATTCCAGACCATTTTCATCACCTTAAAAAGAAACCTCGTACTCATTAGCAGTCACATGCTCATTCGTCCCAGTAGCTCCTAGGCTCTGGCAACCACTAGTCTACTTGTCTTTATGGACTTGCCTGCTCCAGACATTTCATTTCGATGGAACCAGTTTCATTTCAGGAACCATATGATACCTGATCTTTTGTTGTTCAGCTTCTTTATCATGTTTTTAATGTTCTTCTGCATTGTAGCATGTTCTCGGTACAGAATTTCTTTTTATTACTGAATAATATTCCATTGTGTGTCTATATGCCACATAATATTTATCATCATCCGGTGACGGACATTTGACTTATTGCCACCTTTTGGCTAGTGTGAACAGTCATACTGTGCACATGAGTGTACAAATCCCTGTTTGAGTCCCTGCTTGCAGTTCTTTTGGGTAAATACCCAGAAATGGATTTGCTGGATCATATGGTAATTATGGTTAGTATTTTGAGAGCTATCGAACTCTTTTCCACAAAGCCCACATCATTTTACATTTTACATTCCCATCAGCAGTGTAAGAGGATCCCAATTTCTTCACAGCCTCTCCAACACACGTTTTAGATTAGAACCAACCTATTATTTGAGGTGGTATCTATCTCATTGTGCTTTCCAAATACATTTCCTGATAAGCATCCTTCCTGTACTATTGACTACATGCTTATCTTTTCTGGAGAAATGTCTGTGCCTTCACCACAGCTTTTACTAGAGCTTTGTAAATAAATTTTGAAGTGTGGATCTTCCAACTTTGTACTCTTCAAGATTGTTGTGTCTGTTCCAGGTTACCTGCATTTCCATACGAATTTTCGAATCAGTTTGTTGATTTCAGAAAAGCCAGCTATGATTTTGTAGGAATTGCGTTGAATTCATATTGAATATTGCATTGAATAGATACTGAAATTGTATTGAATGTTACATTGAATTTGGGGGAGTATTACCCATTAACATGGGATGTTTTTTTATCCCACTTGTGAAACCTTAGTTCCCTGACTAGGGATTGAACCTGGGCCCTTGTTTCAGAGATGCTTCTCCACAGCTTGTCCATATGTGCCCTTACAGTCTGGTCACTGTACGCTGAGACAAAAGCGCCTTTGAGAGCCATTCCTGGTGTCCCTGCTTGCTGGGTCTGTGTCCTTCTCTCTGTCTGACACCATGACCCCTTGTCCTGGATCTGTCTGAGCCATTGATAGAAAAATCTAGAAAGGCAAACTATAGTGACAGAAAGCAGATGGTGGTAGTGGGGGGCGGTTCCCTGGTGGCCTGAAAGGGGAAGTGTTAAGTCACTCAGTTGTGTCTGACTCTTTGAGACCCCATGGGCTGTAGCCCAGCAAGATCCTCTGTCCACAGGATCCTCCAGGTAAGAATACTGGGAGTAGGTTGCCATCTCCTTCTCCAGGGGATCTTCCTGACCCAGGGATTGAACCTGGGTCTCCTACATTACAACCAGCATGGAAGGCCTAGTTGTTAGGATTTGGAGCTTTGGCTGCAGTGGCCCAGGTTCAGTCCCTGGTCATGGAACTGAGATGCTGCAAGCCTGCCTCAAAAAAAAAAAGCAGGTGGAGGGCATATGCAGATCAGTATTTGCAGAGATGGTGGAAGGGGTGGGAGGACCCTTTTGGGGATGATGGAGATGGTCACTCTGTTGATTGTGGCGATGGCTTTACAGATGTACACATACCTCTGATATCAAAACTTTTCAAACTGTATGCACTAAATATGTGCAGCTGATCATATGGCAATTATACTCCAGTAAAGCTTTAAAAACAAGAAGACAAAAGGAGAAGGGGGCGGCAGAGGATGAGATGGCTGGATGGCATCACTGACTCAATTTAACATGAGTTTGAGCCAACTCCAGGAGATAGTGGAGGACAGACAAGCCTGGCAGCTTGTAGTCCATAGGGTCGAAAGAGTTGGATACAACTAAGCAACTGAACACCACCACCTACTCTTACCAAAAGCACGTGGGAGCACTTAGCTCAGCAGGGGCCCCTAGTAGGGCCAAGTAGGTCTTTCTTTCCTTCTCCTTCAGGGCCCCTGCCAGGGAATACAATGTGTGGAGGTACTGAATGGCTCCTTGAATCAGTTCCTCAGCTTCTACATGTGCCACATAGGAATACAGCGGGCCTGCCTCCTGGCATCACTGCCACTGAGAAATCAGCAGGGCATTTGGTCCCCTGGAATCTCATCTGGGTGGGCAAGGGGTTGTGGCTATCTGATCAGGCACTAAGGAGTGGAAAGTGGATGGAGAAGGCCTTTCTTATGAACCTGTCACAATGTTCAGTGACAGAAGAATGTCTGATATTATTGTGAGGATTTTCCTAATGGGAAAGAAGGGGGAGGGACTTACCTGGCCCTCTGACAGTTAAGACTCCACCCTTCCAAGGCAGTGTGTTCAGTCCCTGGTCTGGGAACTAAGAGCCCACAGGGTGGGGTACAAAACCAGATGGGCCCTGAGTTGTGAAGCAAAACATATGAGATGAGTCAGGCACTGGACAGATACTGAGATGGAGGCACACTGGTTCCTTCTGCATATGAGCCATGCCAAAAGAAGAAAGACCAAGAAGCTGGGGTTCAGAGCTGTCTTCGGGTGTCATGAGGCATCACCCCTCTTTATAAGTGCAGTCTGTCTCTTCCTCAGGCTTGCTTTGAGCAGTCGAAATAAAAGGAATATTTTCATTTTGCATTGATCACTGAGGAAGGCTTCATTTGAATGAAAAGAATATTTCAGTGTTTATGGAGAGTATCATTTGGATTACTGCAAGACATGGCTTTTGCCCAATCAGGTTAGCCCAGAGGTGCGTAGGTGGGAGGAGGTTTTCCTTTGTCATCCACGGTTGCCTGGGAAGCTGTGAGCACACAACCAAGGATGACCTCAGGAAGTGCTTTGCTTTGCTTGTCCATCGTGGCTTCAGTGGGTCATCCCTCACTCCCAGCCTCTCTCCAGGCAGGACTTGAGAGGTGCCTGAGAGGCCTGCTCATCCCTGGAAAGGCAGGAGGTTCAGGGCTGCTGGGTCAGATTTCAGCTTGCCCCTGGGTGGGCACCATACACCCTTTGGGGAGGGATTGATGGGAGGAGAGACCCTGTGAAGCCCTTGCCTGTGGTCTGAATCCCTTCCAGGTGCCTGCAAGTCCAGGTTCCTCAAGGGGGTGCTCTGGGCCAGCACACTACCCTGAGGCCCTTGTTAAAATCAGAATCTGCTTCAGCAGGTCCAGGGTGAGGCATGGGATTACTCACATGCTCCCAGGGGATGGATGTCCACGCTGCTGGTCTTAGCCTACACTCTGAGCAGTGAAGACCTCGAGCAGGACTTTGGATCAGTCTGTGAACCCACAAATTCCATCAGTATCACCTAGCAAATGAATTTATTACAAGTAAAAGGAAGGAGGCCTCAGCTCATATCTGTCAAATCAGTTTTCAGGGATGATTGTCCATGTGGGGCCCCCAAGGGACATAATCTGTTCTTCCAGGCCATGTGCAGCTAACTGGGCCTCTTTACATCACCCACATCCTTACCAAAAACCCACAGGTAGCTCACACGGGAACTCAGACACACACACCACCCCCATAGTAAAGGATCCGTTGAGATGAAGGCCTCCTGCATGCTTTATTCTCTCCAATTTTGCCCATGGGCAGAAAGGGTGGGTCGAGTTTTAGGGGTGGATAGTATAGCTTGTCCAGGCAGCCTCAACTGGGAGCACATCATTCACTGGGTCAGTCACATGTTGTTGACATGTAGTGCTGTTTCCCTGCTAAAATTCTAACAAATGAAGGCATTTTGCAGCCACCAATGCAATTCATCCAGTTGAACTGATCCATCTGGGGAGCACCTTTGGGTGGCCAAACCATGAGATGAAAGTTGTTGCAGAAAAGAGAGTCAGTCCCTGGGTCTCAAGGTATCACCCAGATGACTTGTGTGTTAGGAAGGGAGAAGGCAACTTTACCAGGGAGAGACTGAGTGATCAAATCGAGCCTCCCTCACACTGCGTAGAGAGGGACACAGCCTGCCCGGGGTGGCTGCTCTCCTCAGAAGGCCTAAGCTGAATCTAACCAGGAAGGAAGGAGGTGAATCCAGACCCTGGGCCTTGGTATGAGGCCAGTGCCCTGGACCCTTCCAAGAGGTCAGTGTCATGAAAGTTGTTTTTCAGTGCATAGGTTGTTGTAGATTACAGGAGACTAGAGACCTAAGAGACTTCCCAGGTGGGGCTAGTGGTAAAAGAACCTACCTGCCAGGGCAGGAGACATAAGAGACATGGGTTTGATCCCTGGGTCAGGACCATCCAAGGTTGCCATCCCTTGGAGAAGGGCATGGCAATGCACTCCAGTATTCTTGCTTGGGAAATCCCATGGACAGAGGAGCTTGACAGGCTACAGTCCATGGGGTGGCAAAGAGTCAGACACAACTGAGCAGTGGAAGTGGAAGTGACAAATAGATTCAAGGGATTAGATCTGATAGAGTGACTGAAGAACTATGGATGGAGGTTCATAATGTTGTACAGGAGGCAGTGATCAAAACCATCCCCAAGAAAAAGAATTGCGAAAAAACAAAATGGTTGTCTGAGGAGGCCTTACAAATAGCTGAGGAAAGAAGAGAAGCAAATGGCAAAGGAGAAAAGGAAAGATATATCCACCTGAATGCAGAGTTCCAAAGAATACCAAGGAGAGATAAGAAAGTCTTCGTCAGTGATCAATGCAAAGAAATAGAGGAAAACAATAGAATGGGAAAGACTAGAAATCTCTATGAAAATTAGAGATACCAAGGGAACATTTCATGCAAAGATGGGCACAATAAAAGACAGACATGGTATGGACCTAACAGAAAGTAGAAAGTGAAAGTCGCTCAGTTGTGTCCGACTCTGTGACCCCATGGAATTCTTCAGGCCAGAATACTGGAGTGGGTAGCCTTTCCCTTCTCCAGGGGATCACCCCAACCAAGGGATCGAACCCAGGTCTCCTGCATTGCAGGCAGATTGTTTAACAGCTGAGCCACAAGGGAAGCCCGAGAATACTGGAGTGGGTAGCCTATCCCTTCTTCAGCAGATCTTCCTGACCCAGGCATCGAACTGGGGTCTCCTGCCTTGCAAGTGGATTCTTTGCCAACTGAGCTATGAGGGAAGGATCTAATAGAAACAGAAGATATTAAGAAGAGGTGGCAAGAATACACAGAAGAACAATACAAAAAGGATCTTAATGACCCAGATAACCACAATGGTGTGATCACTCACCTAGAGCCAGACATCCTGGAGTGAGAGGTCAAGTGGACCTTAGGAAACATCATTAAGAACAAAGTTAATGAAAGTGGTGGAATTCCAGCTGAGCTATTTCAAATCCTAAAAGATGATGCTGTGAAAGTGCTGCACTCAATGTAGCAGCAAATTTGGAAGACTCAGCAGTGGCCACAGAACTAGAAAAGGTCAGTTTTCATTCCAATCCCAAAGAAAGGCAATGCCAAAGAATGTTCAAACTACTGCACAATTGCTCTTTTCTCACACATTAGCAAAATAATGCTCAAAATTCTCCAAGCCAGGCTTCAACAGTATGTGAACTGTGAACTTCCAGATGTTCAAGCTGGTTTTAGAAAAGGCAGAGGAACCAGAGAACAAATTGCCAACATCCATTGAATCATAGAAAAAGCATGAGTTCAAAAAAACATCTACTTTTGCTTCATTGACTACTCTAAAGCCTTTGACTGTGGATCACAACAAACGGTGGAAAATTCTTCAAGAGATGGGAATATCAGACCACCTTACCTGCCTCCTGAGAAATCTGTATGCAGGTGAAGAAGCAACAGTTAGACTCGGACATGGAACAATGGACTGGTTCAAAATTGGGAAAGGAGTACGTCAAGGTTGTATATTGTCACTCTGCTTATTTAACTTATATGCAGAGTACACCACTTGAAATGCTGGGCTGGATGAAGCACAAGCTGTAATCAAGATTGCCAGGAGAAATATCAATAATCTCAGATATGCAGATGATACCACCCTATGGCAAAAAGCAAAGATGAGCTAAAGAGCCTCTTAATGAAATGAAAGTGAAAGAGGTGAGTGAAAAAGCTGGCTTAAAACTCAACATTAAAAAATTAAAATCATGGTATCCAATCCCATCATTTCATGGCAAATAGATGGGGAAACAGTGGAAACAGTGAGAGACTAGTTTGAACTGTGATGTTGGAGAAGACTCTTAAGAGTCCCTTGGACTGCAAGGAGATCAAACCAGTCCATCCTAAAGGAAATCAGTCCTGAATCTTCATTGGAAGGACTGATGTTATAAAGAAGGCTGAGCACACTGAAGAACTGGTGCTTTTGAACTGGTGCTGGAAAAGACTCTTGAGAGTTCCCTGGACAGCAAGGAGATCAAACCAGTAAAGGAAATCAACCCTGAATATTCATTGGAAGGACTGATGATGAAGCTGAAACTCCAATACTTCGGCCACCTGATGTGAGGACCTGACTCACTGGAAAAGACCCTGGTGCCGGGAAAGATTGCAGGCAGGAGGAAAAGGGGGTGATGGGGGATGAGATGGTTGGATGGCATCACCAACTTGATGGACATGAGTTTGAGCGTTGGTGATGGACAGAGAGGCCTGGTGTGTTGCAGTCCATGGGGTCTGAAAGAGTCAGACACGACTGAGTGACTGAACTGAACTGAACTGAACTGAGTGACTAACACTTTCACTTTCAGAGAACTAAGAACCAAGTGTGTGATCCTTGATTGGATCCTGGATCTGGGGAAAAAAAGGTTATAAGGGCATTAGCAGTATAATTGGAGAGATGACTATGTCCCTGTTCAATCCCTGAGCACATTAAAGGTGTTGGGATTTCCTGGGAGGGGAAGCTTGGTGCCAGCGTTTTGCTTGCGAATATGTGTGTTGAGACAGGAGGGAGCTGGTGCATTGGATCTGGGTGAGGGGCATGCAGATGTCCCTGGGCAGGTGCCATGGACAGATGTACCGACAGCCCTGTGGGTTGACAATTTTCTAGCTCCAGAGATGGGAAGGCATGAATGAGGACTTCTTTCTGGGCCTCTGAAAAGAGCCTGCCCAGCTCTGGGCATCTCCTTTCTGGGTCCCGCGGAGCCAGACACCCAGCTGCGTGCAAGGTGTTTCCTGGACACTGGCGACAGCAGAGCTGAGCTAGCCAGTGGGACTGGGTGCTAGAGCAGAGACTAACTTTGGTTTCTGTTCTCACCTGGCCTCGGTTTCCCAATCCGCAGAGTGCAGTTGGGAGAGGCAACCCAGCCGTGGGTGCCCCTCGAATTATGGCATCAACCCCCTCCTCATCTCCTGACCCTAGGTGAAAGGGGCGTTCCCCAGACCTTCCAGGGGGCCGCGGAGCCTGTGGGACCCCCAGTCATCCGGGCCAGGGCTCTTTTCTCCAACTACCCTCCTCGCCCCACTCAGAGAGTCTCAAATCAGAGCATCTGGGACGGATACTGAGGGCCTTCCATTTGGAGCCCCCGTCCCCCTAGAGCCGGGGCCGGAGATCCACCACGGCTGGGAGCGAGGGCGGGGGACCGGAGGGGTAGGGGCAGAGGCTTCGCGTCCGTCGGTCGGGTCGCGAAGCGCGGGAGAGATCCAGCCGGCGAACAGGAGACCAGCCGGGCGGCCCAGTCTTGCTCGCGCCGCAGTAGCGGCGCGCTCTTTGTCTGTGGCTTCATGTCTGGGGGGCGGGGCGAGCGCGCCCGGGCCCCGCCTTCCGCTGCCTCCGCCCCGCCCCCTCCCCCCGGGCCGCCGCCGCCTCACCGCTGGCGGGGAGTGATGCTGTACCTCCAGCTTCGCAGATCTAGCTGGGGCCTGATCGCGACTGCCTCGCTAAGCTATCTGCGTTGCTGTTTCCTGACCCTTTGCCCCTGTGTCGTCTTGTTGCCCTCACATCCGCCACATGTCTCACCGGACACCGATGTCCCTTCTGCTGCTCCGCCGCCATTTGCCTTGCTCTTGCCCCCTCCCCGCCACGTGTTTCCTTTGATTTCCTACCATACATATACCCCCCTACATTTTCCAGGTCTGTCCCTCACTCTTTTTGGCATTGAAAAAATTTTCGTCTTCTGAACCTACCTTTCCCAACAAGCATTCAAGTGCTCTCATGCACCTGTCCCGGTAGAAACCAAACCTAGGGCTGTCCCATACCCCCAAGCCGCTTCCACCCCATTCTCTGCAAAAGCTCCCAAAGGTTGAATTTATACAGGCCGGCTGGGTGTCCCTCTCCCCGACTGCCCTCTTTTAACCAATCCAGAGGGCCCTTCTGCGTCCTTATCCTGTCTAGCCTCCCCTCCTTGGTACACTGTCTTGCCCAGCTTCCCTTCTTTATTTTCCTTCTTTCTGGGTGACTAAGCTCTGTGTCTCTCTCTGCAACTGCTCAATGTCAAGCTGCCTTCGGGTCTTCCTAGGGTCTCTTATCTCTGCCTACACTCAATCCCTGGCTTATTTACCTCCATCTCAGCATTTATATACTTCCCTGGTAGCTCAGACGGTAAAGTATCTGCCTACAATGTAGGAGACCCAGGTTCGATTCCTGAGTTGGGAAGATCTCCTGGAGAAGGAAATGGCCACCCACTCCAGTACTCTTGCCTGGAAAATCCCATGGACGGAGGAGCCTGGTAAGCTACAGTCCATGGGGTCGCAAAGAGTCGGACATGACTGAGCAACTTCACTTCAGCATTTTAAGTCAAGAACAGTCAATCCCTACTTGAATTCAACAACAATAATCATATAACACTTGGTTTGGTGGCTTGGTTGGAGATGCATGTAGGTGGAGTGGGGGATATCTGCAAGTCTCAGGAACTTCAAATCAGAGATCAAGGTTTGCATTGGGGCTTCCCTGGGGGATCAGTAGTGAAGAATCTGCCTGCCAGTGCAGGAGTCACTGTTCGAGCCCTTGTCTGGGAAGATCCCACATGCTGTGAAGCAACTGAGCCCATGTGCCAAAAGAAGCCACCGAAATGAGAAGCCTGTGCACAGCAACTCGAGAGTAGCCCCGGCTTGCTGCAACTGGAGAAAAGCCCTCGCAACAACAAAGACCCAGCACAGCCAAAAATTAACAAATTTAAAAACTTATTTTTTAAAAAACAATCTGCATTGAGTAAAATCGGTTCCCCAAGTCCTGCCTCTCCCCCACCTCTGTATCTTTTCCAGTGACCTGCATCTCTGTGAGGGCACCTGTGGTCTCTGTGGGTTCAGGGAGCAGTTTTAATTTTTTATTGTGGGCAATGATGTATGTCATAAAGTTTCCCATTAGTGACATTTGAGTTCTTTCAATGTGGTGTCATTGTCACCACCACCTAGTTCCAGAACATGGTGGTCACTCCCAAAGGGAACTTCCTATCATTATGCAGGCTCTCCCTACTCTTTCTTTACACTCCTTGACTTTCTGTCCCCATGGATTTGCCTTTTCTGGAATCATACAGTATGTGGCCTTCTGTGCCTGCCTTCTCTCACTTGGCTGGGCTGCTGGGCTGTATTCATCCATGCTGTATTATTAGCATGTATCAGGACTTCACTCCTTTATATGGTGGAATGATCTTTATATGGTGGATGTTCCCCCTTTATGCTTATCCATCTGCTGGTGGACATGGAGGAGGCTTCCAAATTCTGCCTATTTAGAAAAATGCTGCTGGAATTTTCCCTAGCAGTGCAGTGCTTTCACTGCTGTGGCCCAGGTTCAATCCCTAGTCATGGAACTAAGATCCCTGCAAACTGTGCCACAAGCCCCCCCCCCCCCCCCCCAAAAAAATAGTGCCGATATGAGCATTTGTATACAAGATTTTGTTAGGGTGCCTGTTTTCCATTCTTGTAGTTACTCTGGATTGTATGGCAGCTCTAGAGAGTTTTCCACATCCACTGTTCTCCACTGACATTCCTGCAGCCTCACACTGTCCTTTACTGCACTCCTTCTAATCCCTCTGATTCCTGGAGAAGCCCTGTGGAGACAGCACAGCAGGGCCTTGTGCCTGGAATCCTTGTCCTCACCTCCTGGGGCCCCGCTCAGTGCACTAGCAGTGAGCAGTGACCCAGGCACCCAGACTCGCTGCCATGGTTCAGCCTCTGATGCCGAGGGGCAAGGGGGGATCTCCCCTTCCTTCCTCATCTCCCCAACACCCTGGATTGTTAGAAGGGTCTATCCCCCGCACACCACAACTGGCTCCCACTTAGCCTTTGGAGCTTGGGTTGAGCCAGTCCCTGTCCCAGCTGTGTGCTAACTGTATCTCCTCTCCCCTGCCCCTCCCACCCTCGCCCCTCTCCCAGCTGCCACAGGCACCTGCCCTCCAGTTGTCGGAGGGGGTCCCATCCCGGGGCCTGGCTTACTTTGGGGGGCTGAGGTGGGCAGGGCCCCCCTCTGAAGGCATACCTCGGGGCCTGCTGTGTTCTCCCCCCTCTCTGACTGGTGCCTTGTGGGTCAGTGTGCCCCCACCCCTGGGGCCTCCTGCTGCCTGCTCCCAGAAGGCTGGGAGAGCTCAGGGCCCACCCCTTGGCCACCTACAGAAAACCTCTTCTGCAAATGCAGCCCTAGAGCCAGTGGTGGGGTGCACATGGGGGAAATGGAGGGTGGGAGGGAGTCTGCTCGGTCCTGCCCCAGGCCTGAGACTAATTGACAGCTCCATGACAAGGCCCTTCTCGAGCCTTCCAGAACCAGCTTCCTGGTGTTCCCTGGGGTGGGTTTGGGACCCTCCCCCCTCCACTTCCCCTAAGGGTGGGTGCTGTGATCCACTCTGGGGAATCCAAGGTCCTGGGAGCTGCCCCTTCTGTTTCCGGGACACCTGGGCAAGAGAGTACCTCTCCTGAGCTTCCCCAGCTCAGATCTGGATGTGAAGTCTGATGTGACTTCATCACCACCCTGAGGTATTTTTCCTCCTATCTGTGCTGTTCATAAACATGTGTATTGCCACAAACCATGTGTAAGAATATACCACAATTTTTGGATCCATTATACCAATGGCAGACCTGGACTCTTTCTGGTATTCACATTCCAGTGTCCTGAAGGGACATCTCCTCAACCCTCCTCAAAAAGGTTTGGGGTCCCTTTTCCTGGAATCCCTGCTTCCCTACTGAGTTCTGGATTTTTCCAGTGTTCTGTACAGTTCAGTTCAGTTGCTCAGTCGTGTCCGACTCTCTGCAATCCCATGGACTGTAGTACACCAGGCCTCCCTGTCCATCACCAACTCCCGAAGTTTACCCAAACTCATCCAGTCGGTGATGCCATCCCACCATCTCATCCTCTGTCGTCCCCTTCTCCTCCCACCTTCAATCTTTCCCAGCATCAGGGTCTTTTCAAATGAGTCAGCTCTTCGCATCAGGTGGCCAAAGGATTGGAGTTTCAGTTTTAACATCAGTCCTTCCAATGAATATTCAGGACTGACTTCCTTTAGGATTGACTGCTTGGATCTCCTTGCAGTCCAAGGGACTCTCAAGTCTTCTCCAACACCACAGTTTAAAAGCATCCATTCTTTGGTGCTCAACTTTCTTTATAATCCAACTCTCACATCCATACATGACTACTGGAAAAACCATAGCCTTGACTAGATGGACCTTTGTTGGCAGTGTGCTGTAGGAGTTCTTTATTCTGGATAATCCTGTGTCCGTTCTGTGCCTGTCCTAACTGTAGTTATGTTTTTTGTTATCCAGAAGTCTTATAGTTAAACACAGTCAGAGTGATACCTTTTTCCATTCTTGTTTTCCCATGTTTTATCTTCAGGCGATTCCCTTGCCATCTGGTGGTTAGGCCTGGGCACTTTCACTGCCATGGCCCACATTCAGTCCCTGGTCTGATCCATGGTCAGGGAACTAACATTCTGCAAGTTGTGAGGCCCGGCCAAATAAAAGAGAAAAAGAAAAGGAAAAATGGCTTCTCTATGTCAGCACCATAAAAACAGTTTTCTCACTCCTCCAAGCTAGTTTTAAACCTCGATCCCTTTAGGACTTGGATCCATTTCGAATTAGCTTGGTGTGGGTTTGGAGCAGTGGCAGCTAGCCAGGGAGGTGGGGCATGCCTCCAGCGGGTGTAGACTGTGGTCTTACCTTGCAAGGGACTCTCATGGGCTGGCTTCGGTTCACACCAGTCCAGACAGGAGCAGGGACATTTGAATGGTGGCTTGGCCCATGCATGCACATCTTTCTCTTCTTCATGGCTAAAGGATAAGGGAGCATGAAAAGTGCAGAATATGCTTTGATCCTTGCCCTGAATGTCACCATCTTGTCGGTAGCCCTCACCCTCCCCAGGAGGGGCTCACATCTTACTCGTCCTGCCTTGTCCCTGCTCCTTATTAGCTCTGGGGGCTCAGTGGGATGGCTGAGGAGGAGAGGAGGTTGAAGGCTCCCCAGGCAGTCGTGGCAGGAGCAGCCCCAGAGCTCCAAGTCTCTGCACCCAGAGCTCTGCTTCTGCCCACTGCCACATGGGTCAAGGATCAGATGGCTGCAGGGTTGTCACAGGGGTGGCCTGGATCTGCGTGTGTGTGCCCATCCCCCTCTTGACATCCCAGCCCACCCGGCTCTCCCCTCCCACCGCCTGGGCCCAATTTCCATAGCAACGCTGTGGCTAGGTACTGTTTCCAGGGAGAAATATATCCCTGTGTTTCTCAGCGTCACCTGAGCATCCCGCTGCACACCATGAAAATGTGAAATGCGCCTCATTCCGAAAATTCTGAGCACAGCAGCTCCACACATTCCCTTCTGGACTTAAGGGCAATGGGGCATCAGTTAATGTTCTGAAAAACCCTGGTTGGGAGTGTCTGTCGATTTCTGTGGTGTGAATATTCCCACCACGACCATCACCCCGGCGTCACTGATTGCCGGGTTGGGAAGAGATGCACAGCCACCCACCATCCTGTGGTGTGTCCTTCCAGACACACTAGACTGAAGGAACCCTAAGGGGCCAGATAACTGGAAAATGTCGTAGTTAGAAAGCCATGAGTTTGGAGGATTCATGGCCTTTGTTTTTAAGATAATTCATTTAGTTGTACGCTTGTACCATCGAAAGGTCAATACTGAATGTACGTTAACGGATGCCTCAAACATTCTCTGACCCTTTTGGCTCTGCTAAGGGCTTCAAGGCCAGTCCGCCCTTTCCCTTGGCCCCCAGCCTTATCCAGACCGGTTTTCACACACCCCCTCATGTACATAGCAGCTGGTCCTTTTCTCCCGCGCACCTCCCTTCCTTCTTCCATTTATAACTGCAACCTTCTTGGCTCTCTTGATCCTCTAGGGCTGTGCTGACCACATTCTATAACTAATATCTGTTTCCTTGATACTCTTGATCCAATAATTCTACTTTTGCAAATGTTCTCCATCACCACCTCGATTATACAAAGACATACATAGATAATAGGTACAGAATGTACAAAAAAAGATGTCTCTAC
>ML660665.1:484985-534190 GCA_007570785.1 Antilocapra americana | reverse complement strand
TGGTCCATGTGCCTGCAGTCACAAAATGGGAAATGACCAAGGAGGAGATATGCCAACAGTCACAGCTTTTACATCACTGAGATGGTGGGTGATTTCTGTTTTCTTCTTTAGGATTTTCTTTTTCAAATGTTCTACAGTAAAACTCTTTATTGGATAATTAAATGAACCTGATTAAAAAATCTTTCCTGACTATGGAAAGAAAGATTGAGGAGAAAGGAAGATATTTCCTGACATTGCTATCTACAAAGGACATACCCAGGTAGCCACAAGATGACTCAGAGGTTTCATGACTCAGAGGAGCCACCAGCTGTCCAGGGGTCCTTAGGACTCTGTGCTTTCCTGGAACGACACTCAGGGGCTGGCCTGTTCTTGACAGCCTGGAAACCACAATTTTGCAACTGTACTGGCCATCTTGGTGAAAACCTTTATTTGTGGAAATGCCCAGCTTGGGGGAGCACTGTCACAATTGAAGACTGGGCCATCTGTGGTCTTATCAGGGCTACTTCCTCAGCCCCTCTCTTGGGCTCAGGTGTGTGGCATCCTTTTCTCTGTGGCAAGCCTTGGCTGCCTTGAGGACAGAGATCCAGTCCTTCGAGCCTTGTTGCTATTTGTGGCCCTCGCATCTGAACCTGTTTGTGGATTGACTTCCATCGGCAGAAGGCAGTCAAAGTCTTCCTCCCAACTTGGATGCTCAAAGGAGGAGGATGGCCTAGCAGGACTCTAGGGAGAGGCTCCTTGGCCCTCCAGGTGTGGCCTAGCCATGCCCAGATGGCTCAGTGTGGTGGCAGAGGGGGCCGGGGTCAGCAGGGCCCTGGCATGTCCTCACCAGGGCGTGTCTCTGCCGCAGGTGAACGGGAAGGAGCTCTCCAAGCTGTCTCAGGAGCAGACCCTGGAGGCCCTGCGTGCCTCCAAGGAGCCCCTGGTGATCCAGGTGCTGAGACGCAGTCCCCGCCTCCGGGGGGATGGCTCCTGCCATGACCTGCAGCTGGTGGACAGTGGCACTCAGACGGACATCACCTTCGAGCATATCATGGCGCTGGGCAAGCTGCGCCCACCCACCCCACCCATGGTCATCTTGGAGCCGTTCATCCCATCTGAGCTGTGAGTCACCCTCAGGAGGACCCTGGGCCCTGCCTCCATAGAGGGCACGCCACCTGGGGTGGCCATCCCGGGCTACCCAGAGCTGCTACATTGTCGCAGGTCTGGGCATGGCGGGGAAACCCCAATTGGGTGCCCTCTATGGAAGAAAGCAGGCTCCTTGGTCTCCAGAACTGACTGTCACACCTTAAGGCTCAGGAATCTCCGGGCTTCTAGCCTCTGGCTGGAGGCCAGCTGGTTTTGGGCCTGGGGGTCTGACACGCAGCCTCCCTGTTGTATCTGCCTCCAGGGCCATGGGAGGACCGTCCTGGGACCTTGCTGCCAGAAGGTTGGGGTCCTCAGCTATTCCTCCTCTATTCTCTCTTCTCCTATGCCAGCATCATCCCTCGAATCTTCTTGCATCCTTGTCTGTTCCATTCCTCTTCCTGCTTTCAACTTCCTCTATCCCTTTGACTTTCTTCTTTGGCCCTCTCAGAAAAAGGGCCTCTCCTCCGGGCCTGATGGCTCATGAACACATGAGCGCTGACTTGTCTCGCTAGAGTCTCCTGGGCAGCAGGGAGGTGGTCCCATGGTCCCCTCCTCTGTGGAGAGGCAGACCCAGGGATGGCAGTGGCCAGGCTTAGTCTTGGGGCCAGGAGGGCTGCCTCTGGATGGAGACTGGGTCCTGCTCTGCTACCCAGCCATCCTCCAGGGCCTGGATAACTCCTGGAGGCACTGCACGAGTAGGTCCAGTGCCAGCTGGGAGGGGTGCCTGCTGGTTGGCATGATGAGAGGCATCGAGCTGGGGGTCAGCACAGGATGGTCCAGGCGGGGTGAGGAGAGCGTAGGCATGTCCAGGTCCTCGGCATGGACGACCTCGCAATCGTGTTCAAGATATATTCCCAGTCTTTGCCTGGGTGCGTGTAGCACAGGAGGAGGGGTACGGAAGAGGTAGCTGGGACGCCACCTGACGCCCTGCTTCTCCTGGGCAGCCCCCCCATCAGTCATGAGTATTATGACCCAGCGGAGTTCATGGAGGGCGGCCCACAGGAGGCAGACCGGATGGACGAGCTGGAGTACGAGGTGAGATAGGCGGCCAGCCCTGGGATAGCCGTCGGCCGCCCAGCTTGGGCCTGGCTCCCACCACCCCCAGGCGGCCAGACCTCACAGCCCTGTCCTATGCATGGCTTGTTACTTGGGCCCAAGGGCTAAGTTGGGCTGAGTCGGGAAGGGCTGAGTCTCATGAGATCCCTCGCTTGGTCTGTGTTGCTGAGTCTGTGTCCCGCACCTGTGTCAATCCCGTGAATCCCATGTGTCCTATGTGTGTGTGTCCTGGGTGTTTCCTGGGGTAGGGGAGACCACGGGACCACGTGCCGTTTGGGATGGTAAGAGAGCATCTTTGAGGCTCGGCTGACATGACACAGTCCTGGGGTCAGGGCTGAGCCGAGGCTGCCCCCCCACCCCCAGCCCCATGGCTTCTCATTGTCTCTTTCTCCATCCCCCGCGGCAGGAGGTGGAGCTGTATAAAAGCAGCCACCAGGACAAGCTGGGCTTGATGGTCTGCTACCGCACAGATGAGGAGGAGGACCTGGGCATCTACGTGGGAGAGGTACAAAGCTGGGAGGGGGTGGGGGTCTTTTCAAAGGCTCCACAGGGTCTCCCTGCGCAGCAGCACCCAGGAGGGTCCAGGGCACCCCGGGGCTCTAAGCCTGCCCAGAAGGAGCCTGCTTAGCACCACAGAGAGGCTGCTGGTTGGCAAGGCCAGGGCAGCCCATGGGTTCCGTGTGTGTCTGCAGTCAGCCAGTCTTCCCCACCAGACCCAGGCTTGTAGTGGAAGAACCATTCCCAGCGATCATAGGGGTCCTTCTCCTCAACTGTCTGCCATGCTCAGAGTCAGCCCCCTGTTCACTTAGGGGGCTGCCCCAAGGGCACCTTAGTGGAGGGGGCTGAGGCCCCATTGATGCCTGTGCTTTGCAGGTGAACCCCAACAGCATCGCAGCCAAAGATGGCCGGATCCGCGAGGGAGACCGTATCATCCAGGTGAGCTTGGGGGACAGGCTCTCTCCTGCTCAGACCCTAGCCTGAGGCCGGGCAACCCCCCGCCCCAGTGCCTGAAACCAGGGCTAGGACTCACCTCCCTGCTGTACAACCACACATCCAGCTCCTGTGTGCCCATGGGATCTGCTGGCATGGCGGCCCTCTTGCTAGCCTCTCCCTCTGTGCCCCTGATGTGAGCAGGTCTCCCGCTTCACGTGTGTCTCTTGAGCACACATGCTCTTGTGTGGGCGAGACGGTCTCCATCTGTGGCATCTTCTACTTGCCTCCATCTTGCCAGACCCCAAGAGCCCATCCTGGCCCACGGTGCTTGCTTCGCAGCTCTGGGGGAGGGGGACCCCTGTAGCTCAACTGAGGCCTGCCCCCGAGCCAGCCTCGGGGTCTCCATTGATAGTTTTTGGCCTGTTGCAGATAAACGGTGTGGATGTCCAGAACCGGGAGGAAGCGGTGGCCATCCTGAGCCAGGAGGAGAACACCAACATCTCCCTGCTGGTGGCCCGGCCTGAGAGCCAGGTGGGTGTGTGCCCACTCAGGTGTCCTGCGCCCCCCAACCCTGGGTTAGAGTTCGGGCTTTCCAGCATCGATGAGGGGCAGGGGGTGCGTTTCCAGGGCCCATTGCCCTCTCTGGCCTCTGATGAAGCGGGGAGCTCTGGGGTGATCCTTGAGGCCACAGGGATAGCACGGGCCTGTCTCTGCAGCTGGCAAAGCGCTGGAAGGACAGTGACCGGGACGACTTCCTGGATGACTTTGGCTCTGAGAATGAGGGCGACCCGCGGGCGAGGAAGCTGAAATCCCCCCCAACCCAGCAGGTGAGGAAGGGGGGGCACGTGCAGGGAACGGGGTGCCAGAGGGCAGAAGGAGGAGGGGCTGGGGGGGCTGTAGGAGATGGAAAAGACCTGAAAGAAGCCCTTGTAATCCCCACCCCCTGGCAACACCCCCCAACCCTGCCCTCCTACCCGATGGGGCCCACACTGAGCGGGACTCTTCTTGCCGCTCCAGCTTGGACACGAAGAAGAGAAAAGGGTCCCCGAGGCGGGCCTGGATCTACACAACAGCCAGGAGCTGGACAGTGGGGTGGGCCGGACAGACGAGAGCACCCGCAACGAGGAGAGCTCTGAGCATGACCTGCTGGGGGACGAACCCCTGAGCACTGCCAACACGCCTGGGCCCTTGCGCAAGTTTGGCCTGCAAGGGGATGCCCTGCAGAGCCGCGACTTCCACTTCAGCATGGACTCCCTGCTGGCCGAGGGTGCAGGGCTGGGTGGTGGCGACGTGCCAGGCCTCACGGACGAGGAGTATGAGCGCTACCGTGAGCTGCTGGAGATCAAGTGTCACCTGGAGAACGGCAACCCGCTGGGCCTGCCCTTCCCCCGGGCCGTGGCCGGCCACGGTGCCCTGGACGTCAACCGCAACGAGAGCGCAGGCCACGAGCTGGCTGTGCTGGAGGAGGAGCTGCGGCACCTGGAGTTCAAGTGCCGCAACATCCTGCGGGCGCAGAAGATGCAGCAGCTGCGGGAGCGCTGCATGAAGGCCTGGCTGCTGGAGGAGGAGAGCCTGTATGACCTGGCGGCTGGTGAGCCCAAGAAGCACGAGCTGTCTGACATCTCCGAGCTGCCTGAGAAGTCAGACAAAGACAGCACCAGCGCCTACAACACAGGCGAGAGCTGCCGCAGCACACCCCTGCTGGCTGAGCCCCTGCCCGAGAGCCCCCTGCGGCGGGCGGCTGCAGCAGCGGGAAACTCCAACCTCAATCGGACCTCCTCAGGAGCCCCTGGCACCGTCCACCCCAAGGCTGCCGCCACCCCCCAACCAGGGAGCCCCGCCAAGTTCCGATCCCTCTCCCGGGATCCTGACATAGGCCGGAGACAGCATTCAGCTGAGGAGCGGGTCCGCCGCGGCCCCAAGACGGGGGTGGCCCTGGAGCGCATGGGCCCCGAAGGCAGCCCCTACCTGTCGCGCCGCCACCGCAGCCCAGGCCAGGAGGGCGAGCACTACCACAGCTGCCTGCAGCTGGCTGCCCCACGCGGCCTCGAAGACCTGGGCCCTGGCCCCTTGAGTGTGGCCGCTGTCCCCCGGGTGGGTGGGGGGGCCGCAGCTGCAGCCCCTGAAGCACCCCGCATGGAGTGGAAGGTCAAGGTGCGCAGCGATGGGACCCGCTATGTGGCCAAGCGACCTGTGCGTGACCGCCTCCTGAAAGCCCGGGCCCTGAAGATCTGTGAGGAACGCAGTGGCATGACCACTGATGATGATGCGGTGAGCGAAATGAAGATGGGCCGCTACTGGAGTAAGGAAGAGAGGAAGCAGCACCTGATCCGGGCCCGGGAGCAGCGGAAGCGGCGCGAGTTCATGATGCAGAGCCGGCTGGAGTGCCTGCGGGAGCAGCAGAATGGAGACAGCAAGGCCGAGCTCAACATCATTGCCCTGAGCCACCGCAAGACCATGAAGAAGCGAAACAAGAAGATCCTGGACAACTGGATCACCATCCAGGAGATGCTGGCCCACGGCACGCGTTCGGCCGACGGCAAGCGGGTCTACAACCCTCTGCTCTCGGTTACCACCGTATGAGCACCCTCTGTGCTCCTGGGCACGGGTCCAGTGACCTGGCTGGACCCCCATCTCCTGCCCTCCCTTAGCATCTAGCGTGTGTCTGTGTGTGAGCGCGGGACTTTGCTACCCAGACAGAAGCCCCCACGAAGAAGGGATGCCTCTCCTCATCAGCAACTTCCTTCTCCCCAGGGATAGCAACCACATCCACAGTTGGCCTGAGGACAGACCTGTATCTGCCTCCCTTCAGCCGTAGGGTGTGTGTGTGTGTGTGTCTACGTGTGTCTGTGTGACATGAACCCAGGCATATGTACACACACACACATGTACTTCCCTCTAGAGTGGCTACTTGGGGACAGGGAAGTCTGCTGAAAAGGAGAGGCAAAGAAGATTGTCCTAAGCACAAGAGAATGTCCATTATTTGTAGACAGAGGCAACCCTGATTTTTTGTGGCTCTTTCCCTTTTCTGTGCTTGCTAATTGTTTTGGTTTGTTTGTTTTGTGGACCTGCTCTGGAGCCTGGCAGCTCCTTCAGGCAGCCTGACCAAGGTGGAATCCCCAAGTGATGGCTGGGAAGGAGGGGGTGGGGGGAAGAAGAGAAGGGGGGTTGGGGGTGGGAGGGAAGGTGGGGAGATGAAGGCAAGAAGGGGAAGCAGCTTTGCAGGGGGCCTCCCCTCCAAGGAGTGGGGACAGGGAACATGGGTGTGGCTTGCCAGGCTTACCCTGGAGGTTACCTCCTTCCCTGGTGGCTGTGGGGACGGAAGGGGCAGTCTCCATCCAAGACATCAGTGAGCCCAGTGTGCCAGACGCCCCTGGAGCTTGCCTTCTCTCCTGAGTGGCAGGAGGGGTCCAGAAGCCACAGCAGAAGACCTGAGTCACAGCAGAAGACCCTGGTGACAAGACCCACTCAGAGCTAGAGAGCGCTCTGGCAGTGAGCGACAGGCAGGTGCTGCCAGCTGGGCAGACTGGGGAGCTGATGCCCTTGCACCCCACTTTGCCAGTGTGTATGGGGGCCCCCCTGAGGGGCCTGTGTATCAGTAAGAACTGGCCTCAGGACTCTTCCACAGTTCAGAGGGCCTCAGATGGGAGGCGGACAGGCTGCCCATCCCTGCCCCCTGCTGGCGTTGTGAGAATAAAGCAAGCTGCCTTTTGAGGGTGACTCCTGGTCTCCTGGTATTCATTCTCCAGAACTGGAGGCTGCTTTGGGGCTTGGTGGGTCATGGGGAAGCTGAGAAACAGGGAAGTGTCCTGCAGTCAGCCTCCAGAATGCCAGGAGGAGGAGGGACAGAGCGCCAGGATCATTTCCAAGGTCTGGCTCGTACCCAAGGTCACAGGGATCGTACCCAGGTGAAGGAAGCAGGGCAGAGACTGGGCACAAGACTGGCAATGACCTGGCACTGGCATGTGCCTGAGGCCAACACCCCAGCTCTGGTTGGGTCCTAGAGAAGTGGATCAGGGGTAGCGTTATGGGCAATGGGCTGCAGGCTTCTGGAAGGCAAAATCTAGCACTCACGAAATGTGAATCAGTGTCTTTTGACCTGATGAGAACCAGATGGCTGTGGGAACTCCCAGAGGATCCATCCAGCACAGCAGCCCTGCTCAGTGCCAGGAACCCTTCCAAGTCCAGCAATTCCATACTGGCGAGCCCTGAGCCCTTGAGCTTGGTTTCCTGAACAGAGACAGGGCAGGACGTTGCCAGCACCTTAAGTGGGTTGGGGATACATTTAAACATTTTCTTGGAAGAGCAATAGACTTCCTCTGAATTTCTCTAATTTTCCAAGATTGGTGTGAGCAAGAAATCTGAGCCCATAGAAGCAGAATGCCCTGCTGGCTGAGCAGCTGGGAGGGAAGATCCAGCATGACACATGGAACACCAGTGATTTCTTTGTGAAAAGGGGCAAACAGCTGACACTCGAGGCCTCTGGAGCTGGAGGCTAGGGACACTCCATACAGGTCCTCAAGAAGAATGGGGTCCCCAGGGCCCAACCTATCACAGAAAAGTGGCTAGAGCAAGTGACCAAGGGCACTCACTTTGATGGCTCTAGAGGCACCTCATTCTTGCTCTGGGGTGGGGAGCACAGGGCTCCCGGGATGGCATCCAAGACAGATTCGTAACCTTGGGTCCTTGTAGCCTTGGTGAGAGCCAGTGTGGGAGCTTAGCTCTGGCAGACGTGACATCACAATGCCCTGAATCAGTGACTTCACATTTGGGTCTCACCCTCTCCTGGCAGAATGGTGATGGAGCCTGCATCTTAGAGCCCCAGGGTGGTCAGCTGCTACCATGCCTTTTTAGGAGCAGTGCTCATCTAGCAGGCCCCTGTCTGGAATACAGAAAGCCCCTCAGCCAGGGTGCCCTTGCCCTTTCTGCCACTCAAGCTGTGCCCTGGAACCTCCCCATTCCTGCCAGTCACCCCCTGCCCACCTGAGGGTGGGGACAAGGAGCAGCTGGGACCCCCCCAGACAAGTACCTCCACGCTCCCAAGGACAGAGCCCAAAGGAGACCCCCTACCCGCTCAGGTAGGTTTTGAGCCTACACTCCCTTTTGGTGCAGCCTCCCTGGAGGCTTGTTAGTCACTCTCTCTTGTAACAGGTGGTGGGCACCAAGTGCTTTGCTGGTTGATCCCCAAACAATCTCTCACCAATGCCCAGGAGGCAGCCAGGTCACAGCTGAGCAAATGTGTGGAGCGGGGAAGGACCCTAGGCACTCCCCCCTCACCCACCGGCTGGAGGGAGGGCTGTGGGTTGACTCGGAGCATGGAGCCCACACAGGAGTGCCTGCCAGGTGCTCAGGGGAGAGGGGTTGCTAGGAAGCAAGGTCCAAGGCCAGACTGGAAAGGGCTGGTAGTGGGCTCCTCGGAAGCTCAGGGGTCTGTCTCTGCCTTTCTCTGGGCCCAACCTGATGCCATGAGACAGGAGCATCCCGGGGGGTAACTGGCTAGAGCAGAGAGCCTGCAAGGATCACCCCCCAGAAAGCTACTAGAACTTGATTCAACAGCATCAGCTTCATAGGGGTGCCTACAAGAAGCCCCAGGAAAAACACAGAAAGTACTGGTGTGTGGCTCATGCCCTGAGTTCCAAAGCCCAGGAATCCTTCCGAAGGCCAGGGCTCTGCCTGTGTGTGCTACAAACTCCTGAGTTCCACGCAAGCTTCCCACACCATTGTCCCTGAGCCCCTGCCCTCACAGTGGCAGGTGGTCCGAAGGTCTTTCCCTAGGTGGGCCCAGGCAGGCTGGGTGAGGGCAGGCGGGCAAGGCCACGCTCTTCCAGAAGACAGGTGGGAGGGAAACCACGAAGGCAACCCTGAGAGACACTGGGCACTGGGCATTTGTCCTGAAAGCCATCTGGGAGCTAAGAACGGAGTGGTAGTAATGGCCAAGAAATGAAGCAGACACACATGAGGAGAGGACCTCCAGACCTGTGACATCCACCTGAGTGGACAGATGCTGGGCATCCAGCTCTGCCCATGTGCGTGATGCAGCTCTGGTGCTTGGGATAGACAACAGCTGTTTATTGAAAGAAGCGAGGGTGGGGGCAGGCACCACCCTCAGGCCTGGATGTGGCTCTTGGCACTGAAGGCCAGGTAGTAGATCACTAGGCCGATGGCTGCGGCCAAGACTTCGGTGGAGACCCAGGGCCCGTTCCAGGTACCCTGCAAAAAAGGAGACCACGGTCATTCCCACGAGGACAGACGGGGGAGGGGGCCAGCCACTCCAGGGGGCACAAAGAGACGCCGGCCACCTTGGTGCAGCCCCTAGTGCCCCTTCAAAGGCAAGGCTGGTCATGTGCTCCACCCCTTCCCCTGGGCCAAGCCAGTTTCCTCCTCCGGCTCACCCGATGGTCCACGTTGACCGTGAATAGAGGTGGGATGACGGAAACGTCCTCATTGTTTCTTTGAGCCTGCGAGGGAGGTGCTGAGGTCAGGGGGCTCTGCCGGGTGGGCTGGGCGAGGCAGAACCCTGCCCAGAGTTATGGGAGAAGAGAGGTGGGCAAAGGAAAGAAGGCATGGGGCTAGCTGGGATGGGTGGGCAGGCAGGAAGGTTCCCACCCAGCAATCCTGCTCTAAGTCAGGGAGGGGGCTGGGGACCGCAGGGGGGAGACAGCGTGGCTGTGGGCTGCACCCTCTCTCCGACAGGCCTGGGGGGGCTTTGGGGACACTCACCTTCCTTAGGAGGCTGTAGGACTCCTCATCAAAGAAACGGACCTCATAGGTGCCCGCGTGGGCACTCTTGTGGTCTAGGCTCCAGGACACCTGGGTGGGGGGTGTTTGGCAAGGGGTGGATATGATGGACGTGGTGCTTCTACCAGCCCTTGGAGTCCAAGAACCTCAGCTTGGCTGGCCAAGCCTCCCAGGGCTTTAGGCTACGCCTGCAAGCAGGTGGCCTCCCCCGAAAGTGATGAACACAGCCTCCCTTACCTGGTAACGTCCCACATCCTGGCCCCGGGTGACAGGAAATTGTTTTCCACTGACGTCAGCATAGAGAGCCATGTTCTGGGGGAAGGCATAAAAAGAGAGTCACCTTCTCCCCTCTCAAGCCGTCTGTGAGGTTCCGCTGTGCCCACAGCCTGGGGATAAGGAGGCTGCCAGGCAGAGTCAGGGACTGCACTGGGTCTGGTAGGGGCACCAAGTGAGAACCATGGGGGCCAGTCTCTCCATGTTGGTCTTGCTCCTTGGAGACCATACCTCCCCGCTGGCCTGGCCTCCCTAATCCACAGCAAGCCTGTTAGCTGAACAGGGGTGGGATGACTGAAGTGTTCTCCTTTCTTCTCTGAGTCTAGAAGCAGGGTACTGGGATCAGGAGCGCCCAAGGAGCTGCCTAAGGAAGGTGGTACCTAAGAAGGCCCAACTTCCATCTTTCTTTGGGCCTTCAGGTTGCAGGGGCCCAGGGCAGGGCTGCTCAGTTTTTAAATCAACAAACAGCCACGTAGACACACGTTTTAGCCAAGAGCAACCATAAAGGAAATATAGGAGCCCGGGGCTGAGCCTGGCTCTCTCTCCCTTCCCTCAAGTATCTACCTACACCACTGTGTGGGGGAGTAGACCTGGCCAGTGAGCTAGATGTTCTTTATCCACTTGTTAGAATCTGGCCTGCCTGTGCCCTGATCCTGCCTTCAGCCGGGGCAGCAAAACCCTGATGCTTGCTCTGTCCTCGTGGAGCCCTGGGTCTGAGCTCACCTGTTGCTACCGAGGGCCCAAAGGCTCAGGCTCCCTGCCCACCTCTGAGCCCTCACTCTCTTGGCTGAAGCCCTGCTGCCTCACCTGGACCCTGTTCTTGCAAGTCAAGGAGATCTCCACGATGAAGACAGTCTCAGTAGCAATGACAGCATCCGAGGTGGTATAGTAGGAAGGGGTGATCTGGGGCTCCACACAGGCCTCTGCTGCAGGGAGGGGGCAGAGAGGGAGGGATTAGGCCTGGCTTTTGCTCACTGAGTTGCAGGGCAGAAGAGACCACCCTACCCCACTTCCCAGAGCTCATCCAGTAAAGACACAATGGGCCCTTTGGACCCTGCCAGGTGGAGTCTGGGAGATGGATCCAAATGATAAATCGAAAGTGCAGGGGCCAAGAGGGGTGGGGTGGCTTTTAAGGAAGACAGAGAAAGGGGGATTGGAAGACTTTGTGCAGGTGGAACCTCGATGTCAGGGCAAAAGAACAGGTGAACGTGTTGGGGGGTGGGGAGTGCGCTGCATGAATTCATTGCACAACTTGACTTTGCCTGAACCTACAAAAAAAAAGCCATGCTAATGGTTTAGGGATGCAGCCTGCCCTGGAACACCCAAAAAGCACAGGGCTAGGCTGACCTCAATTCAGAGCCGCAAAGCCCTAGCTAGTTGACTGAAGGCACACTCTGCAGACATAAAAGCACAAAAACCTATGCAGGCTTCCCACATGAAGGGTCTTTGCCCCAGTTGACAGAAAACCAAGACCGGCCCCAGCGGTTTTGGAGGAAAGGAAATGAGCAATCTGGGTCCAGAAGCACAATTCTGCCTGAACAGGGCTGCCCTCAGAGAAAGGACACACCCTCACCATCTCCACACTACTAGAGGCCATAAGGAAGGAAAGGTGTCACCTAAAGCACCAGGTGCCAACTGCTCTAACATGGTGTTGGGGCAGGGCCATGACTTGGGCCTCACTGAAGCTTCCTCCCACTTGAACCAGTGGGAGGAAGATGCCTGGGAACGTCGGTGGGAAGTGGTTCTCAGGAGCCACGTTCCCCAGATGCTTTCACACTTTGCTAAGTCTGACCTTCTTCCTCCAGACACAGGAAAGCACAGTTTCATGGTCAGGTTTGTTCTTTCCAGGCATCACTGCCTACAGTATGCGGAGTTCCTGAGGAGCCATTGACCAGGGTGCGGGTGGGGTGGCCCTGAGGCTGGTGAAACACTCCAGGCATCAAGAGTGCTGGCCTGAAGTAGGGCAGGTAAAGTGAAAGTGCTCAAAGTGGCCCTAACCCAGTCCAGACCTCCAGGCCCATTGTGGGCTCCTGGAAAAACCTCCTGCTAAACAACACTTCTGGACTCCAATGTCAGTCAGAACTCAGCCCGGCACTGTTACCAACCAAGAATGTGAAGCCATCTGACTCTTCTGAAAAACTCTATACAGATCCAACAAGGCCCTAGGGGACACAAACCAAGCGTCTGATCTAGGCACTCATCTTTCCTTCTTCAGGTCCCTTCTAACTTGCCCGCACTCTGGGACCCTCTGCCTGGACCTCCCTGCTTGCTCGCTTCACTCAGAGCCTGGGGAGGCCTGACCCCACATTGGGTCAAGTGGTTCCTCTCCACCGGCCCAGTTTCTCGCTCCGATCGCCCTACGCTCCAGAGCTTTACTCCTGTCCGATCCACCCCCCTCCCCAGACCGGGGGCTCTACGAGTGGTGGCAGGGACGAATGTCACTTTCCCTGCTGGAGCTGGGGCCAGGCGCATGGAAAGGCTCTGGGACTCTTCCTCACTGGAGCAGACGGGGCAAAGATCAGGCTGTTTCTTCCAGCAGTTCAGCTGCCGGGTGAATGTATGTGGTGCAGGAGAGCGTGGTGGCCTCGGCCGGAGTGCCCAGAGACCACCTGCCTCTCAGAGGGAAAAGGCCCAGACCCCCGTTCTGCCCGCACCCGTCCTCCCCCAACGCACCACCAGCCGTGGGTGAGAGGCTCGCCAGAAAAGAACTCCGGCCAGGCCGCTACCTGAGCAGCAGGAGAGACCGGACAGCAGCAGCAGCGCCAGGGCGCCGAGAGATGCCAGCGCCGCCATCACATGCGACCCGCCGACGGAAAAAGAGAGAGAACAACAGGAAAACGAGGAGCAGACGAGGAAGCGCGACGCGTCAGCGGCCACCGCAACCAATCGGGCCCTGGCAGGCTGGGCGGGCCTGTGACGTCGCCGGCGGTACTGACGTGTCTCCTCCCCGGACCAGGCGCCCAGCCGGCAGTCCTCCAAAGATGGCGGCGGGAGCGCCTCCGGCACCGGAAGAAGGCGTGAGAAAGCGGCGCGGCCGCGTGCGTGCGCACTGCTGGGACCACGCCTCCTTCTGAGACGTCGCGCTTCGTCAAGCTCTCGCGAGAGAGGCAGCTGCGTGTCGGAACCTGCAACTGTCTTCACGTTCTGTCATGGCGCTGAAGGTGGCGACGTCCGCGGGCGGTGCTGCGAAGGCAGCGCTCAGGCCGGCCCTCCTCTGCCGTCCTTGGGAGGTGAGAGGGAGGAGCGGCCCACGGGGACAGCGGCCACGCTCGCTAAGAGGTGCTCGCACCTCGGCGGGGTTAGGCGGGCGCTGCCACGCTCTGACCATTCTGGAGCCCGATTGGCTGCGGGCCTCGTGAGGGGAGGGGAGAGTATCGCGGCCCGGGGTTGATTGGCCACCTCCACTGTCAGTGAAGGAGTTAGCTGAAGTTGACGGGTCTGGCGTTCCCGGAGTCTGCATATGGTGCCGGGGGAGCTCCCGGCGAGCAGAGGGCAGTGTCACTTCCCCAGTGTTCTTGTGGGAACCCTCGTGAGGCGGTCGCGTGTCCGGCCCGCCTTGCTCTTGCCCTCTTGGGAATCAGTTCCCGGCCACCCGTCCTCCTCAGGTTTCCCTCTTATAAACCGTTTTGCCACCCCTCCCAGGGGAGGTGGCCAGTCGGACTTTTCGGTGCCTCGGGGGCTTTCCCCACCCTACAGGCGCTGGGAATGGGAAGGAGCTAGGATTCCTGAAGCTGGCGGCGGGTCGGGAGGCCGTAAGGGCTTTGCTTCCGTCGTCCTCCGTTTAGGATGTTGCTTATTCGTGTCTGATTCCTCTCGTGACACACTTCCATGAAGATAGTGTAGTCCCTAGGTGGATGGGAAGTCCGAAGCGTCTTCGAGTCGGGACTAGCTCGGAGGGACTAGAGGTTTGACCTCTCTCTTTCTGGGCTCCAGTTTCCCCTCGCCGTCAAAGGATCCACCCACCTCTGACCTTCCAGAACTCAGTGACTTTGCTGACACTCCTTGCGGTCACATCTCCTGGCATGTTTACCCCCTCTGAGCCCTTGGGAAGGCTGGCCTCTCCTAGCTTCTGCCTTATTAAATTCTGTTTAAAATGCTGACTTCTCCCACTTGCTGGTGAGAGGCTTTCCAAAGGTCCCTGGCCGCTAGGCTCTTACAGGATCTTGGTGGGGACGTTTGTCTCTTGCTGACCTCCCCTGTGTGTGTGCTTGTGTCCATATTGGGGTGGGGATGAGGAGACTGAAAGGCTGCTAGCTGGGCAATGCCTTGCCCTGAGACTGGTTGTCTCGGGTATGGGAACCTTTAGAGATGAAGTCTGGATCTTTGGTCCCAATTAGTGGGACCTTGTGGGAAAATATGCAGACACCATTGGTACTTGATCCAGCAGAAACATGGTGAAGAGAAACTTCACTAAGGTGGGCAGCACGGGAGCCCTTTGGTTGAACCACATACCATTCTGGACTGCTTTCTGTGATGCTATCAAAGGATGAGGGTAACAGTCCACCTTCCTGCTTGATGAACAAGCCAGAGATCAATGCATGTTTCACATCTGGCCTCATCCTGGATTCCTTTGATGGGTAGGTTCACAGAATTTTTGTGACTCCCTGAAGGAAGGGGCCTGAGTCTATCCAGAGCAAGGTCAGGGAAGTTGCTATCCTGAGAGCTCTCTGGGTCTTTGGCCAAAGCTAGATGGAACATCTAGCACTGGGACCAGGTGAATGAGAGGTTCAGCCCCGGTGGTAGTCATGGGACCTACAGTCGGGTGGGGTTCCTTGCACTGAAATAGAGCCAGGCCCTGTGTGAATGGTGGGTAGCTCACCATCGTGGCCAGGTTACCTGCCCAGTGCCCATGGGCCTCAGAGAGCTGGAACCCAGGAGGAATTACTGCCAGCAGCCATAGGGGCCAGCCCAGCATCTCCTCATTGGTCACCAGCCTTGCACACTGGCCTGAGGGGCTGCTGAGGTGAAGGGGAGCCCTCATCCCTCAGCTCGGGACTGAATAGCTTGCGTGCCTCTTTTTGCTTAATGCTTCCAGGGGTCAGATAAAGTAGGCACCTCTGTTCCATGGATTTCAGGTGAGGGGAGGAAGCTTAACAAGGTTAAGCTGTTTGCCACCAGGAGTAGAGGATGGAGGCTTTGGACTGAGGTCTCCCTAGCCTCATAAGCTGCCATATCTTTTTTCATCTTCCGATGTGTTTATTTCAGTCAAGAAATTTGTTTCGTGTCCCAGCTCTGGACCAGGCATTCTCCTGGGTCCTGGGGTGATAGCAGATCAGACAGACATGGCATCCACTCTCAGGGGCTCAAGGGTTGAAGAAGAAGTGAGGCAGCTGTAACCTAAGGAGATGGGGATTGGGAGGAAGGGAACAAGTAGGGCTTTGCAGCCCACGGAGACCAGCAGCTAAGCAGCCTTAGGGCATCAGTGAAGGCTTCCTGGAGGAAGGGCAGTCTAAGCCACCATGCACAAGTTTGTGTTGAAAGCCTACAGACAGATGAATCTAGATACTGACAGTTGCTAGAAGGCAAACAGAAAAACCCCAAGCATGCATCTGGCTCCAAACCCAAGGAGCATCTTATCCTGTTCGTCACCTCCTTCGTAACTCCTGTGCCTACAGAGCTTTGTGCAAGTGGGTACCTTATGAATACCAGCCGGAGAGACCCAGATGGGATGGTCAACCTCTGCCTGAGCTTTCTAGACTCCTAGCAGGAAGGCAAGGCTCTTTGGAAAATGGCCACAGTGACTCTGTCATTGGCTGGCATCCTCTGCTGCTCCCCCAGCAGGCAAGTGGCAGGGCATCCCTGAGTGAGAAGGAGGGGCTGTGGCTCAGTCCCCGCCTCTTTGGATTGAGGGGCATGCAAATGGGCCCCCCAGGGAGGAAAGTGTGGATCTATAGCCCCTTGTGCTGGGAGCTGGGACCTGGGCTTCTTTCTCCAGGAAAGTGTGGAGACTCCAGATGGGTTCCTCTGAGCACCTGTCCCATTTGGCTCGAGTGGCTGTTGCTCTGAAGCTCTCAGGTGTGGCACTGACATGACCACATGTGGCCATTTCGAGTGGGGGTGTTGGGGACATCTGTCATCCACGAAGGCCATGAAGCAGCTTTGCAAACCTTTATGAAGGCCTTGACTAAGGATGAGTGTCTGCTCTTCTGATCCTAGATAGCTGTTCCCCATGTGGCCAGTGACAGAGGGCTCATCTCTGACTGGACAGAGGGCTGGGTGCTGTCTTTTCCCTTCTGGTTTCCATGATCCGGATCATCGCCATGTCCTGACCATATGCTGGTTTTGTAGTAAGGAGATGTGATGGAAAAATAACATAGATGATGGTCTTGGTGGCCTTATGGTTTGCTATTATGGTTTCCCTTTTGTACTGTGTTGAGTGTGGCAATTTCTCCTCACCCAACAGACCTCACTGAGCAGGAAAAATTGGCTGAAAAAACTCAGAAACAGCAAAAAGTGAGGAGGGAAGCGTCAACATTTCTGTAAATGGCTTTGGACAGCAGAAGCTCCGCAGGGCCTGTCTGGGCATGGTGGGGGTGCCCCCCTCCCCTGCCAGGAGCTCGGCTGACCCTGGCCAACTTGACAACAAACCACTGGCATCTGGGTTCTCTCTGCCAGGTTCTAGGTGCCCACGAGGCCCCCCGGAGGAGCTTCTCAGTAAGTAACCTGCCCTAGTGCATACAGGCACATGTCCATCTGTATGTCTGTGCAAAGGCGTGTGTGTGCAGGTGCATGCGGATAAATTTGTGGCCACCTGGGGTGCAGAGGGGTGTGTGTGCAGGCACGTGTGTGTGCCACGCCTCTTGGCTCCATCCCCTCTGTGTCTCCCCTGAGGCGCAATCTCCACCTCTCCTCCTTCCCTCCTCTCCTCTCCTCCTCCCCTGAACCCTGGGGGCAAGGCCTGGTTCCCCAGGCCCTGCCTTGTTCTTCTAACCTTGGCTGATCTGTGTCTTCTTCCTTCCTGTCCCCCCCTCTAGCAACAAACAATTGTGAGTATCCTTCCGGTCTGCCTGTTTGTCAGGTTGGGGGCTTTTAGTGGCTTTGGGGTTGACCCTGGTCCAGGCAGAGGTGGGACTAGCTTCTGTGGTTGCCCTCCTGACGTGGGGGGACTGCAACCTCCCACGAGCAGTGCTGCACCATGGGTGGGGCAGGGCATATGGTTGTGGTACCCTGAGTTGGCACCTCCCAATTGGCTGGCCCACTGAGTCAGGGCTCGAGGGAGGAAGGAAGCTGAAGGCCTGCCCTCCTCCCCCCTTCCTTCCAGCCCCCTTCGGCAAAGTATGGTGGGCGGCACACAGTGACCATGATCCCGGGAGATGGCATTGGGCCAGAACTCATGCTGCACGTCAAGTCGGTGTTCAGGTACAGAGCCCCCCGGGCCCAGCCAGGAGGATCCTGAGAACTGGGCACCACGAGGGTAGTGAGCCAGTGACAGGAGGCCCCTTGTCCAGGTGCCTGCCCTCCTGTCAGGCTGAGCCGGTTGAAGGGGTGGGTGGAACCTGAGTGGCTCACGCCATCGTGGAGTGTCAGGGTACCCCTGTCAGCTGGCACAGCTAGGCTCAGTCTCCCCTTGGCCAGAGCCAGGGAAGAGTGGGCAACAGCAGAGGAGAGGCCCCCACACCCCGTGGTCAGGGCCTGGGGTCACCATCCTGACCCCACTCTGCCCCAGGCATGCATGCGTGCCTGTGGACTTTGAAGAGGTGCACGTAAGTTCCACTGCCGACGAGGAGGACATCCGCAATGCCATCATGGCCATCCGTCGGAACCGCGTGGCCCTGAAGGGTAAGACTTCCTTGCGAGCTGACCCATGTCCCTGGGCACCCATGGGTGCTGCGCATCGGCCATCTCAGTGTCGCTAGCCACTGTGGGAACCTGTCCAGACATGGGCTCCCTCCCGCCTGGGGCCACCCTCTCTGCTGGAGTCAGCTGTGTCAACCAGAGTCTTCCTTCACACACCAGGTGTCACACCTATGCAGGTTTAAGCCCCCGCCAGTGGCCTTGGCTCCAGTCAGCACAGCTATGGAAGTTACAGCTGGGAGCTTGACCCTCGCTGAGTGTTCCTCGGTTGGGTCCAGCTCCTTAAACTGTTTCCATCACTCATTCTGCACACTTGAGCCCATCATCTGCTCTGTAGTTGCAGTGAGTGAGCCAAGGTGAAGGTAGAGATGCAGGCCCTGGCTGTCACCTGGAGGGGCTGACATGCCAATGATAGGGTGCCCAAGGCAGCCCTGAGGGGACCTGAGAAGGGCTCCCTCTACTTGGCATCCTCTGGCTGCCTTCTTTCAGGGGGAGCTGGCCCTCTGGGTGCCCTGGTTCCGGTCAAGGTGAAGCAGTGGTCTTTTATAGGCAACTCCTACCTGCCCCTGAGCTGGAGCCCTTGTGACACCTTGACACAAGGCCTGGCATGAACCCTGGCCAAGCTGCCCTTGCAGCTGGACCCTGGCCTTGCCAAGCCTCACCCAGGGTATAGCAAGGCCTTCTGGCTAGCTGCCAGCTGTTTTCATCCCTTCCTTCATTCAGTATTTATCAAGTGTCTGATATATGCCAGGAAACCATCAGTGAACCCAGTACACAGACGCACACATCCATCTGCCCTCATGGCGCTTCGACTGCAAGTGCGCTAGGGTGTTCTATGAATCCCTGCTCCCGCCAGCTCAAATACAGGAGTACGCCAGAGCCCGGGCCCCTTTCCAGCCTGCCGGTCTTGTTTCTGTCCTGCAGGCAACATTGAAACAAACCACAACCTGCCCCCATCCCACAAATCACGAAACAACATCCTTCGGTGAGAGCCAAGGGCGCAGCATGGGTGCTGGGTGGGGATGTTGGTGGCCACTGCCGGCTGATCTGATTCTGTGTGCCCGCAGCACCAGCCTGGACCTCTATGCCAATGTCATCCACTGTAAGAGCCTGCCAGGTGTGGTGACCCGGCATCGGGACATTGATATCCTCATTGTCCGGGAGAACACAGAGGGCGAGTACAGCAGCCTGGAACACGAGGTGAGTGGGGCGCAGCGGTACCTGGCTAGGCCAGCGGTCAGGAAGGCCACACCCAGAGGGAACCTCATGCCAGAGGGCAGGCGCCAACAGGATATGGATCTCCGGTCTCCTTCCCAGAGTGTGGCAGGTGTGGTAGAGAGCCTGAAGATCATCACCAAGGCCAAGTCCCTGCGCATTGCTGAGTACGCCTTCCAACTGGCCCAGGAGAGCGGGCGCAAGAAAGTGACAGCCGTGCACAAGGCCAACATCATGTATGTCCCCAACCCTGCCCCTCCATTCCAGGGCCCAGGCCCACTCTCAGTGCGCACATTGGGGGGGAGGTGGAACAGGAGTCTGCCCACTCTGCAGATGGGACTGGTGGTTCTGTGGCATTGGTGAATCCCGTCCCTCTGGCGGGCGGTGGCCGTGGCCAAGCTGGTGTCCTGCATCCCCCTAGGAAACTAGGCGATGGGCTCTTCCTCCAGTGCTGCAGGGAAGTGGCAGCCCGCTACCCCCAGATCACCTTCGAGAATATGATTGTGGACAACACTACCATGCAGGTAGTTGGACTGCCATGCTACATGGGCCCCCACCCTGGGTGCATAGGCCTGCTGGTGCTCCAACTCCTGGCTGCTCCTCCCCACCCCACAGCTGGTGTCCCGGCCCCAGCAGTTTGATGTCATGGTGATGCCCAATCTCTACGGCAACATCGTCAACAACGTCTGTGCTGGGCTAGTTGGGGGCCCCGGCCTTGTGGCTGGGGCCAACTATGGCCATGTGTATGCTGTGTTTGAGACGGTGAGTGCCACTAGTGATGCCAAGGCCATGGGCCTTTGTGAACTAGAGCTCAGTCAGTTCAGTTGCTCAGTCGCGTCCGACTCTGCCACCCCATGGACTGCAAGCATGCTAGGCCTCCCTGTCCATCACCAACTCCCAGAGCTTGCTTAAACTCATGTCCATCGAGTTGGTGATGCCATCCAACCATCTCATTCTCTGTCATCCTCTTTTCCCCCTGCCTTCCTTTGCCAGCATCAGGGTCTTTTCCAAGGAGTCAGTTCTTCCCATCAGGTGGCCAAAGTATTAGAGCTTCAGCTTCAATATCAGTCCTTCTACTGAATATTCAGGACTGATTTCCTTTAGGATGAATGGTTGGATCTCCTTGCAGTCCAAGGGACTCTCAAAAGTCTTTTCCAACGCCACAGTTTAAAAGCATCAATTCTTTGTCACTCAGCTTTCTTTATGGTCCAACTCTCACACCCATACATGACTACTGGAAAAACCATAGCCTTACTAGATGGACCTTTGTCAGCAAAGGTCGGCAAAAAACTATAGCTCATACACTTTCTAGTTCAGTCATTGAAAGTAAGTGATTTAGTGGTTTCTAGAATATTCAGAATTGTGCGAACATCCCCACTAATTCTAGAACATTTTCATCACTGTAGAGAGAAATCTTGTAGGCCCTCACCCTCTGCAATGGCCCACCCTGTCCTGTAGAGTGTGCTTCTCTCTGAATCTGAATAAATCTACTTCTTACTTACCAAAAAAAAAAAAAAAAGAAATCTGGTAACTGTGGCCAGCATTCTCTGTCCTCTCCCCCCAGCCCCTGGCACCAATCTCATCTGCTCAGTCTCTGGATTTGCCTGTTCTGGACAGTTCCCACCAATGCAGGGTACCATTGACATCTTACATTCACCAGCTCCTTCCTTTATGATGTCTCTTCTTCCAGGCTACAAGGAACACAGGGAAGAGTATTGCCAATAAGAACATTGCCAACCCCACAGCTACACTGCTGGCGAGTTGCATGATGCTCGACCACCTCAAGTAAGTGGCTTCTCAATGCCCGGCCATAGGCCCCTGGACTGCATCCGAGGCCCAGAGGACTGAACTCTGTATTTCCTCCTCAGGCTCCACTCCTATGCCACCTCCATCCGCAAGGCCGTCCTTGCATCCATGGACAATGAAAACGTGAGGCCCTCTAACCCCCAGCCCCTACCTAGGTTGAGCTGATAGGGCACCCGAGGGATTGGAAATGGTGACCTAGCACCACCACGGGGAGGGTGACACCAGGCCGGCTGGGCCTTCTGGGCCTTAGTGGGTGCTGTGGCCCTCCTGGTGGCCCTTCCAGTTCCTGTAGGCCACAGAGCGTAGTGGGCAGTCCTGGGCCACCTACAGGCTAGGGCTCAGGGATTGGCTGGATCCTGGCATGTGCCCAAGCTTGCCCGTCTCCTGCAGATGCACACTCCGGACATCGGGGGCCAGGGCACCACATCAGAAGCCATCCAGGACATCATCCGCCATATCCGCGTCATCAACGGCCGGGCTGTGGAGGCCTAGGCTGTCCCCGGGACCACGGAGGCCCACTCTTCAGAGCTGCTTGGCAGTGCCAGCACCTTGGCTGGCTCAGTGGGTAGACCCAGAATAAACCCGCTTCCGCCCAGCCCTTGGCTGCCTGCTTTTGTCACTACGGATGCAGGTGTTTTAGATCACACTTTATTAAGAAAAGAAACAGCACACTTCCCATTCAGAGGGCCCCTCTGCGAGGGTTGGGGGCAGAACACATTCTGAAAGGCCAGGGCAGATTCATCTGCTCTGGCCTGCCCTACCCAGGTGGGTATGAGAAAGCTCCCACTCAGCAGAGTGGGCAGGAACTGTCCTGCTTTCCTTGAAGGCACTGGGGGCTGGAGGGTTGGGAGGGAGCCAGGCATGCCCCAAGTTGCCCAGAGTGCCCGTGGGGCCTAGGGATTGAGCCAAGGGTGCTGCAGGCAGTCAGCTGCACTGGCCCGCTTCTCAGGGATGTATTCCATCATGGGCAGCAGGAAGGCGCTGAACTGCGTGGCCTGCTCCAGGGGCCACTCGTACTTCTCCATGAGCACCTCATACAGGCCCCAGTGTTTGAGGTTGTGGATGTGCCGCAGCTCCCCTGGGGGCAGGCCGGCACGCTGCAGGTCAGCCTCTGCCTGGGAGGCCTGTCATCTGAGACCCCTCGCTGGCCCCCAAGTTCCCACCCTGCCCCTCCATCCAGGTGGCCCCACCTCTCCGGTTGAAGAATTCCCGGGAATAGCGGCCTGAGAGAGCGAAGGCTGGGGGGATATCTCCTAGCAGCTCCACGATGTGGGCAATGTGGTCTGTGGACAGAAAAGGAGCTGCAAAGTCAGCCAGATGGCTGGGAGGTCCTGAGGCTGGACCCCAGGGTTCACCACCTCCTACCCTCATCACGACTGTAGTCTTCTCCTGAATGTGGTTCGAACAGGTAGTCGCCGGTTGCCAGCTCAAAGGCCTGGAAAGGACAGAGGGTAAGGCAGCTGGTCCCGGTGAGTCTGCCCAGGCCGGGGACAGCCAATGGCAGACATACCATGCACGCCGTGCTCCAGATGTCTGCCGGGGGCCCGTACTCGGCGCCAATCAGTACCTCCACAGCCCGGTACTGCCGCGTCTGGATGTCCTCAGTGAAGTGCTTGTGCTGGAGGCAAGGGGAGCCCGGGGGAGGGGCTGGGGCCAGGGCTGGGCTGCCTTTAGCGGCCCCCCATGTATCTCCCACATCCTGTGGGCCCGTGCACTCCAGGAGCATCGTGGGGCTTGCTCTGAGCCTCAGGGGCCCCTCTTGTCCTAAGAGGGCCTGGTCAGGTGACCTGATAGAGAGGCTGGCCCCTATGCCATGCCATCCACCCCCGCCCATGGGCCCAGTCCTGCCGACTGGGTGGGAGTGGTGCTGCTTTGAGTGCAGCCCTGGGACTGCAGCCTGAGGCAGGCATGGGGGTCTGGTCAAACCCTGGGGACCAGCCTCATTCATAGCAGGGTGCCCACTCATACCACCCAGCAGGCGTTGCCCAGGTCTGCGATCTTGATCTTGATCTTGTCTGCATTTTGGGGCTCTAAGGGGTTCACCAGGAGGTTGGAGGCACCAAACGGTGCTGGGAAAGCAAGAGAAGGGAGAGTGGCTGAGCTGGTTGGGCACTGGCCTGGCCCTGCCCACCTCCTACTGGCCTAGTCCCACTTACTGCTGGGGGAGAGGAGGCCGCTGGCCTCCCGCTGGTTGGACGAGCCTGAGAGGATGGAGCACGAGGCAGGGGAGAAGAGAGAGCCTGAGAAGCCTGAGGTCTGGGAGCCTGGGCTGAGGCTGCGGTTGCCCCCGGGGGCTGGGGACAAAGAAGCTGGCGAAGGGTCAGCCCCCGCGCCACCCAGGTGGCAACCGGAAGAGGACGTGGAGCCACTGCCTGCCTCGAGTCTGGAGCTGGAGTCTGGGGAGACAGGCCAAGGTGCTGAGTGGGCAGCCGGCCCCATGGCCGCTGCCAGGGGGCCTGCTCCCTGCTCCCGTCCTCACCCTCAGCCTGGGCTGAGGCCTCCATGGCCTCCAGCTTCTGCAGGTCACGCAGCCGCTCCTCCAGCAGCCGCTTCTGCTGTTTCCGCTTGCGCCGCATCTTCTTCCTCTTGTTTTTTGACAGCTTCCCTGTCTGCTGAGAGAGCCAGGGTCAGCCCGGGGGTGCCTGGCAGCCAGCCGCAGAGCAGCCTGAGCCTGTCCACAGCACCGGCAAGGCCCCCACAGGGGACAAAGTCTGTGGGTCCCAGGACTCCACGGCCATCAGGACATGGTCCTGCTGCCTTGCCCACCTCCTGGGTCCCCTCCTGCCCTCCACTCTCCAGAGCTTGAGGCCAAGGAGGAACCAAGAAGCTTCTGGCTGGGCGCCAGCCTCCTCTGAGGCCAGCCATAAACACACTGTCCTTCCATGGAGGTGGTGGTGAGCCCCAGTGGCCACCCAGGGCCGTTTGGGGCTTGTGGCCCCCTCTGTATCACCCTCATCCAGGCCACCCGGCCTTTTGGAAATGCCCCTGCAGGAGTGTTGGGCAGCGGGGAAAGTTAGGGAGAAGGGGGAACCAGAGAGGCTGAGAAGTGAGCCCTGAGCAGATGGGAAAAGGAGGCCTAGGAAAAGAGGCAGCCCAACTTACCAAGACCTCCTGGGGGGCGGTGCTGACTGTGGTGGGGCAGGCAGAGTGGGGAGGAAGAGAAAGGAACTGAGATTCAGGCCAGGGCTGAGGCCCACAGGCCTTGTCCCAGCCCCGCACAGGCTCTGGGTACCTGTGGAGCGGGATGGGGGTGGTGCCCCTGACTGTTGCCACTCTGTGGCCTCAGCAGCCAGGCGCCGGATGTAGGCATCCCCCACACACAGCAGGATGTTCTCGGGCTTGATGTCCGTGTGGATGATCTTACACTTGGTGTGGAGGTAATCCAGGCCGTGCAGCACCTGGAGAGAGCCAGTCCTAAAGTCTGCCTGCCCTGCCCCAGCTGCCTGCCACAGGGCTCTTCCTGCTGGATTCAGGAAGAGCTCACCTGCCTCACAATGCTCTTCACACAGGGCACAGGCAGGCCCTGGTAGTTGGACTTGATGATCCACTTGAGCAGCTGATGGCCGAGGACCTCCAACACCATGCACACATCTGGGGCCAGGAGTGAAGGGCAGCCACTGGGCGTGCAGCTGGGGCCCAGGTCCTGCCCACCCTCAGCTGAGGTGGGGGAGCCCCGAGGCTCAGGCAGCACAGAGCTGGGTCCGGGAGGTCCTGTATCACCACCATCCTTGTGCCCTAGTGTCCCTGTCACTCTCTGGTGTGCCAGTTGGCACCATATTCTCTGTGGTCTTCCTAGGGATGGCATTGGAGGAGTAGACAAAGGCTTTTCAGAACAACCCCAGTCCTGTGCCCAGGTATGCCCAAGAGCCTGTTGACAGCCCCCCCAAAAAGGGAAGGTACACAGAGATGGTGCCTCCCACTTGGGGGTAACCTAGCCATGGATTGCTAATGCCAACCTGGTTATCCACTCCACCTCCCATGCCCAGACACAAATCTCAGAAGTGGTGGGGGTATTTCGCAGACTAGTGTCATTGGAAGGGATAAACCGCCCATCACACAGATCAGTAAACTGAGGACCCTGGAGCTGGAAGGCACCAGCCAGCTAGCTTCTGCTGAGATGCCACACTTGTTTGCTCAGCTTGCAAAGGATATGGACTCCATTAACCCCTGAGATCCTGAAGTCATCGATGAGCTGGACAATGGTTTCTCTTTTGGGGTCACTGGGGTCACTGTCTCGGACCTGCAGTAAAAGCCGAGGGCCACAGATGGCGTCAACCTGCCCCTCGCCAGCTGCTTCCAGCCCCCTTGTCACACTGCTTGGGCCTCACTGGACGAAAAGCCTCAGGCCTGCCCTCGGTCCTCCCCCTTGGCTGAGCCAGCTGGAGCGTGCCCCTGCGGGTGCCCTGCCCTGGCTGGCGGAGCCCTGCAGGCCTCACACCCACATTGCCAGGCCCCAGGCAGCTCCTGGGGAGCTGGGAGAGGGTAGGGGAGGCGCCTCACACATTTCAGGAGCTTGATCTCATCTACAGCTGTCTCCGTGTAATGCCCCGCGCTCTTCACCACTTTGAGAGCCACAAAACGCTTGCGCCTGCAACACCGACACCGAGACCAGTGTCAGCTGCCGGCACCAGGCAGACCCATGGGGCCCTCGCCATAGCCACAGGTGTGCCCAGGGGCAGGATCCCAGCTGGCATGGGGCCCCGGGGTGGGGTGGGGTGTAGAGACACTCACTGGATATCCCAGCAGAGCCAGACGGTGGAGAAGTGGCCCCAGCCCAGCTTGCGCACCACGTGGTACCGCCCATTGAACAGGTCCCCGATTTTCACAGGGTAGTAGCCGCCTGGGGAAGGGAGCCCACAGAGGCCGCTGCGGGTGGCGCCTTGCCCCTGCCCCAGCATGGCTTGGCCCTGCCGGGCCCTCCTGGCCCACGTGGGCGGGCTCTGGGTCCCCTCCTCCTCCTCCCTGGGGCCTCACCCTTGCAGTAGTCCTTGGGGTCTTCCTGCTCCTCATCGTCGGAGCCCAGCAGCCCCTGCAGCATCTGTGGCGCAGGGGCGGCATGGGCCAGTTCGGAGCTGGAGGACTCGGGCCCGCAGGAGGCCTGCGAGCTGTGGGTGGGGCGGGCAGGCAGTGAGTGCGCGGGCTGCCGGGGGCCCCAGGCAGCCCGGCCCGGCCTTACCTACTGCTGCTGTCGCCGCCGCCGCCGCCACTCACACTGGCGCTCATTCTGGCCGTGCTGCCCGCAGCTCCGGCGCCCCGGGCGGCCGCTCCTTTGGGGCCCGGCCGCAGCCCGTGCATTTATAGCCTCGGCCGCTGATCTCACCCTCCTTTATAAATAGCCTCCCAGCTGCTCGGCTGTGGGCAAGGTATGCAGCGGGGAGGGGGCGGTGCAGTGACGGCGGCCCTCAAGGGCCCGACCCCCCAGGACGAGCCCCCTGCCCCCATCCCAGGGCTGGCTGAGGGTGCTGCCGTGGGGACACGGTGTGCCACTGCCTCCCCGGGGAGCTCCCTGGCACCCTAGGGCCACTGCACCAGGATGTGGTGACCTGGACCCCGGGCTAAGCTCCTGCACCCCAGGACTGGCAGAGGGCGCTGTGGAGTAGCCACGTGGTGATGAGCTGGTCCTCAAACTGGAGTCCAGGGGCTCCAGAGCCCGCTGAGGGCCCTTTGGCATGGTATCCCCTCTAATATGCCCTCGGGAAGCAGCCAAAACTGTGAACATGCTCTGGCTTCTGGCTTGTGTGAGCCTGCCCAGAAGCAACCCTGGCCACTCTTGTGGGTACCTCCCTTCCTGGCCACTCTCAGTTGGGTTCCCACTTTTCCCATGGGTCCTGGAGCCCCAAGACACAGCAGCCAGTATCCTCTCATCCCTTCACACAGCATCCTTGATGGGCCTTAGCCAGGCATGGGTTGGGAGCATGAGATCTTCCCACCAGAGGTGCAGGCCTGGGGGCCACCCTCGTGGGACCCCAGTGCTGCACTGCGTCCCTGTGGCTCCCTGGGTCCATCTCTGCCTTGCTCCCTGGCTCCAACAAGTTCATATGTCCACGTGGGACACACAGGGAGGTATCCACCCTGGCCCTGCCCTGGGGAATCCTCAAGTGGGAAGCAAAAGAGCCCATGGCTCTAGTGGTCTGGGTCACACAGCCCTCCAAAGCCTGTGACCTTGGGGCGGTATCCAAGGGACCAGGTTTTGAAGAATCTGGTCCCCCGAAATGGGATGGGCAGGGGAACCTCCAGAGAGGGAGCAAGACACCCTGGAGACCTCTGTGGCTGGTCTTGGCTGAAGACTGTCTGTGGGTGTGGAAAGCGAGGTGGGGCTGGGGGGGGCTCAGGCTATCAAGGAGCCCCCCAGAGCCTGCAGGCACGGGTGTGGGGTTTCTGCAGAGGGTGATAGGTACTTTGGCTCTTTAGAGAGAACACTCTGATCGTCCCTGGGAGGGAATGGAGTCAGAACAGAGCAGAGGGAGCTTGGTAGTAACTGGTGATCCCAAAATGGGACATACTTGGTTCTACATCCCTGTACCAGGAAATAGTTGGGAAAGTGGGATGGGCATAGATGGCGGTGGGAGGGCAGGGGCACGTTTCCCGCAGGGGTCACATGAGGGAGGAGAGTAAGGACTTGGGGTCCTCTTTTTAGCACGTGGCAAAAGTTCTAGCTGTGGGCTGGGGATTGGGCCAGGGCACCCAGGAGACTCACTGGGAAGGTGGGGCTGGTGACCAGGCATTTTCTAAAAAGACGTGTTTGCATTTTATTTCCAGATGTGATCCTCCAGCAAGCATATAAATACAGTTGGGGAGGGGGAAGGATTGCTATAAATTAGAAAGAAGCCCCCCAGTGGTGCGGCAAGGAGGAAGAGAGGGAGGCCCTCCCACTCTGTGCAGACCACGCCTGGGTCATGAGCTCCATCCAGGGCTCCATGCTGGGTCGAGTGTGGGAAGGTGTGAAGATGGCAGGTCCTGCTGCCGCCCAACTCACAGATCGGTCACCTTGTTCTCCACCAGTGCGGCGATCTGCTGCAGGCGGCAGGCCAGTTGCATCTTCTGGCCAACAGGGTCCTCCTCCAGGGCACCGATGATCTGCCAGGGCAGAGGAAGCAGCCCCGCCTGAGGCCCTGGCTTCTGACCTGCCTCCATCTCAGTAGAAGGCTAGGAGCCAGACCTTCCTGGGGAATCTTCCTCCGTGAGGAAGCTGAGCTGCTTCCCCAGCCCCGGACCCTTCTACTCCTCTGCCTACACTGGACCTGGACACTCCTGCCCCCAAGGGAGACTCCTGGGGCCTCCCTCTGGGCTCCAGAGGCACGCCCCTCTCCCTGGAATGCCCCCAGGTCTCACCTGGTCATAGTACCTGTGGATGTGGGTGTAGAGTTCTTGCAGAGCTTGCAGGCAGTGGGGAGCCGAGGTGTAATTCTGGGGGTGGCACATGGTGGGTGAGGCCCTGGCCTGGACCTTGAGCCCCCAGCCTCCCCCTTCCCCTGTGTCCTCACCCCTGAGAGCTCAGTCAGAGCCGAGTTCATCTCCTGGTAGCTCGCAGGAGGGCTCTGGCGGATATCAGAGTAGTATCTGCAGAAGGGCACGGAGTTAGGGACAGGCAGCCCAGGAGGTTCCTCATCCATGATGCCCAACACCTACCTCTCTACCATCTGCTTGTAGCGAGGGATCTCCCGGGCGTAGAGCAGTTTGTTCACCGGGGAATCCTGCTCCGGGCAGGGTGGGCATGAGCGGGGAGGTGACCCCTCCTGGCCCCAAGCCCCATGGGGGGCCAGCCCCACCCAGGGCTCAGCACGGAGACCCTGTGGCTATCCTCCCCCCAGCCTGCCCTCCTTGGCCCTCACCCGGCCCACTTTATGCTCTGAGACTGTGCAGGAGTCCATGAAGGTCTGGGCGATGACGGCGAGGATTGCGTCCACGTTGTCTGACACCCTCACGTCAAAGATGAGCTGCGGGTTCTTCAAGGTGTTCACCCAGAACCGCAGTAACAGGCTGTAGACACAGGCCGACTGTGGCGTGAGGCCTGGCCGGTCCAGCTCAGCTCCTCCACCTGGACCCTGGCGGCCCTGAGCTGCCTGGGGAACTGGCCACAGCAGCGACGGGGAGGGGGGGTGTGGGCAGGTGGTGACTAGCCACCCAGGGTGACAGCCCCAAGGCATGGGCTTCTGTGTCCTGGTCTCTCTGGGACTCATCTGCCTGGGGCAAGGCTGGCAGGCGACTCACCTATTCGTCTTCCAGATGTGCAAGGTCTCTGGGTCCTCAATGCTGTGCTTCTCAGCCAGCTCATCCAGGAAGTCAAACAGGTACTTGATGGCGATGGGCACAGGCCTGTTCACACTGAGGATGGCTTGGAAGGCGTCATCGACAAACTTCTGCAGCGTGCCCTAGAAGGCAGGGTACGGGGCAGTTTTGAGGGAGGGGTTAGGGTGGGAGGCCCTCCAAGCTGCGGCCAGCCCCGTCATCCCACAGTGTCTCCCCAGATCTGTCCAGGTGCCCTTGGTGTGCCTCCCCTGGGGCCCGACCTTCATGGACAGCAGGCGGGTGAGGTAGATCTCTGGGATGGCCTTGGCCCGCGCCCGTTCCCGGTCCTGCTCCCTCAGGCTGCTCCGCCGTGCCTTGGCCACCTCCGGCTCCTCGGGAGCTTTCACCAGGTGCCACAGACGGACCCCACCCTCCTCGCTGTCCTCCAGCATGGGGATGTCTGAGGGCACAGAAGCTGGGTCTCAGTCTTTGGCCCCTCTGTGCCCATGCCACCGGCTAGGGAGCTTCAGCTCATGCCCAGTAGCTCCCCAATGGCAACATGCTGCCACCCTCCTCCACCCGCGGGCCTGGGCCCAGGAGGGAGTCTTGGCTTCCCCACTGATGAGGTGTTGGGAGACCCAGGCGGGGCCGACAGCATGGCCTCAAGCTCCTGGGGGCCTGTGGGTCCAGCAGGACCACACTCACTCTCCCCTGACGGGCAGCTGGGGGCCAGGCTCTGGGACATGATGCCTCCTCCGTTGTGCAGCTGGGGGATGAGCCTCACCGTGGCTCCGTCTGGGACCTGGAAGGGAGGGGGGCAAAGGCTGAGCTCCTTCCCTGGCTAAGCCTGAGGCAGGGGGCCTGCCCCCTGGACCCCACCCACTGGGCACCTTGTAGTGCTGCAGGGTGTTGAGTCTCTTCCAGTGATTCTGAGTCACCGACGTCACGTCCTCATCTGACAGGGTGAGGTGACCCGCCAGGCCCGAGCGCCACTCTGGGGGTGCAGAAAGGGAGACCCAAGGAAGCCAGTGAGCCCACAGCCCATTCCTGCTGGGCAGAGCTGAGCTGCCAGGGGCAAGGAGAGGCTGGGGCGGGCCCTCACCGAGATCCAGGGCATGCGCCAAGGGCCTCTGGGAGAATGGGGTGCCCTTGTAGATCTGATCCAACACTTTCTCCTTGACCTGAGTGATGGTGTCCGTGTCGAGCACCCGAATGGGGATGTGCAGCGCCGTGTTGCTCCCCAGTGGCCTGCCTGGACCCGGGCTGGCCAGCACCATCAGCGTCAGGGCCCGGAATTCCACATCCTCCCGCAGCAGACGGCTGTCATTCAGGGTCCGTTTTGCTTTGCCTGTCACTGCATCCACGGGGCCCTTGTCCACCTGGTACTGGATGGCCCGAAGGAGCATGTATATTGGTTCACCAGCCACCTCCTGCAAGCATCAACCCAGGGGTTGGCTGGCTGCGTGAGCTCACAGGGGCAGCCAGCTGCACAGAGCCAGGGCAGAGGGTGGCCCACGCCAGCGGGCTCGGCTTCGCATGCGGCCAGGGCAAAGGCTTGCCACCTGTCCCTTACCGACACCCTGCCCTTGCGCCTGAGGCCCCCTGGGAGGGATTGGGCCACAGGTCAGGGAGGGCTGAGGCAGCAGCCCTGGCATGGGGCGAGGGGAGAGGGGCTCTCACCCTCAGGAAGGCATACAGGCAGATGGATACCCAGTTGGTAAGCAGCTTCTCCGCCATGGTCTCTGTCCTGTGTGGAGCGGGCCCCAGGTCAGAGGGGCTGCTGCAGGGCTGTCTCGTCCCTCACCCAAGGCCAGTGATGGAGGGCAGGCAGGGCTGACTTGCCCTACCAGTGGTTCATGACCCAGCCAGCCGCCTGGGGCTCCCTGGGCCCGCCCAGCCCAGAGCCGTCCAGGGCCAACCTGCGCAGCATGAGCTTGGGGTTCTTGCACACGTAATGGGAGGCCAGGTCGCCAAGCAGCGTCCTCATGATCTCCGTCAGGTACTCGAGCTTGCTGTGCAGTGCCAGGGACAGCAGCGAGGCCACATGGCAGCGGTCCCGCTGAGAGAAGCTGGGTTGCCCCTCCAGGGTGTGGATGAGCTAAGCAGGAGCGGGGGTGGGGGGTGCACAGGCGCTCACTCTGAGGATCCCGGTAGCCAGTGTGGCCTCCCACCATGCAGCCCACACCTGCCAACCACCCAGCCTCCCTCCTCACCCGAACCCACCGCCCCCAGCCTGCCCACGTGGCCCTCACGGTCAGGAGGAAGAGCTTGCTGTTGAGCAGGTTGGAGAGCTGCATGAGGCCCTGGTGCATGGGCGCGTGGCGACCCTCTTCACCTGGCCCCTCAACGGCCGGCTGCAGGGTGCCACCGCTGCACCCAGGGAAGAGGACCCGCTCGGCGTAGGTGCAGTAGTCCACAAAGGGGATCCCACTGGCCTCCAGGTCGCTGCTGAGGTCAGTCATCTCCGTCATCAAGTCTGCAGACAGGGAGCCACTGGGGTCTGAGCTCGGGAGCGGCTCTGCCCGCATCCAGCTCCCTGCGCCCGCCCCCTCACCCTGCCCCACCTGTGAACTCCTTGCGGCACTGGTCACCCACACTGATCTCCAGGTTCTCCAGCTGTACCAGAACCTTCTGGTAGTCCCGCAGGGCTTGCTTGCTCTTGTGCCTGCCGCCAGGGGGCCGGGTGTCAGCCACACAAACCGGCCTGCCTGGGCTGAGACCCCCCAAACCCAGATGGCCAGCTGTTGGGCACCCTTGCCAGAAGTGAAGAGGGGACTGGACAGGACACTGGCGTGTGTGTGATCCTCACCTGTACATGAGGGTCAGGAGGAGCACAGCAGCGATCAGCAGGGCTGTGCCCATGCCCAGGCCCACCTGGGCCTCCACGGGGAAGGCAGACAGCATGGGTTCCACCTCATACTGGACCGGGCCCAGTGCCAGGTGCACGTTGCCCATTTGCACCTGGGGTGTGGGGGGCACAGGACTCCTGAGCTCTGGCTCTAATGGCTCCAGCCGCCCACACCTGCGCCTGGGTTCCCAGCCTCACCACAAACTGCAGCAGGGTGCCCGAGCCATTGCTGGGCTGTGGGACCCGTGGGGGCAGCTCGCAGTACAGGTGGGTGAGCGTCAGTGTCTTCACCAGGCACTCGCCATCGCCGATGTGCACGCGGACTTCCTCCTTGCTGATGGCCAGGTTGAGGCCCTCGCCCTGGGAGACCGATCATGGGCCTGAGCGGAGTCACCCAGCCTGTGTCTGTGGGTCCGCCCCTGCCCCCCAGCACTGCTGGCCAAAACCCTAACCTCCACATCCAGGACGTGGCCTGGCTTGAGGCGGTAGGGGTGGCTGGGCCCCCCCTCACGATGGAGGGGGGCCAGCCGAGGGTTGGGCTGGTACAGGAAGTCCTGGCCCCCGCTGGCACTGGCAAAGTCCACACGCATGTTGTCCAGGCTGAAGAAGACCCGCCGGGGGCTCGCCGCATCAGGCACCGCAGGGCTCCGGCAGAGGAGGAGGGTGGACGAGTTGATGGAGCACACGCTGGAGCACTGTGTGGGGGCAGACCAGGTCCCGTGGGGTAAGCTGGGAGCTCTCAGCTTGCCCCAACCCTTGCTGGGCACAGCCTCACCTGCTGCTGTGGACTCACCTGCAGCCAGCCCTGCTCCAGTTGGATACAAGCCTGGGGGGCCACAGCTGGAGCCCCACAACCACTCCTTGGGGTCGGGTCCTGGGACTGCAGCTTCACAGCTGCCCCCTCCAAGGTCTCCAGCCACACAGACAGCAGGGGCTGCTGCACCACGTCCAGGCCTGTGCCCCTGACTTGGATCAGCCGCCCACCCCTGGGTTGGGACAGGACTAGGTGTGACCCAGGCAGCCCGGGCCCTGTCCTGCCACCCCACCCTGCTGGCAGGGTGCACAGGTTGCCCTGAGTGCACCAGGTCCTCACCCTCGGAAGCTGACACTGGGCTCGGCTGCCACGAGCTGGGGGTCGGTGGTGTAGTGGAAGGGGCTGGTGGGCAGTGAGCGCTGGGCCTGGCCAAAGACCACTCGGACTACCGCATCTCCCGGGCTAGCCTGGGGCATGGTGTGGCACACGATGGCCTCAGGACACACCGGCTCCTGGCTGCAGGGTGGGGAGCGGTCTGGCATCTTGGGTTTGAGCCTCAGCCTGGCCAGCCTGCCAGAGACCCACTTTGTCTCCCCCACCAAGGGCAGAGACCCCACCACCACCACTGTATGCCAGGGGACTTGGGCCCAACGGGAGCACCCCCAGCTGGCAGCGACCAGCTGGAAGCAGGAGCCACTTACATAGGGCAGGGCTGGCTGCCCACAAAGGCACTGATGTTGCCTCCTGTCTGGAGGCATTGTCCGTGGATGGTGAGCTGGGTTCCCCCTGCCTGGGGGCCCCGCTGGGGACTCAGGCTCAGCAAGACAGGGTCCTGGGAGACAGAGCAAGCTAGGGCAGACATAGCCATCTGGCCTGGCATTTCCTCACCTTGGCTCCAGTCCCTAAAGCCCTGTGCCCTCTGCCATGCCCCACCAGGGGGTGTCTTGTCTTCTCCCTGTGTCATCTTATCCTCAGTCCCAGCTCTAAGTCCTAAGATGCCGTCACCTCCTTGGGGACCTCCTCATCATCTCATTGGGGGTTCTGTCTGTGCCAGGCAGCACCCCCAATGTGAATCAGCCCTGCCCCCCATTACTCCCGCCCTGGGCTTCCTGGCCCCAGAAAGGCCCCTGGGTAGGACAGAAGGGCTCAGATTGGTGCCTGGAGACATCTCTGCTCTCCTGCATCCCTGTGCTCTCCTTACTCTCCCACCTTGGCCCCCAGCCCACCCCACACTCAGTGGCCAGAATGACCCCTCAGATCACGTGGCTTCCGTCTTGGACACGAGGCAGCTCTTTCTGCTTCTCTCAGGTCAAGTTGGAAGTGCTTACCCAGATGTCACTAGCCTCCTGCCCCTTCTTGCTACAATCCCCTGGTGTGGGCACACACCCTGGGCAGGTACTGACCTGGTAGGTGAAGTACTGGGTTGAGATTCCTGGGGGCCGCCCCTTGATGGCCACTTGGATCGGCCCCACGGTGCCATTGGGGGCAGGTGATGTGACACACATGATCCTGGCAATGGAAAGCCCATGGCTGCACAGGGGCCCTTGCCCGGCAAGAGCCATGGGGCATTTGCCAGCTGCTGCCCAGGGCTAAGCCCCCTCCCTCTGGCTTATCATCCTTTGGTGCATCTGACCCTGGGCCCATGTGTCTTGGCTCCAAGCTTCCCTTCTCTCTGGGTGGCCAGTCTCTGCAGGCCTCCCTGGGAGGGCATCCCTCCACCCCTGGCTGCCAGGATGCCTCACCGGGTCGAGATGCGGTAGAGAGATGGCTCAGGTCTGCAGGGCCAGCCGGCCACGCTCACAGCGTCTTGCACATCGGCAAAGTCCCGGCCCAGGTTGGAGCCCTGGATGGTGAGGACCAATCCGCCCTCAGGGGGGCCAGTCAGGGGTTCAACCTGCAACCAGGAAGTACGGTGAGGGAATGCCCTCGACCCACACCCACCAAGCAGGGGTGGGCAGGGCTGCTAGGGCCAAGAAAGTGGGGGTTAGGGGTTGAGGGGAGGAGGCGAGCAGCCAGGCCATGGGGGGACAGTGGGTGCAGGTTCAGGGGCTCACAGTCTCGATCCTGGGTGTGGGACACAGCGGCTCCACGGCTCCAGGTGGGCACAGCGGCCCATAGCGACAGGCAGGCTGTCCACGACTGCACCACAGGCAGCCCAGACTCCTGTTGGCTGCCTGGCAGTGGCTGCAGTCGGGGTGGCCCACGGCGCAGTCATACAGGGTCACTGGGGGGGGAGTCAGGCGGCATGGTGAGGCACCCCCACCAGCCACATGCCCTGCCCTGCCCACCCCACCGCCCCCGGGCTGACCATGAAGAGTGCGGGCATTGTCCAGCCGCTGGCCCTCGCCCCGAGTGACGTAGATGGGCACTGGGAGCTCCCGCTGGACCATGGAAGGCTGGAACTAGGGGTGGAAGGGAGGGTCAGGCCCGACGCAACTCAGAACCTCCCAGGACCCCCGCCCGCCTCCTCCCGGCATGAATGCCCCCCTCCCCAGTGCAGGGCACATCTCCCAGCCGCGGCCTGCCCAGAGCAGGCCTCATGAGTGACAGGGGGCTTAAGGGGGCAAGTGAGCCCCTGAAGGCCCGGGACAAGCCTAGGCAGCAGGAGGTGTCCAGTGGCAAGTGAGACTGGGGGCGTCGGGCACCTGCCCACCTGCTGGGCCTGGCAGTGAATGAGGCTCGAGTCCCCAGCCACCTCCTCCAGGGACGCTGGCAGCCTCTGCAATTGTCCGGGCAGCTCCAGCCAGCAGTGGTAGGAGGCAGGCAAGCCCTGGGGGGTGTATGCCGTCAGCAGCCTGAACGCCATCAGCTACCCCCAGGCCCTACCTGCCAGAATGCTCACCTGGAAATGCTGAAGGTTCTGCACACGGAGGGCCAAACGGCTCTCCCAGCCCACTGGCACCAGGAGGGGGCCCACCAGGCCTTCGACCTGAGGACAAGCCTCCGGGCCACGCACCTGGATGTCCGCCTGGCGGGAGGAGACTCCTTAACCCTTTGCAAGGCAAGGGGCCTGGGGGCAGGGGACGTGTGGGGCGAGGTGGATCCACCCACCTCTTGGGCACTGTATATGGTCCTCTCACCCTCTGGACAGTGTTCTCCATAAACACAGTGGCTGCTTTGGGGGCACCAGTGGCAGTGCCAGAGGCTGCCCACACAAGCACGGCACCTGGGAAAGCAGGGGGCTGCTGAGACAGGGCACTATCTAGGGTCCTCACCCCTATCCTGCAGCCAGGCCGGGCACTCACGGAGCAGCCACCTCCAGGGCTGCGACTGCGCCGCAATTGTAGAAGGAGAAGTTGGTGGCAGCCACGGGCACGTCCTCGAACATCAAGGCCAGGGGCAAGGTGACGTGGTCTGGGAGGGGGATGGCAGCGGCAGGGCAGGTCAGGTGGCTCCTGCCGCTTCCAGTATCCACCCTCACCCCTCACCCCAGGGGCCCCTCACCTGTGCCTGGAGGATTCAGTGGCAGCTGGTCCTGGGGAGGGGTGATGCATGCCACCTGGGGCCCATCCACATGAGCCAAGCTGTCGTAGTTGCCAAAGGCACAATGGAAGTATTCGTCCACGGCCAGGGTGGGCAGCCGGGGTACCAACAAAGTGACCTGGGGCATGTGTGAGGAAACCCAGCAGATGGGATCCTTTGGAGAGGGCCATGGGGCTGAGGCAGAGGGGTCCAGGCAGGGAGGGTGTGGGCAGAGGCAGAAGGAGAGAAGGAAAATGGGGCTCACCTGGCCCTGCTCCTGGCGGGGATGGTGGGCTGGTAGCACGCTCTGGATGTGCAGACAGAGGCCGTCCTCGTACGTCCACAACCACTGGTTGGGCTGGGTTGCCCGCCTGCATTGGCTCTTGCGGGTACACCTGCGGAGCAGGGGCCCGATGGGGCCTTGCATGGGACTCGGGCTCCCTGGGTGATGGGCAGTGAGGGGCATGATACAGTCCAGGCAGAGCGTGGCAAGCAGGGGTGGGGAAAGGGACTCCACTCAGACGGGAAGGGGCTGACCCGGCAGGGCCTGGGGGCTGACGCACGGCCTTTGGCCTTGACTGTGAGTCGAGGGCTGATGCTGCGGTGGAGACGAGCACATGAACCTGAGAAAGGGGCGCCATCAGGGATTGATTCCTGGGGTTGCCGGGTGGAGGGGAGCTGGAGTTGGCAAGGGGGCACCTGAGAGAGGCTGACGGAGGCCTGGCCCAGCCTGGGGCAGTATTGGCAAGGGGACACCAGCCAGGCTGGGGGAAGTGGACTGACCTCCTGGCCCACCTAGAAGTGCTGCAGGCGCAGTGCCCCGACTCACCTGCCCTGCAGAACGCACCAGCCACACAGAGGGTCCTGGGCCTGGAGGCAGCTGCTGCAGTCCAGGAGCTGTGGGCAGGCTGCCACGGGTACCCGGGCCACCTGGATGGGCAGCAGAGGGCAGAGGCGGTGGGTGCAGGGCCTTGGGCCTCATGTGCCTGGGCCCCCAGGACAGCCCTCACCTGCTGGGACGTCAGCACGTAGAGGTGGCTGCCGCTGCTGTCCACGAGCAGGTCAGGACTGATGGCTGAGCCTGGGGTCCCCACTTGCTGTGAGTGGTACACCTGGCCTTGGGTGCCATTGAGAAAGACCTGGGGGGTGGGGGACAAGGCCTGCTCTCAAGATGGCCACAGGCTGACCATTTGGGGCAGGTGCTGCCACGGCTGGGGTTCCTGGCCCACAGAGCTGGCTCCTGTTCCCCCCGAGACAGGGCATCTGGACCAGGCCATGGAGGGTGACACAGGCCCCCAGGCATCCAGCATGCCCAAGTAGCCTCCTCAATTGAACCTTACCCAGCTAAGGGAGACGCACAGACCACAAAGAGGCAAGAGTCCCCTGTTACCAGCTGCAGCTGCCCACAGGACATCCCTAAGCTACACATCCAGAGGTGGAAGGAGAGGGATGCTTCCGTGAGCCATCCCAGGGCAGGAGGGCATCCAGTTAGGCCACTGAGGCCAGGCCTGGCCTGGTAGCATAAAAGCCAGGCACCGGGGGTCTAGCTGAGGGCCGCCTCACCTTCTTCAGGTCCTTACCTTGTGCAACTGGCCCTGGACATCCCCCAGGAAGGTGATCGTGTGTCCATCCGCCTGGAGGGCCGCGACAGCGCTAATGGAGTGTTCGAGCTGCAGCAGAGGCCCTGCCACCACAGGCTGGCGGCCTGCAATGGGGCTGGGTGTGTGTTCATCACCACAGGGGTATGACTCCGGGGAGTCCTGCAGAGGTGAAAACAAGGCGGGGAGGAATTAGTGCCCAGAAGAGGAAGGCCAGAGGTGCCTTCCCTGGGCCCCGGTCTGCTGTCCGTGGAGGAGGGTAAGGCAGCTGGTAAGACATACCCAAGGTCACACCTAAGAGGGAGAGACGAAGAGCCAGGAGACTTAGCCTAAGCTGGCACTCCATGTAATCCTCTAAATCAGAGGTCACTGGTGATGGGGAAAGCATCCAACTACCCTTGGCCATACAATGGCTGGATTGCTCAGACAGTCCCTGGTGGCTCAAACAGTGAAAGGGTCTGCCTACAATGCAGGAGACCTCGGTTTGATCCTTGGGTCGGGAAGATTCCCTGGAGAAGGAAATGGCAACCCACTCCAGTATTCTTGCCTGGAAAAGTCCCATGGATGGAGGAGCTTTGTGGGCTACAGTCCATGGGGTCGCAAAGAATCAGACACGACTGAGCGACTTCACTTTACCCTTGGCCAGGACGACTTGTGACAGCCATGGCTCTGGGATGGGAGATGCTTCAGGTCCATAGAGGGCCAGGGAGGCAGGCTGGGATAAGGTTAGGTTGCCAGCTGCCAGTGTGCAGAATCTCAGGGGACAAGGCAGGGGTGACGCCTGGGCCCAGAAACTCACAGGTGGCAGGGTGACACAGCGCGATGTAACGCCATATTCCACGGTGGCTTCCTCAGTGCCGCTGGGGCCCCGGCCACCTGATGTGTAGCAGAGGCGCCGGGCCCGCTCCATGCTGGCATCCAGCTCGGCCAGGGGAAAGGCACACAGGGCCACCCGTGTCCCCCTCGGGCCAGCGGCAAAGGCACCCAGTAAGACACCTGGGGCGAGGGTCGCGGCCTGGACGAGGCCGTGGCCCCGGCAGCTGAGGGGCACCTCCACGTAGGAGTAGAGGTTGGCGTCTCTCAGGCAGACCCGGGCCACATACGAGTGATACTCATTCTGAGCCCGGTCCCCACGGCGCCGAAAGACAAAGTAGGCTGACTGGGCATTGGCGAGGGCTGCCACGTAGCTGTTGTTGTAGTCGGAGAGGTCACCCACCACCAGGCGGCCCAGTCCCTCGCTGGAGAAGGGCTGTGGCCCGGTCAGCTGGCGCACTGTCAGGGGTGGCACCCCTGCCGACAGTTTGCCTGCCAGGCCGCGGGCCACCAGCAGGAGATCCCGGTCGGGTCCGGGCACCACCAGGCCCACTGTGGGCACCCCCAGGGTGTTGGCAGCCACGAACTGCCCATCGCCAGGGTCCTCGGCCTGGTAGAGGAGTTCTGCCACGTCCTCCAGCCGGCGCTTCTCGCACACGCCCTGCCGCACCTGCCCGCAGGCCACCAGCTCCTGGGCCCGCCCGCTGACCAGCAGCAGCTGGTTGGTGTTGTCTGTGAGCTGGGCCTGTGGGCACTCGGCTGGGTCCCGGAAGGGCACGCAGTCTGGGCTGTCGAGGATGGGACCCGTGACGGCCACTGACTCCAGCTGCAGCTCGGGGCTGAGTTGGAAGAGGCGATTCACTGCACCCACATAGAGCGCCCCCCGGCCTGGTGCCAGTGCCAAGCGGTGGAGGGTGGTGTTGGGCGCTAAGAAGCGGTGCGCCCCTGTTGGGGTGGGTGATGGGCACAGCAGCAGCAGCACGAGCAGCAGGTGGGCACCCAGCAGACGCCAAGGTGCCATCTCAGGGCCCTGGGGGAGGCCGGGCAGGAGGGTGTGAGTCAGGGTGGCCATGGGAACCAAGGGCCAGGGAGTAGGAGGGGAAGACAGACAGAAAAGGAGGGAGAGAAGGGCAGAGAGAGAGAAGCAGAAAGTTGGGGCAGATGGACGCAAAGGGAGAGGAGAGAAAAAGTCCAAGCAACTAGGGGACTGAGAGAGGGATGGAGAGTCCCCAGGGGATGACGATGGGGTGCCTGTGCATGTGCAAGGGAAGAACTCTCTTCATCTTCCACTTTATATGCAGATCCTACAAGACCATGAGAACACCCGCAGAAGGACTGAGCCACCGAGAGAGGAGAGACCCCTGAAAGGCCCTGCAGACAGCAAGGGCCAGTGGCCAGGGCGAAGGCAGAGAACAGAGGGTTTGGGGGATGGAAGGGGGGCAGCCCAGACTGAGATGGGGGTGCTCAGTACCGAGGCAGAGGAAGTGCAAGGGACCAGAGACCATCCAGGGTGCAGGGATGGGGGGAGGCCAGTTCTTTGCCCCATGGCTCCAGCAGCCAGGGGTCCACCAGGGTCTGGCATGGAGAGTGTTGATGGGGATGGGGTATGAGAAAAGCAGAGCAGGGACTTTTCTGTGGTCCGGTGGCTAAGACTCCATGCTCCTAATGCAGGGACCCTGGGTTTGATCCCTGGTCAGGGAAATTGATCCCATGTGCCAGAACTAAGACCCAGTGCAGACAAATAATTAAATAAAAACTTAAAAATAGAAAAAGACAGGGCAGAGAGAAGATAGGCAGAAAGAGTGGGCCTAGGGGAGTGAAAGGAGTGCTTGAAAGAAATTTCCAGCCAGGAATCAAGCATCCCCACCCCCCAGCCTGCAGCCATTTGGGGCCCAGACCAGAGGGAGCTCCCTGCAATCCTCCACCCCACCCTGGCCCGGCAGGGGCTCAAGGTTGAGCCCAAAGCAGAAGGCTCTGAGTGGGGTCCTTGCTGCGCCTTCCAGCTCACCTCCCTGCCAGGGGCAATTAGCAGCCTTGCATTGTGCCCAGGTGACAAGGTGAGGGACACGCGTCACAAGCCCCTGGGCCCATGACCTCTCGAGCCTCTCTCATCCTGAGCCCAGGGGCAGAGCCCCAGAGACGGGGCAGAAGGCAGGTCCTGAATTGTTGACCGAGGGTCCCACACTGCTGGGAGTGCGCGTGGGTGCCAGCCAGGAAGGCACCTGCGGGCATTCCACAGCCAGCAGCTGCAGCCCCCGTGGGCATGCCAGCTGCCGGGAGAGCCCCAGAGGAAGGCCCCTGTGCCCTTATCTCGGGGGCACAGACAGGAAGATCAGGCCTGCCTCAGGGACTGAGCCATTTCCTCTGGAGCCCAGTATCAGCAGCTGAGTCTGGGGTGGGTCCAAGGCTAGAGGGCCTGCAGCTGGAGGAGTAGGGCAGGGGACCCCAGGGGTCCAGATTCCTCTGTGCTCAGGGTGGGGACCCAGGACTCGGGCACTTACCCTGGCAGACAGCAGCGGCAGAGACATCTCCCGGGCGGTGTGGCACACACGTCCTGGGTTCAGCTGCCCCAGGGCAGTGATGACTGGCACAGGACGGCTGTAGGGGGCATTGTCCTGAGTGGGAGGGAGACAGTCAAGGCTTGGCCACATTCACATTCACCCCGCAAGAGGAGGGGGCCGGGGCCTGGCAGGCAGGCTCCCCAACAGCTGGCAGCTTTGTCTCCGCCCCAACAATGTTCCTTCTGTCCGGAGGCCCAGGCCAGGGACCCACTCTCTGGTGTTTATAGTCCCACATCCAGGCTGCCCTGACCCGGGGGCTCCCTGTCACTTCCCACCCACAGGGAGACACCCCCCTGGGTATCTGGTGACAAAGGGGGCAGAGTTGCCTTCAGCCAGAAAAAAATGAGACACACACAGCTAGTTCTCCCATGCCCATCCAGTGCCAGTCACCAGGCTCCTCCTCTTGTGCCACTGGGGTCCCTGTGAAGGGCCTGGAGGAGGTCACAGAGTGTCCCCCTCCTGCCGAGGGTCAGCTCCTGCATGGGCAGCCTCACCCTCCGCAGCCTTGGCGCCTGGCTTGAGGCGAGCCTTGGCCCTCAATGCCTGCCTTTGTCTGGGCCAGAGGCAGGGGAGAGACTGGCCAAGGCAGTGCCCCCTTGCTGGGAGACCTCTCCCTACGCCCCCAACTCCCCACCCCCAGGGACTGTCAAAGTCGTGCCAGGTACAGTCTGGTGCCAGCAGAGGGGGCCACGGCCAAGAGGATACACAGGAGCAGATGGACACCCAGCCTTCAGCCTTAGGTGGGGACGAGACTACCATCAGGTGGCTAGCTTCCCGTGCAAGGCTCACATGGCCCCGTCTGCATGCTGAGCCGACTGCACTCAGGCTGTGCCCGTGGGGTGGGAACCGGTCAGGGTCCCCCCTCACCCACGGTGTGCAGTCGCAGCAAGCTCCAGGGCCCGGTGGCAATGGCAAGGCTGGCAGCCACCTGGCTGGGCCGATTGGTTGGCTGTGAAGGTGGGCAGCGAGGTAGGCTGCTTCGCTACCCACCGTGCCCTGTCCCATGGCCAGAGGTGCTAGCTCTCCCATTTGGGGCCACAATGGGAGTCTTACCCCCCAGCTCCTGGGCCAACCCCCTGGCCGGGGTGGGGAGATCCGTGCCCCCCACTCCCCTACCCCTGACCTGGAGGTCCCTGCACCCTGTGCCTGGCCAGCCCTGGTTCCTGCCTACCTGGGTGGGACTCCTGGCCGGGGCCGAGGAGCAGCTGGCAGTGCCAGGAATGAGTCTTGGCCTCCTTCCCCACAATGCAGTCGCGCCCAACCCGCCTCATCTCTGTGGCCCGGCCTAGGCAGTCCAGCCCCTCCGTGCCGCCCCTTTGCCCAACCGCTCAGGGCGGGGCACTGCTGCCCTCTGCTGGCTTCAGTGGGCATGGCGAGGGGGCCGGCTGCTCACCTGCCCAGAGGAGATGGTGCCCTCCCATGGCAGGACTGGCAGGCACACAGTCCATAGCTTGCCATGAAGTGTCTACTGAGTGCCAGACTTGATCCCGGCCTTGGCACCGTTCAGAGACAAAGCCCACTGCCGTCTGCCCCAAGACACTCCTGGATCTAAAGGGCATAACTACTACTACTAACAGATGAGACCCCAGCTCATCTGTGGATGGCACTATGGGTCACCAAGGAGAGGAACTCAAGTCTAGGGGTGCTCACATCCTCCAAATGTACAAACTGGGTTTAGAAAAGACAAAGGAACCAGAGATCAAATTGCCAGCATTCGTTGGATCACGGAGTGAGCAAGGGAATTCCAGAGAAACATCTACTTCTGCTGCATTGACTACACAAAAGCCTTTGACTGTGTGAATCACAACAAACTGGAAAATTCTTCAAGAGATGGGAATTCCAGACCATCTTACCTGACTCCTGAGAAATCTGTATGCAGGTCAAGAAGCAACAGTTAGAATTGGACATGGAACAACGGACTGGTTCCAAATTGGGAAAAGAGTACATCAAGGCTGTATATTGTCACCCTGCTTATTTAACTTATATGCAGAAAGCATCATGCAAAATGCTGGGCTGGATGAAGCACAAGCTGGAATCAAGATTGCTGGGAGAATATCAATAACCTCAGATATGTAGATGACACAACCCTTATGGAAGAAAGTGGAGAGGAACTAAAGAGCTGCTTTATGAAACTGAAAGAGGAGAGTGAAAAAGCTGGCCTAAAACTCTACATTCAAAAAACTAAAGATCGTAGCATCTGGTCCCATCACTTCATGACAAATAGATGGGGAAACAATGGAAACAGTGACAGACTTTATTTTGGGGGGTCTCCAAAGTGACTGCAGATGGTGACTCCAGCCATGAAATTAAAAGACACTTGTTCCTTGGAAGAAAAGCTATGAGAAACCTAGACAGCATATTAAAAAACAGAGGCATCACTTTGCCGACAAACATGCATATAGCCAAAGTTATGGCTTTTCTAGTAGTCATGTAAGGATGTGAGGGTGGTTGTGGCTTAGTTGCTTAGTTGTGCCCAACTCTTTGTGACCCCATGTACTATAGCCCACCAGGCTCCTCTGTTCACAGGGGTTCTACAGGCAAGAATACTGGAGTGGGTTGCCATGCCTTCCTCCAGGGGATCTTCCCGACCCAGGGATTGAACCTAGGTCTCCTGCATTCAGGAGGATTCTTTTCGGTCTGAACCAGTTGAATCTTGGAAGGCTGAGCACCGAAGAACTGGTGCTTTCGAACTGTGTTGCTGGCAAAGATTCTTGAGAGTTCCCTGGACAGCAAGGAGATCAAACCAGTCAATCCTAAAGGAAATCAACCCTGAATATTCATTGAAAGGACTGATGCTGAAGCTGAAGCTCCAATACTTTGGCCACCTGATGTGAAGACCTGACTCCCTGGAAAAGACCCTGCTGCTGGAAAAGATTGAAAGCAGGAGGAGAAGGGGACAACAGAGTATGAGATGGTTGGATGGCATCACCAACTCAATGGACATGAGTTTGAGCCAGCTCCAGGAGTTGGTGAAGGACAGGGAAGCCTGGCATGATGCAGTCCATGGGGTTGCAAACAGTCGGACACTATTGGGCGACTGAACAACAGCAACAAGTGCATCATGGAGAGCTTCACAGAGGAAGTGAAGTTTCAGCTGACCTTGAACCACATGGTCTTACCCCTACTATTGTCCTCTAGTGAACAAGGGCTGGTCTCAGTGTTGGATGTATGTGAATTCGTTCAGTCCTTTCGATGACCCCGAAGAGGGTTGCAGTTATTTCCCCTGGTTCACAGGTGGGGAAACCAAGGCAGGCAAGGTAAGGGAACTTGCACCAAGTCACATGGCTTGTAAGTGGCCAGGCCAAGAGTCAACCATGGGCCGCTGCCCTTAACTATCTGGCCATGAGGCCCTGAATCAGGAAGCAGGCATTGGGTGGGAGGGAAGACGGGGTCTGCCTGAGGCCAAGCTTGCAGGTGACATGCCCATAGAGCATTTCCTTCAACCTTGAAATCAAGCTGGTTGAGGTGGTGAAGGCAGGAGAACCCAGGAGATCCCTACAGTACAGGAATGCCAGTGGGGTGAGGACAGGGAGCCCACAAGGCAGGAGGAGGTGGCCAGTGGAGCCAGTGAGGCCTTAGTCTGAGAAGCTTGGCTTGGGGTGATAAGCTCTGTGCGTGGGTGAGGGTCACAAGAGGGAACTTGGGAGACCAGGGTGTCAGGGGAAGTGAGCCACCCAGAACCTGAAGGTCCAGCAGATTTGGAGCGTGGGTGCTCAATGAGTTGTCTCTGTCTACACCTCTCATCTCCAAGGCAGAAGGCCAAATGCCCAAGAAGGGGCCTAGAATGGAAGGGCCCAGAAGGGTGGGATCTAGAATCTCTGGGCATGGTAGGCTGCTGGGAGAGTGATGGGGCAAGGATCTCTGGACACTAAGACTGGAAGCAGAAACAAAAAAAAAATGCAGATGTTTCTGCTTTTTAAGACTGGAAGGACCGTCCTTCCCCCTGCCCATAGAAAGTTTTAAAATTTTCAACTCACCTTGTCAAGTTCCAGGAAAAACCACTGGTACTTTTTTGAGCAGCTAAATGGAGATTTTGTTGAATTTTGAATCCCTTTCTAGACTAATCATCTCTAAAATATCATTTCCCATCTTTGAGCATGGCACCTTTCTCTTCTTATTAACATCCTTTGAATACATTTTCCCCTAAGGACTTGCACATCTTGTGTTAGATTTATTTATTATTTGCTGCCACTAGAAATGGTATCATTTAAAAAAAATTCATTTTCTGATTGTTGCTGGTACATAGAAGCACAATTGGTTTTTAAAAAAATTGAAGTTAGCTGAGTTATAATATTATGTTAGTTTCAGGTGTACAACAAAGGAAACACAGTGGACTTCGGGGTATGGATTTTGGTGGGGTTTTTTGGCCATACCACGTGTCATGTGGGATCTTAGTTCCCTGACCAGGGATTGAACCTGGCACTGAAAGTGTAGAGTCTCAACTACCGGACCACCAGGGAAGAGGTTGTCCACTTCTGGTGTATGGATTTTGTATCAAGTAACTTCATAAATGCTTGCATGAAGTCTAATGATTCTTTCTGGATTCTTTTTGGTTTTCTACTTACACAGTCATACCATCCAACAGGAATGAGTGTTTTGTTTTTTCCTTTTCCAGTCTTTTTAAGTACAATTTCTTTTTCTCACTTTATTTCCCTAGACAGTACAAGGTTGAATGGAAGAGAATATTCTTAAGATTTCATCATTATTTATGATGCTTTCAGTGGGTGTTTACAGACACCTTTATGAGATTAAGGAAGTTCCCTTCCAGTCCTAGTTTGCCATATGATGAATGTTATCAAATATTTTTCCTGAATGGACTGAGTCAGTGATAGAATTTTCCTCCTCTCATTAGTTAATGTGGTAAATTATGTTAATTGATTTTGTAATTTTAAACCCCTCTTTAAAAGAAATGCCCATTCTTGTGTTTTCTGGACTTAACTCAAGTTTATCAAGGTGTATTGGCTGGGTTGGTTTTGTTGCTGTTTTTGGAGCATTTCCTCTTTTTCTGTTCCCTGGAACAAATTATCTAATACAAAGGTTATCAGTTCCTTGAAGGCTTGATAGAATTCATCTATAAAACAATCTAGGCCTTCCTTATTTTTACAGCCACCAGCTCCTCTATCCATATATTTAAAATTACCAATGTCTTTAATAATTGTGGGACTGTTCAGATTTTATGTTTCTTTTTGAGTCAAATTTTTTATTGTGGTAAAAAAATGCATAGTATAAAGTTTACCATCTTAACCATTTTTGTTTACATTTCAGTAGTGTTACGTATACTCACATTGTTATGAAATAGATTTCCAGAACTTTTTCATCTTGCAAAACTGAAATACTGTATCCATTAAACACATCTCCTTTTCCCCAGCCCCTGGCACCCAGCATTATGCTTTCTGTGTCTATGAATCTGACTACTCTAGGGACCTCACATAGGTGCATACGCGCTAAGTCACTTCAGTCACGTCTGATTCTTTGCAACCGCAAGGACTATAGCCCACCAGGCTTCTCTGTCCATGGGATTCTCCAGGCAAGAATACTGGAGTGGGTTGCCATTTCCTTCTCCAGGGGATCTTCCCGACCCAGGGATCAAACCTGTGTCTCCTGCAGCTCCTGCATTGCAGGCAGATTCTTTACCTATGAGCCACTGAGGAAGCCCTCACATAGATGGAATCATATACTTCTCTTTTGTGACTGGCATATTTCACATAACATAATGTCATCAAGGGCTAACATGTTATAGCATCTGGTTGGATTCCCTTCCATTTTGTTTATAGACCACATTTGTTCATCTATTCATCTGTCAGTAGACATTCAGCTTGCTTCTGCCTCTTGGCTATTGTAGATAGTGGTGCATGTGAGTAGAACATGGATATGTATATAGCTCTACTTTCAGTTCTTTTGGATATATACTCAGAAGTAGGAATTCTGGGGGTAGTTCTCTGTTTGCTTTTTTGGAGAACTTCCAGACCATTTTTTTATGGAAGTTTGCACCACTTTACAATCCCCTGGTGGCTCAGACAGTAAAAGTGTCTGCCTGCAATGCGGGAGACCTGGGTTTGATCCCTGGGTCAGGAAGATCCCCTGGAGAAGGAAGTGGCAACCCACTCCAGTACTCTTGCCTGGAAAATTCCGTGGACAGAGGAGCCTTGTAGGCTACAGTCCATGGGGTCGCAAAAAGTCAGACACGACTGAGCAACTTCACTTTGCACCACTTTACAATCCCACCAACAGTGTGCAAAGCTTCTAATTTTTCCACATTCTTGCCACTATTTGATGTTTTCTGTTTTTTTTAATAGTAACCATTCTAATGTGTGTGAAGTATTTTATTGTGGTTTTGATTTACATTTCTTGATGATTAGTGATGTTGAGTATGTTTTCATAGGCTTGTTGGCCATTTGTATATAACCTTTGGAGAAATGTCTATTCAAGTCCTTCGCACATTTTTTAATCAGATATTTTGATCTGTGGTTGTTGAGTTGTCAGAGTTCTTTGTGTATTCTAAGTATTAACCCTTTATCAGATATATGACATAAATATTTGCTCTCATTCTGTAGGAGGCCATTTTACTCTGTTCATTGTATCCTTTTACTACACATATGTCCCCAGTGTCAACCGGAGGGCAACATTACCAATGACTCTGAAGCCCCCATATACCCTCCTCCTCCCTTGACAGAGGCAACCACTACCCTTAGTTTTCTTTATACTTGGCCCAAATATAGATAATCCTTAAACAATATACATAGTTTGGTTTTATATTTTTGCAATTTATATAAATGGAGTCATACTGGATATATTTTTCTGTAACTTGTTGCTTTAGTTCCATATTACATTAGTGACATGAATCCAAGTTTGATACATATAGCTGGAGTTTATTCATCTTTATTGCTGAATAGTTTTCCGTCATATGGCTGTAACATTGTTCTCCTGTTAATGGACACCTGCTTTTTTTTTTTCCTGGCTTTTGCCTATTATAAATAAGGCAGCTGTGAATGACTTGTACACGTAATCTGGTATATTTGTGAAAGATTTCCTCTAGGATATGCTCAGGAGTGACATTGTCAAGTTGTAAATATGTGCATCTTCAATTCCACTGGGGTTTAGTTGCTAAGTTTTGCCCAATCCTTGCGACCCAATGGACTGTAGCCCACCAGGCTCCTCTGTCCATGAGATTTTCCTGGCAATTCTACTAGATAATGTGAAATTCTTTTCCAGAGTGATTGTACTAGTTTATATCTCCCCCACAGTGTAAGAGTTCTTGCTACTCCAGGTCTCTGCCAACACGTGGCGTTGTCTGACTTTTGTTGTTCAGTTGCTAAGACTTGATTCTTTGTGACCCCATGGACTGTAGCAAGCCAGACTTCCCTGTCCATCACTATCTCCCTGACTGTCCAGTGAGTCATGTCCAGTGAGTCAATGATGCTATCCAACCATCTCATCCTGTCGCTCCCTTCTCCTCTGCCTTTTTCATTTCTGTCAATCAGTGCATGGGACTAAAACGATATTTCACTGTGGCTTTTTTTTTTGACTGTGCTGTATGGCATATGGGGTCTTACTTTCCCGAGCAGGGACTGAACTCATGCTGCCTGCATTGGAAGCGCAGTCTTAACCACTGGACCCCTAAGGAAGTCCTTACTGTGATTTTATTAGCATTTCCACAGACCTTCTTTTCTAACTCACCAGAGAGTAAAGCCAGCTCTTCTGCATGAGGTGGGACAAAGATGTGAGGATCTAGCAGCTTTATACATACTTACATACATACATATAATTTATGTATATAATTGAAATACACGTGATCTAGTAGCCTCATACACAGACTCTCAATGGATCCTCCTGTTCCCCACCCCAGCACGCGCGCGCGCGCACACACACACACACACACACACACACACACACACACAGAGTATTTCTTCTGAGTTATCTGGTGCTTCCAATTCTTGTGGAATCCAGCCTCTGCTGTCGGCTGCCTCTCATTGCTGTTTTCAACAAAACCAGTGGTTGGT
>ML660665.1:441305-479985 GCA_007570785.1 Antilocapra americana | reverse complement strand
TCTTTGTGAGTTCCTTCCTCTGGCTTTCTTTTTTATTGTACTGCGGTTTGTCTGACTTCCTGTGTTGGGGTTCAGCTCCCTCAGGTTAAGGCTGTACGTTTTCTCATAAGTCCCACTTGAGCTATACGCCTCACATCTTCCTTGTCATTCAGTTCTAACATTTTTTAGATTTTCATTATCATTCTTCTTGGACCAATAAATTATTCGGAAGTGTACTTTTAAATTTAACTGTCAAAATTTAAAATTTCAAATGTGGGAGGGCTTCATTTTAGCTTTATCATCCATTTATGGGTTTATTCTATCGGAGTTTAAGAACATGCTCTGTGTGATACTCATTCTAGTATTTGTTGAGATTTGTTTTGTGGCTGAGAACATGGTGGGTTTTAGTAAGTGTTCAAGGTAAACTTGAAGTGTGTACTCCCTAGTTTTCATGTGTCTGTTAATCAAGCTTGTTCAGTTGGTGCTACATTCTTCCCCCTTTTGTCTGCTTGAGCTACCAATTGGAGTGAGGGGTAGTGTGATTTATTGTGGTGAATTTACTAATTTATTAATTTTTCCTTTTCCTGCTGCTTTTTTGTTTGATGTACATTTGAAGCTCTGTCTTTAGGCAGTTACACACACACCTTCAGAATGGTTAGTGCTTCTCAATGGATTACTTCTTTAATCACTGGGCAGCAACTACTTGTATTTCTAATAATGATTTGTACCCTGAGGTCTACTTTGTCCAAAGTTAACTTCTCTCCACTAACTTCCTTTTGAGTGATATTCACTGGGTATGTCTCTTCATTGATATCAATTAGGGTTTGGTGGCAGACCACAGAACCATTCTAGCTTTGTAAGTTGAAAAAAAGGATTTATTATCAAGTAGGGACAACTTGCATAATCTTTGCAAGAGATGGGAACGACTCCTAAACCTCTGAATTGCCAGTTCTCCCAGGATCAGGAACAACTCCTAACCTCAAAGCTCAGATAAAACACAATCCACCTCCTGTTTCCCAGATAAGAGACCAAGGCACCTCCTGCCCATGCTGTTTCTCTGCTGGCCAATGCCCCCTCAGGACCTCCAGCCTGGAGCTCTCAGCCAGCTGCACCCTCCTAGCACCAACTGCCTACTCATCACTTCCACTCGTGCCTTCTGCCAGGGCTGCAGGCCTGGGGCCAGCAAGCAGTCATTGGGCAGACCACCTTCTCTTCAACTTGTCCATTTTTCAGCAGAAGGTGCCATTACCCACCCAGCCACTCAAGCATTACCTTGAGTCCCACCCCACCCCTTTCCTGCTCCAGAGTTTGAGCTGTGCCCCACCACCCATCCCTGTTGACTTTCCCCATCCCTACTGACTTTTTTTTTGGCTGCACATGCGAGATCTTAAGTTCCCCCGAGCAGGGATTGAACCTGGGCCCTCTGCAGTGGAAGTGCAGAGCCTTCACCACTGGACTGCCAGGGAAGTCCCCTTGTTGACTTCTAATTACTCTCTAATCCATCTGGGGTTTCAGGCCTCAGCACATCCGGCCTGGGTTGTCAAGTGGTGTGCTCCTTGTCTATGTCTCTCTGTATCAGTTCAGTTCAGTCACTCAGTCATGTCTGACTCTTTGTGACCCCATGAATCGCAGCACACCAGGCCTCCTTGTCCATCACCAACTTCCTGAGTCCACCCAAATCCATGTCCATTGAGTCAGTCATGCCATCCAGGCATCTCATTTTCTGTCATCCCCTTCTCTTCCTCCCCTCAATCTTTCCCAGCATCAGGGTCTTTTCCAATGAGTCAGTTCTTCGTATCAGGTGGCCAAAGTATTGCAGTTTCAGCCTCAACATCAGTCCTTCCAAAGAACACCCTGGACTGATCTCCTTTAGGATGGACTGGTTGGATCTCCTTGCAGTCCAAGGGACTCTCAAGAGTCTTCTCCAACACCACAGTTCAAAACCGTCAATTCTTTGGCACTCAGCTTTCTTTATAGTCCAACTCTCCTATCCATACACGACCACTGGAAAACTCATAGCCTTGACTAGACGGACCTTTGTTGGCAAAGTAATGTCTGCTTTTCAATATGCTATCTAGGTTGGTCATAACTTTCCTTCCAAGGAGTAAGCGTCTTTTAATTTCATGGCTGCAATCACCATCTGCAGTGATTTTGGAGCCCCCCAAAATAAAGTCAGCCACTGTTTCCACATCTATCTGGCATGAAGTGATGGGACCGGATGCCATGATCTTAGTTTTCTGAACGTTGAGTTTTAAGCCAACTTTTTCACTCTCTTTTTTCACTTTCATCAAGAGGCTCTTTAGTTCTTCTTCACTTTCTGCCATAAGGGTGGTGTCATCTGCATATCTGAGATTATTGATATTTCTCCCAGCAATCTTGATTCCAGTTTGTGCTTCCTCCAGCCCAGCATTTCTCATGATGTACTCTTCATATAAGTTAAATAAGCAGGGTGACAATATACATCCCTTGACATACTCCTTTTCCTATTTAGAACCAGTCTGTATCACTTCACCTATTATCCATCCATCCATCCATCATCATCATCAATCCATCATCTCTATTATCTATAGGTCATCCATCACTTCTACCTCTTTAGGATCAGTGTCTCTATCATCTATTTTTTGATGATAAAGGCACACCTTTTAAAGTGCACACTTTGTTGGCATTTAGCAGACAGACAATATTTACAACCATGGCCTCTACAGTTCTACAACATTGTTATTCCCCCAAAAAGGAAAACTGAGCCTGTTCAGCAGTCACTCCCCAGCCCCTGGCAGCCATCGGTCTACTTGGTAAGTGGAATAATACTCCATTGTATGGAGAGACCACATTTTGCTTGTGCATTCATCTGTTGATAGACATTCCAGTTGTTTCCACTTTGGGTTACCATCGACAGTACTGTGAAGAATATTCATGGGTAAAGGTTTATGGCCAAACATTTAGTTTTCATCCTCTGGGTCTAAACGTCCAAGTGGAAGTGCTGGGTCACGTGGGAACTCCATGCCTAGCTTTCCCAGACTCAACACCTTCTTGCCCACCATGGCTGCCCCGTTTTCAGCCCCACCAGCAGGGGATAAGGGCCAGGTGCGGTGTTCTCGCCCCCCTCCACTTTGCCTCCTTTAAGCATAGCTCCCACATTATCTCTATCCTGCTTCCAGAGTAAGTCCAGGCTCTTTAAGCAAGGCCCTGGCCCCTCCCTTCCCCCTGCGCTTGGCTTGTGGCACAAGTGTCTCCCACTCATGCAAGGTCTGGAAGACCTGTGTCCTGCTGCCCTTGGCCTGGTTGACTCAGGACTCTTGTTCCTCTGTGTCCCCACCAGCCCGCTGCTTTGGTATCTCTTGAAGCTTCTCATGCATGGACCAGGCCTCAGCCCCTTCCTCTTTCCTGGCATAGGGTTCAGGGTCTTCTTTGGGCTTAACCATCATTTTGGGGAGATACTGCAGATGCCTATTTGCCATGGCCAGGTCCAGAGGATGTGTGGGCCAGCATCTTTGGCTGAGGGTGGGCCATCGAGGTTGCCCCTTCTGCCTCTCCCCCAACCAAGCCCCCACGTAGACAGAGAGGCTGGGAGGTGAGAGTGAACTTTCCATGGCAGGTCTTTACTGAGGAACTCAGGGAGGCTCCCCAACCCCAGGGCTAACGGCCTGAAAGGCACACAGTGGCGCAGCGGCGATGGGGGTCTCTCTCTCAGATTGGGGCTGCTTTGTGGACACAGTTCCCCACTGACCCCTCTTTGGCACTGGACTGGGCACCACGGTGCCCTCATGCCTGGTAGCCCCAGGGTCCGTTGCCCCTGTGGCCGGCCTGCCCATACCCACCCTCTGGTGGTCGGCAGTGTAGGCTGGTGGGGTGGCGGGCGGGCGGGCAGTCCGGGGGCTGGCTGATGGGGTGCTCCCGTTGGCAATGGAGATGTCTACAAACAGGAATCCAATAAATTAGTTTGGAGAAGAGGGGAGGGACAGGGCTACATTCTTATCATGGCTCGGTAGGAAAAGCTGTGCAATTCTTTTCCTTGTGGATTCTGCAGGATTATGGGTGGTGAGGGGGCCACGAATGAGGGGCTCTGTCTCATTCTGAGGGTCTCACTTAGCTGTTTTTAAAGCAACAAGGGCATCCCAGGGGATGGGAGCCTCGCTGGGTCCCTGGGATGATGGCAATAGAGGCATGAACTGTGATGTCTCTGAGGGACCGCAGAGCCGAGAGTGATGGGCTGCAGCCTCAGGAGGTGCTGCCCGGCAAACCCCGGGGCTCTGAGGCCCAGGCTGCTGCTGGCAGTGGGGTGCACCTCTGGCCACTCTCCCTTCCCCTTGCTCAGGTCCCCGGGAAGGGGGACACAGGTTTTGCGGGAGGTCCCCTGGGAGGCCCGGGAAGATGGCGAAGCATGTGGCTGGGGGTGGGGCGGGGGTCATGGGGCCAGGTTGTGCAGGCGCTCTGTCTCCTTCATGTGATCCAAGGGCTGGGAAGGGGGCGGAGGGAGGCCAAGGGCCAAGAAAGAGAGAGCCTGGGCCCTTGGTCAGGTGGCAGCGCCCTGGCTGGCCCCAGGACCCTGGCCCAGGATCTGGCAGAGCTCCTGGAGGCGCCGCTGCATCTTGGGGATGCCCGCCAGCTGCTGCTCGAGCCGCTGCTTCTCCTCAGTCAGGCTCAGGCGGGCGGCTGAGTCCAGCTTCTCGAACTTCCAGCCTCCCTCCCCATCGAACTGCAGCAAGTGGGTGTGGTACTTCCTGTGTCAGGAGAGGGACCGGGAGGAGGCACTCACCGGGCTGCCAGGACCCTCAGCCAGAGCCCTGCGGGAAGGGAGGGCACACCTACCACAGGGAGGGTCGGTGGGTGATGGAAAGCAGTGCGATGCCTGCATCCTTGGCCGCCTGGAAGATCTTTCCTTCCACATCGATGCTCACAGCACTGGTACACTCATCCAGGAGGGCGTACTTGGGCCTTGGGGGCGCAGCCATGTTGGTGAGGCTGCAGGCCTCTGGGGCTGATGCCCCAGGCTGGCCCCAGCCCCTCGGGTGGAGGCGGGGAGCCTGATCCCCGGTCCTGCCAGGCCCTCCGGGCTGGGGCCAGGCCTCCGAGCAGTTCTGCCGTTCCCGCTTCAGGAGGTCCCAGGGAAAGAGGTTCGGGGGACTCCTAGTGTCTGAGGGAGCCCAAGCACCCGGGACCAGGAGGCTGGCATCTCACCTGTGGTAGAACATGCGGGCCATGCCGACTCTCTGCTTCTCGCCCCCCGACAGGACGTCTTTCCAGTCGCACACGGCCTCCCAACCTGGCACAGGACAAGGGTTGCTGTTCAATTCAAGAGGGCTGGGCAGCATCTGCAGGAGGGCCTGAGCCCAGGTCCAGGCCCAGGCCCGGGCATGGTGGGTGTGGTGGGAAGGCTTGGGGTTGCTCAGAGGGCTACAGACACGAGTGAGAGCAGAACACGGCAGGAAAAGGCCAGCCACTTGGGACATCTGCAGACACTATATTAGTCCAAAAGGACTTGGTCCAGATATATGCACATTTCCTCCGATAGACACCGGGCAGTCCTCACCTGCAGGCCCTGAGGATGCCACCCACCACATGTGGACACTGGGTCTTCTTAGGACTGGTCGAGTTAAAGGGAGGTCATGAGGGTGGCCCTAATCCAATGGGACTGTGTCCTTATAAAAGGAGACACTTGGAGACACAGACATGCACGGAGGAAAGACAACATGAAGACACAGGGCACAGATGGCCTCTCCCATCCCAGAAGAGAGGCCTGGAACACACCCTCCCTCACGGCCAGCAGGAGGAACTGACCCTGCCCACGCCTGGATCATGGATGTCCGGCCTCCATGACTGGGAGACAATACGTTTCTGTTGTTTGCCCCACCCAGTCTCTGGTGCCAGCAAACTCACACAGGACCTAATGGGGCTAATGAAGTGCCAGTGGGCAGCAGATAGTCAAGGCAGAGCCCCAAGAATGGCTCTGGGGGTCTCTCCAGAAACCTTCTCATCCACAGGGATGAGGCCTGTGTGTCCCAATGTGAAGCATGTCAGCAAGGCTCTGGAGAGTTGCTTGGATGAGGAGGGAAGTGGGTGATTCATGAGAAACGCCTCCTGGCTTGCTCCCTCCACTCTGTTTCTAGAGAACTAGAACTTTTGGTGGCATGTGGCCATCCACCAAAAAAAAAAAAAAAACCACTTCAATGCCCAAGTTGCCCCGATGAGAGGTTTAAGCACAGAATTGAATTCTGGCCAATGAGGTGTAAGTTTACATGTTACACATGTGGCAGCTTCTGGAACTTTCTTTAAAAGACAGCATTCACTCAGCGATTGCCCCCACCTCACCTTCTCTATTCTATGGCCCGGGATATGTGATGTGATATGACGCCAAAGCAGCCACCATGGACTGTGAAATGACCTTGGGAATGGAGACCTCATACAGCAGTGACCCAGGGGCCTTCATGGGGTGGGGCAATCCCCGCCAACTGCGGCCTGCCTTCCTCAGGACTTCTATGTCCCAGTAAGATAAACTCGTAAATGATCTGAGCCACTGTTGGTGGGTAGTTCTGTTACTCACAGCTGAACTCGATGCTAATGGGGTATAACAGCCAGCTTTGGGGACTCCAGGCACTCAGAGGCACGTGGAGCCCAGGTGGAAGGGAGTGCCCCCAGGGTGAGCAAAAGGGGCCCCAGCAGGCCAGGAGGAAGTGAAGCGAAGTGAAGTCACTCAGTCATGGCTGACTCTTTGCGATCCCATGGACTGGAGCTTACCAGGTTCCTCTGTCCATGGGATTTTCCAGGCAAGAGTCCTGGAGTGTGTGGCCATATCCTTCTCCAGGAGATCTTCCTGACCCAGGGATCAAACCCGGGTCTCTTGCATTGCCAGGAGAAAGCTGAGCATAAAGCTTTGTAGGCATGCATCAAGGCAACTGGGGGCCCTGGAGGAGCCGGCACACTGAATCCACTGTCTGTGGCCCCTTTCTGCACAGCGATGACACCTGTTGGCCCTGAGCTTGAGACTGGCACCTACCCCTTCTACAGGCACCTACCCCTGTCCAGAGGTCAGGTTTGGCTCAAAGTCAAGCTGCCCCTCAGTGGCCAAGGCATGACTCTGACTTCTATCATTTGGCTTTCAGTACAGAAATCCCAAAGCCGGCAGTTGGGCCACCCTCTCCTCCTCTGGGCTCTATGGGCATTAAAGGCCAACTTGAGAGGCCCCCGAGCACTGGCCTGTCCATCCTTCCTGTGGTCTCTTCCCAGGGGACACAGCCCCAGGCTGGAGGCAGACATGTAGGGGGGCAGGTGTCCCCTCCACCTAAACTGTTGCCACACACATGCCAAGCTGCCCTGCCCACGCCTGAGCTCTGTCCTCTCAATGAAATGCCTAACGTACCTGTGCATTCCCTGCCTGGCCCGAGGGGCCCTGGCCTACCCCTGAGCCCACTGCCCGGAGATAGTGCCCTGCCAGATGACCCTGCCAGGGTTGGCTCCCTTCCACACTCAGGCTGTCTGGGGCTGTGTGTTTCCTGTGGGTCCTCTGCCAGGGCAAGGCTCTTCGGACTCCATTGTGCTTTGGACTCCTGCACGTTGCTTGGGGTCATCTTCACCCCTGGGGGGTGGCTAGGTGGGAGGTAGAGATGGCACTGGTGGGCAGAGATGCCCCTTACCCTACCTCCTTCCCGCTGCAGGATGTGGTTCAAGTGCACAATGTCCAGGATGCTTTCCAGATGCTCCTCAGAATAGCCCTTCCGGCGCATGTCTTCCACTGAGTCGGGGTAGATCACCTGGTCGCGCAAGGAGCCCACGGACATATAGGGCCTGCAGGAGAGCCAGGTGGCCAGGTAGGCAAGGCTGGCACCTCAGCGGGAGGGACTGATTGGAGGGTGGCACACCCAACCCCAGCAGGCTCAGACACACTCACATGTGCCAAGTGCCCCATGGCAGTGAGGCTTTTGGGTGAGTGGATTGGGGTTGGGGGCTGGCAGGTGGAGGTGCCCAGCCCCTCCAACCCCAGGGGCAGCCTCTTGCGACCCTCTGCCCCCTTGGATCAGAGGGGGAGGGGGGTACCGCTCACCTCTGAGGGATGTAGAACATGCGCTGGGGTGGGGGCTTGTAGAGCACGCCACCGTATGTGGGCCAGAGCCCGCCCAAGATCCGGAACAGGGAGCTCTTGCCACAGCCGTTGGGGCCGGTGATGAGCAGGTGCATGCCTTCTTCCACCTGCAGGGGTAGCAGGCAGCTGTGGGCATGGGCCAGGCCCCCTCCCTTGCTCACAGCTGACCTGCGGCCTCAGAGAACAACCTGTACCTAACCCACGCCCACCCTCCATCTCTGGCTGCAGCATGGCAGGGCCCTTGGGGCAGGCTCTGGGGTTCAGTTGCAGGTCCCTGGCTTGTCCCTGATGTGTGTCAGAGACCACAGGGACAGCAGGACAGCGTGTCCTGCTGTGGCCCAGCAAACAGTTAGCGGCACCCCCAGCACACCTGGAGGCCATGTGGGCAGCGAGTGCTTCAGGCTCCACAAGGAGCCTGACATCTGCTGATCTGGAGACACCTGAGGGAGGGAGCTGCTGTCTGCAGGGTGGGAGATGGCACTGAAGGCACAGCTCCCCGATCCCTCCAACACCACCACCACTTTGGGTGATTTCACTGCAACACCCTTCCAGCCAGGGTGGTCCTCTTACCATCCCCGAGCATGTGTCCCAGGCAGTCTCCCTTGCCCCCTTCCCTGAATCTCTGCGATTGCCCTTCTTACCCCATCACCTGGCTGAACAGAGCCGGGGGCTCCACGTCCCTAACTTAACCAGAGCCCAACTCCACCAGTGGCTCTGCCAGGATGGAGCTCTTTCTCAGCCCCCTGTCTCCACTCCCTTGCCTCACCTCACCTCCTAACTAGCTGCCCACCTGGGCTTCCCCTGGGCCTGTCTGGCAACTGTTTAACCTGGATAAACTGGCCATCAGTGGCACCCCAATCTCCCAAAGGTGACTACTCCCAGGGGTAATGGTGATCATACTGCTGCTCTGCGCCCAGCCTCCCACTAGCTGCCTGCCCACCTGCCCAGAGGCTCCTGCGTGAAGCTTCATGTGACTTCTATGCCCCCAGGGCTGGTGAGCTGTAGTCCTTGCTGATCTGGAGAGCCAGCTGACCCCGGCCCTTTGTAACCCTTGAGGGCTTCCCTAATTTACCTCTGGTTTACAGTGCCCAGCCTGGAGCTCAGGGAACATTAGGTGAATGAATGAATGACTCCCATCCCCAGGACGCCCCTTCAGTCCATCACTCTGTCCGAAGCCTTGGCTAGGCACATAGGTGACTGGTGGCTGTCGGCTCCCAGGGAGTCCTGTCCACAGACAGCCTGCATCGTGAATGAGAGCTCTCCCAGGGGGCCGGACCATGCCCACCACCCACCTTCCCTGGGGGCCTCTCACAGCAGATGGGTGGGACCACATGCCCAGGTTACTTCTACCAACCTGGGACCAGAGTTGAACCACAGTCCCCAAGTCCTGGGGTTCTCAGGGACAGGGCAGGGTGCAGGGTGTGGGGTGTTGGCAACAATACGGCCAGGAACCTATGGGTGACTCTTGCCCAATCCTGGTAATCACAAGGCTCTTTTATCAGCTCTGACTCCGTTGTCCCAGAACTAATAAGTAGACACATTGCTCTTTCACCTTCAGCTTCAGCTGCCTGCCACGTAGACCTGGGGTCAATGGCTACTGACAACACAAAGCAGGCTGACCAGGCTGGGTCCTAAGGGCTGAGGCTTGCAGGTGGCTTGTGGGTGCAGAAGGCCAGGACCGGGGCTTCAGGGTTGGCTTCAGCCCCGCCCGAGCTTCTGGGCTGGTGCTTGGCCATGCCCTCTACTTACCCTGATGTTGAGACTGGCCACCACCACCTCCCCGGTGGGTGTGATAATGGGGATGTTCTCACACACGATGCCCTGTTCCACATCCACCACTTGGCCTGGAGAGAAGGCGTGAGGCAGAGAGAGGGGGGCGGAGTGCTCCCCTACCTTCTGCTGGCTTCCGTGGGCCCCCACCCCCCAGCAGCTCGCCAGTGTGTGGCTTCACCATGCTCCCCTTGCTGTGCTCCAGGCTGGGGAGAGGCACAGTGTCCGCTCCTGCCCTGAAGCGCCCCCCAATGCCAGCTCCAATGCTTGGGGCCTCTTCCACAGTGGGCCCCCCCACCAAGCCCATACTCTACTCAGGGGCCACCCTCTGCCTCTTTTGCAAAGAGAAATCCTGGCCAGGGATACTGCTCTGGGAAGGAGGGCAGTGGGGACCACAGTTTGCCTAGGAAGCCCTCCAGGGCACACCAGGTGGTGGTGGGAGGGGTGGAACCCATGGGGACTCTTTGGGGAGGGTGACCTTACCTCGGATCTGCAGGGGCCCCTCCACGCGGACGCCAGACTTCACGACGGCCCCGGACCCCGCCTGCGCATCCTCCAGCTCCCCAGGCCTCTTGAAACGGCACTGCTGGACATCTTTGAACACCTGGAACATCTCGTAGACCCTGGCTGTATAGCCAGCCAGCTCTGTGACCTGCAGGGAGGACGATCCTGGCTCAGCCTCTGCCAGCAGGGGTGGAGGGAAGAAGGCACAAGTCGGGTGGGGGGAAGGCCGGGGCAGGGGCTGGACCGGGGGCTACCTCCTTGTAGGATGACATGACCCGCTCAATGGCGTCTGCAGCAGCGGTGAGGAGGTTGCGGGCGATGGTGAAGGCTTCCGTGCGCTCGCTCACCAGTTCCCCCTCCTTCATTGCTTGGGCTGCCTTCTTCACCACCTCCGAGTCTGCAGACAATGACGGGGGTGGAGGGTAGAGAGGGGACAAGGACAGTGAAAATCAAAACTGATCCACTAGGGGAGAGAGGAAGTCCCTCAAGCACATGGTGCTCAGACAACTGGGACTCCACATGCCAAAGACGAACCCTGATCTCACACAGCATGCCAAAATGAACTTGAAGTGGTGCCCTGGCCTGCACACGGAGCTGAGACGTAATTCTTAGAAGAAAGCACTTCGGCATTAGGTACGGCTCCTTGAATAGGCCACCAAAAGCAAAACAGAGAAGGGAGCTTCATCGAAGAGAAAAAGTTGGGGTCACCAAAGTAAACCATCCACAAAGTGAAAACATAACCTATGGACTGGAAGAAAGTATCTGCAAATCATGAATCTGATAAGGGCCTAGGTCCCAGAATACATAAAGAACTTTGTCAATTCAATAGTAAGGAAATAAACCACCCAATTAAATAGTAGGCAAAGGATCTAAATAAACGTTTCCATCGTAAGATACACAGATGGCCAATAAGCATGTGAAAAAAATGATGATCAACCCTGTTTTACCCTCATCTCTCCCCTTGATGCTGTATTCTGTGGCCATCCTCAATGCCACTATTTCTCTAAAGGAGCCTGCTCCTGTCTTGACTTGTTTTTTTCTTTTCTGTCTCAGTTGAGACCTCATGGTTGCCCAGTTCAACCCTCTCTTGTCCATGGGCTTGACTCTCTTGATCCTTGGGTCCCTTAGAGGGGCAAGGCTTTTATACAAAGTATGTTCTCTAAATGGTGATGGGAAGCAAAACAGGCTGACTGTGAGGGCTAACTCTATTCACCGGCATAAACAGTTCTGAGGCAGGAGCCCTCAAGGATATGATGGTGAGGGTGGGGTAGGAAGGGGCAGAAAGGTTAGGGCAGGTGCAGTGGGTGGTGGACAACGCTGGACTGCTGGCCAGAGCACCAGGAATCCAGGGCACTGGGCAGAGGAGGGGACTGGCGATTCTGAGAGTCTAAAATCCCAAACCTTCCTTCCAACCGTGGTCCTAGGTGGGGGGGGGGGGGGGGGGGGGCACAAACCATCCTCTCCGAACGTCCTGAGAGTTTCAAAGGGACTGCACACAAAGGGGAAGGGTCTGCAGGGACCCTGGCAACAGCAGGTATCTCCCTGGAGACAGTATAACCCTCTGTCACTTTTCTCAGTGCCCACAGCTGTTCCTGGCCAGGTGGCCTCTCCCTGGCCTTTCAGCTTGGAGGTGCCGGCAGGCCAGAAGGGCAAAGTTAGCTACATCTGTTTCCCCTGATGATTGCCTGTCTCCTTACCTCTTTCCCAGTGCTCTCCAGTTTGCAGTTACTGGAAACACAGCAGGGACAAAACAGACACACCTCTGGCTTCCTTGAGTCTGGCTACGAAGGTGGGCACAGGAGCTGAGGCTTCTGAATCGCCCACAAAGCCCAACATGGCAGAGGCTCCAGAAAGTCCTAGGACTGCAGAGGAGGGAACTGGCCACAGGCGCTTCTTCCCAGAAACTGCAGGTTGGTTTCCTCCTGGGTCCCTTCCCTTGCTCCTGGCCTAAATCAAGGCTACCCCTTGAATAGGTCCATTGGTGGAAACGACTGCCTCCAACTAGATCTTTCCTCTTGGCAGAGAGAGACAGACAGCTGAAGGTATGGAAGCCCCAAGAGAGAGGCACTGATAAGGAGAGAGTGAGAGACGCTTCTGGTTCTGGAACGTGCGCATTAGGCTTGCTCTCTTTATATAGTACTGAAAACCCTCTAACTACCCAACTGTGCAAGACACAACACTTCTTCCATTAGAGCTGTGGTTGCAGGAAAGCGAGGGAAATTCCCAGGAGTGAGAAGAGAAGCTAGCAGCTAATACTCCTGTGACATCCCTGGAGATGGAGATGGGAGCTGCTGTCACACAGCCAGGGCTCAAGATGCAAGGTCTCCTCTCCGAACTGGTAATTATGTGTCTAGGGCTGAAATTAATATCACCTCCAAGTTCAGGAACCCCTCCACCCCAAGTGGAGAAGTTAACAGGAAATGGCCTCCAACTGGTTCGTTACCTGGGAGCTCAGCTAAAAACAAACCAAATGAGTGCTCTGGGGAATCCTACCCTCCAGTTAGGCCACATAGGGTTCTCTCAGGAGTCTGCTTGCTAAGCCCACAAGAACTTTGAGCAAAGAAGACCAGCAGCTGGAAGATGAAGTTGGCTTAGACTCTCAGGAATTCAGACAACCAAATGGCTGAATAAATAGTGAAGTGGGTCAGTCGTGTCTGACTCCTTGAGACTCCATGGACTATAGTCTACCAGGCTCCTCCATCAGTCCATGGGATTTTCCAGGTAAGAGTACTGGAGTGGGTTGTAATTTCCTTCTCCAGGGGGATATTCCCAACTCAGGGATCAAACCCAGGTCTTGAATGGCTGGATAGAGATCCTAGAATAAGCATGATTAGTATGGTAGCTGGCCGAAGAGGGGCAGTCAGAGAGATGAGAAAAGCAGACACAAACACAGCTTGAAATTTTTATTTTCAAATGTCTATTTAAAAGAGAATCAAGTAGAACTTTACAGAAACATTATTGAACATGAAAAGAATTCAAATTATCTAAAGCTGAAGAGAAAACTAGCCAATGAGTGAGCGGGAAAATCAGAAGACCCCTCCCAGAATTTAGCACAGACAGTGTGAGATGGAGAAGGGGGCAGACTGAGGCCAGAAGGATAGAGCACAAAGAACGAGAGACGATATTTGAAAAGGGAACAGCTGAAAACTTTCCATGATGAAAGCGATCTGAATGACAAACAGTCTAGATATTCACAGGACATACAAGATGTTTCAAGTAGAATAAATGGAAACACAAAGGAAAACACCTCCCAGAGAAACTGCAGAGAAAAAGTCTAACCAGGGAGACCATGCAGGCAGCTGAGAGCAGTTAAGCTGATGGCAGGTTTTCCAACAGAGGCAATGGGATGTTGTCAGCAGGTTAAACAGAGACCAATGGACTGCCTCAACTTCCTCATCCAACTAAACTTCAGTTGTGGGGGGGAGGGTAAAATAAAGACATTTTCAGACAACAAAATACTCTCAAAGCTCCCTTGACAAAAGCCTCATGGTAAGAACTTCTGAAGGATGTCTGTCCGAAGGAGGGTTACTGGCCTGCGGGAAAGGGCTTTCCTAGAGAAAACTGCAGAGAAAGAGAACCAAAAAAAAGCAGAAACTCACAGGCAAATCTGAACATGCAGTGACCCGGTAAAGCCATGGCAAACTTGATGGCGGGCTGGTCCTCCAAAGTGAGGAAAGGAAGGGCTGGGATGAGGAGGAGCTATTGATTAACCCAGACTTTTCTCAAGTATGCACATTAACCTTTGAAGGGCAACCACGAAGACCACAAATAGAATGAATTCCTTGCAAACCGGTAGAGGAACAAACTGGGAATCCTTCACAGTCCTCCAGGCCTCAGGAAAGAGGGCCCTGCTCTTGACAACCTGCAAGAGCTATTGTGGGCATGGGAAAGGCCAGGTTTGAGCCAGAAAGGGGCTCCTTGAACGTACTTCCCCATCTTCCCACCACCAAGATGGGCTGGGACAGGGCCAGGTGGGCAAGAGTGCAGATGCCTGCTGAAGGGTGTTCCTGAACTGCCATCCTCGGGCTTGGTTGAGTGGGACCAAGAAGTGTGAGATACTGTAATGAGGACCCACGTGTAGGGTGGCAGAAAGGAACTCCAGGTAGGTGCGATCTCGGACATTTCCTGAAGGTGGAGCTGGGGTCCCCAGCAGTAGAAGAGGCAGGTGGACCAGCCGTGCACCGGGTCCTCCCAAGCCTAGCCCAGTGGTCCAGAAGGCCAGCTCCTTCTCACCTGACTCTGAGTAGCCGGTGGCAGTGATGATGGGGACAGCCACCATGAGCAAGCCTGAGGCACTCCACACGTACTTCATGAGGAACTGCTCCAGCATGACATACCACAGGCGTTCCAGCAGAATGAGGTTGATCTGGGAAGCCAGGTCCCGGTAGGAGTGCTGCAGAAGGGCCAGCTCCACCTGTGGGGAAGGGGTGCCGGAGACCCAGAGGTGTGGCAGTCAGTCCCCTGGGGCAACAGTGAGCATCCCTGAGTGCCAGGCTACACAGGCCGTGCCGTTCGAGGGCGATGATGGAGCTGAGAGCCAGGGCTTAGGACTGGGCCAAGCTTGATGAGTCAAAGCATCGTTTACCAGAATTGGCTTTGCTTAATGGCTCAGCCTACCTGGTCCAAACGCCATACCTCTTGCCACCTCCTCCTCCTGTGTGAGCTGGAGGAGGTCACTTTCCCTGTCTGGGCTACCATGGACAGGGGGACAGGTCTCAAACTCGGGAGAGGGATGGCATAGACAAGGCAGCACTGGGGTACAGTGGCAGTGAAGGGGCTCACCTCCCTACCTTTGAGGCTCCCACCCCCTTTCCATTGTCTCTTCAGTTGGGATGCTCACCAAGCCCCCTCTCTGCCCTGGAGAGCTTTTTGACATGGGCCGAGGGCAGCCATCTTGCCCATTTCTTTGAGCAACTACCGAGGGGCACCCTGAATGAAGTGGAGGGGAGCGCAGGAAACCCAAAGGCAATAGATGATTTCGAAGAATGTGCTTTGGTCATCTCTACCTCCATAGGCCCTGGCCTCCCTTTCCTTTCCTGCAGTTCCTCTGGGTGACAAACTTGCACTGCATCCTCCCACCATGATCAGGAAGGCACACTCCCAAGCAAGCTCGTTCAGGCATCACCCTCAGTGGACAGCCCCATGCCCAATCCAGGTGAGGACACCAGACTGCCAGCCAGGCCATGAGAGGACCTGCCCTGCCTGCTCCCACACTGGCTACCACTTGCCATCTCAGGAGAGACAGTCAGCGAGAAACAGGCTCTCTGGGACAGCAGCAGTTAGATGGGCTGGAGTGGCCAAGAAGCAGCTGCAGCAAGGTGGCCACTGGGTCCTGGATGGCTTGGTAGGGGCACCTGCCCTGATCTTGTCTCCTCACCCAATAGATAAGAGCTGCCCAGCCTGGAAAGTTTCCTTTGCTAATTCACCACATCATAGTTGACTCTCCACTTGATTCTCACCAGGTCCCATCATATGAGTATTCTCCTGTCCATGGTAGCCCAGACAGGCAAAGTGACCTGCTCCAGCTCACACAGCCTGAAGTTGGCAAGACATATGGCATTTGAACCAGGTAGGCTGAGCCATTAAGCAAAGCCAATTCTTGTGAACAATGCTTTGACTTATTAAGAAAGGTCTACCCATGCTCAGGCTAATAAAAGGTTGGGTGTATTGGTATGGATCCGTCTAATAAGGCTTCTCCTTGACATCCCAGGAATAGCAAAATACTCGGCAGGGCAGTCTGCCCTCCAGTCAGCCAGCTACCTCTGCCCCAGCCTGCTGATCTGAGCCTGGGCCAGTGTCCATGGGGACACCAGCCAGTGGGACTGGGCTAAGCCACGTGCCACACAGTGAGGGTAATCAAGCCACCCATGAAGGCCCATCACATCACACAGCCCTTTGCCCGAGGCCTTGACAGACAGGTTGGGGACGCATACCAGGCCCCTCCTACCCTGGCCAGTATCTTCCCCGTGAACATGCTATTTCCTGAAACTAGCCTAGAGGAAGTCCTTCAAAGAGCTAGATTCTCCCTTCTCCCCACCTCTCCCATCCACAACCAGGTCTTAGGCACCACTTTGCCGTTCCTGAAGTGAGCACACCTACTCTGAGCGCCCTGGCGATCCTGGCTCATGCTGGGAGCTGGCAGGAGTGCCAGCTGGGGCTGACAATGTAGCTGCAGGGAATGCGCCAAGTGCCTCACCCAAGGCCACGGCTGCCTGCCAAGACCCTGTGTCCCTGGAGCACAGGGGAGGAGGACGGGGGTTGCGGCTGCAGATCCAGCCCTTTTTCTCCTTATCTGGAGCCCAGCTGGGAATGCCCCCTATCTGCTCAGGGATAAGTCTTTTTTTTTTTTTAACAAAAATCAGGGACAAGCCTGCCTCCCTGCCTGATAAGATGGGCTGCCAATAAGACAAGGTCGAGGACATAAGGCCATCTGACCTAGGGAGGCTATGAGGGCTTTCAGGAGCTGGATGCCATTGTACCCCTCCCCCAGAAGCACTGGGGAACCGAAACCAGAGTCGAAGAGAACCTAGCCGGAGGCAGCTGCAAACCAGGCAGGAGGAGGGGAGGGGCCAGAGCACTAGCCTGGAGTAACCTCTCCCAGGCCCCGGCTCCAGGCCGGCTGGCCGCTTACCCAGCCTGCTTGGGAGCTGCAAGGCTGGGACCTGGGTGGAAGGGCGGCCACGCCAGGGGCAAGGTGGCCGCTGGGAGGGCAGGAAGTGCGTCCTGCTGCAGCGGCGGCTTGGGCTCCAGCACCCCTGGCTGGGGCCTCGGGGAGGCAGCCAAGCCCGCAGCTAGGCTAGCCTTCAGGCTCCGGAGGTGGGGGAAGCTTGACTTGGAGCACTGAGCTCTGATCGACACACTGAGTGCTGCTGCTTGTTAACCTCTGCTTGGGCTGAGTCATGCCCATAATGCCCACTTGCTGGCCGGATGCCGGTCTTCAAAGGACCTGGGGGACTAGGAGGGGGCCAGGCAGCAGGCCGCGTCCCATCATCCCTGCTCCCAGATGGCAGGAGCCCCCTCTCTGTTGGCTGCAGGCAGGGGGCAGGCTGGGAGCTCTCGAGTCTCCCACCACTAGGGTCTGCAGCCCTTAGGCCAGTACAAGGGAGGCGGAGAGGAAGCAGAAGTGACCCAGGACAGTCTCCACCCAGCCTTCCTGCTTTTCCATTACCGTGCTGATCCAGGCTGCCCAAGGCCCTGGGCGTCCCCAGCCTCCCTCTCCCATGGCTGGCCCACACCTGTGCCATCAGCCGCAGGCAGCCCCTGGCCTTCCTGCCCCAGACTCCCCCAGCCACGCACTTTCCGGTCCCACAAGCGGCCCCACCTCATGGCCCCCGTAGAAGGCAATCTCCTCTGAGTTGGCCACCACTCGGGAGTGCATGTAGCGCAGCTCTCCCTTGCGCCGCGCCTCCTCAGCCACCAGCTCCCCGAACTTGGGTGAGAAGGCTCGCAGCACGTTGGCCGTGAGGAAGACCACGAGGCCAGCGATGGCTGAGGGCCAGGCTGTGCCGGCCCCGCGGGAGCGGGCTGCTCGAACCAGGGTGTAGGTGGTCACGGCCACGTCCAGGAGCGGCTTGGTCAGGTTGGAGTAGAGGTGGGCCACGGAGGCAGCAAAGGCCACCACATCCTCCGTGAGGGACTGGTCCGGGTTGCGAAGCCGCCCGTCCATGTTGCTGACCCGGTAGTAGGTCTGCTGGGAGAAGTAGAGGCTGTAGGCGTGGGCCACCAGCCGGCTGCGGAACGCCAGGGCCAGCTGGCCCTCCAGGTAGCGGATGGCACTGTTGATGAAGGTGGCAGGCAGTGCGATGAGCAGCCACTGCACGAGCTGCCAGCTGAAGGCCTTGGGGTCCTTGCGCACGATGCAGCGGGCCAGCCGGCCATCCAGGCGGGCTACGTACACCGACAGGAAAGTACGGCTCACAAGGGCGGCCGAGTGCAGTGCCAGCAGCCCTGTCTCCCGGCACAGGATTCTGGGGAAGAGCAGCCGCAGAAGCCACAGGAGCCGCTGTAAGAACACCCGATTGACACCAGCCTTGGCCGCTGCGGCCACGGGGGCACCGGAGACCTCTGGCGCGGGCTCCCCCGCTGCCGCCACTGGCGCTTGAAGGCCCCTGGCCGGAGCCAGGCACTGGCGCACCAGAGGGTAGAGTTTGTGGGCTCCATAGGCCATGAGGGCCAGGACCACGGCAGTACGCTTCAGCGTGGTCACCCGCGAGGCTCGGCGTGTAGAGAGCACCGTCATGTCACCTGGGCTGGACTCACGGGGCCGGGACGGGTGCCTGAGGCGGCAGAGGAGGCAGGTGGCTGCAAGGGTGGTGGCTCTGACCCCGGTTTGTTGTCTAGGCAACTGGAGACCTCGCAGTGGTCCCTGAGACTGTCGCTTTAGGCCACCAGGGTGGTGCTGGGGCCCCGGGCGCTGGTGGGCTCAGGGCCCTCCAGGGTCGCGGCCTCTTCAGGCGGCGGAAGTGGAGGAACTTGTCAGTCCCTTGGCCCTTGGGGTCAGAGCCTCCAGAGGTCTCGGGCCGAGAGGGCGTCTTTTTCTCTCCACCTCCTTCTCCTCCTCCCCTGGTGGCGGCCCTCCCCGGGGTACCGGGCGCGTCCGTCCGCTCCAGAGCCCGGCTGAAGCGACTGTGACTCCGCCACCCGACCAGAATCCCCACCTATCCACCCACCCACCCCTCCCCAGGGGCGAGTCGGGGGAGGGGGAGGAGGCGGAGGAGGGGCGGGAGGCGGAGCCCAGGCGTGGGGCGCCCCACCCCGTTCTCGCCCCACGGTGGGGCCCCGCCCCTCCCCGGACCACAGAGACGCGGGAGGACCGCGCGGGCTAGAGAAGCGGCACCTCGCCTTCCCGCCAAGGCCGGGGCCCCGTCGCTCCGCGCGCGCAAGCAAGGCGCGTCTTCTTCCCCAGTCCCGGGAGCCTCAGCTCGGGGGCGGGGCCTCCGGGGCCTTGTGGCGGTTGGGGGCGGGCCGGGACTAGCCTGGCGCTTCCGGTTCCGGCCGCGGGGAAGGGGCGGGGTCGGGCTGGTGGTGGGAGAGTTTGGCGGCGACGAGGCGTGCGCGGTGACTCTGGAGAACTCGGTGAGCGGGTTCGCGTGCTGCGCTGGGCTCCGGGGCCGCCGAGTTACCCCGGCTCCTCGACGAGGGAGTGCGGGGAGGCCTGGGGCGCGGGGCCAGGGCCGAGGAGGGAGTGCGGGGGCAGGACCGGGCAGAGGGAAGTCGGGGCGGCAGCGGGTGGAGCCGTCTCCAGGGGCGGGGGGCGACGTCGAAGTTCCTCCGGAGGAGCCACTGTGGTGGGGCTTGGGAGGGTGTGCCGAGTCGGGGCCTCGTTGGTGGGTGTTCTGGAGCCGGGTAGGCGCCGCGACCGACCTGGGAGGCCGGGAAGGGGTTTCTCCGGCTTCGGAGGAGATAGTCTTCTAGAACTTTCTCTGGATGGGGCCATGAGGTGCTGGGTCGAGACCCGCGCTTGCCCTTGGCTCTGATTCTCGTCCTCTAGTAGTCGCTCTCGGGGGCTCTCGGAGGTACCAAAAGCCTGAGCTGAAGGGGCGGTGGTTGGGAGGCTTTGGAGTTCCGCTCCTGCCCTGGAAGGAGCTGCTCGCTCCTTCTCTGTCGGCCCGGTTGGAAGGGCCCAGAGGCGTTGCGGCTTTGGGAGCAAGCGCAAAGGCGTTACTAGGACCGAGGCTGCAGTGTGGTGGGCGGTAGCGTCTGGCGCTCCTCGGTGGGGGGCGATCTCCAGGCTCCCCGAGCTGCCAATTCCCACCCGCTGCTGCCCAAGTTCCGCAGGCAGAGTCTCCCGGATTCCACGGGGAGGAATTGTTTGGAAAGATGCCTCTGGAGGTGTCAGTACCCAGGCTGCGGGGCTCGAGGGCTGGGAAGGCTCTGAGGTCTAGGGCTGGTGGCTGCTGAGCTGTCACGATGCCTGTTCCTTCTGTGCTCCATCAGGAACAGGCTTGCATCTTCCCGGTGGAAAGCTGCTAGCAACACGATGAGTCTGCAGTGGACTGCAGTCGCCACCTTCCTCTATGCGGAGGTCTTCGCTGTCCTGCTGCTCTGCATTCCCTTCATTTCTCCCAAAAGGTATGGGCAGGCAAGCCATGGAGAGTTTCTGGGTAGCTTGTGCCTGAAGAGTTGGGGGGCCCTGAAATTGAAGCCAGCGGGAAACAGGTAGAACCTGTCTGGGATGGGGGTGGCAGGGACTGTGTTTTTCATTCCCAGCCAGGCCCACAGTTCTGCTCAGTCACATCTTGAGGTCTTTTCCCCTGAACCCTGCCTTCTGGTCTTCAGAGTGTGCCAGAGGGGAGAAGACCCAAGTGACCGTTGTGGGAACGATGCCCTCAGGGTGTTTAGGGGATGGCATTGTGAGATCTGCAAGACTTGCCCCTGGGTCATGTTCCTGTTGATTTGGTGACTTCTGTCCTCTTAACTAGTCTCACTGGGGTTGCGTAGTGGCCTCATGAGCGTTACTCAGCCTAGGAAGGCCGAAGCCATGTTTTTTTTTCAGTGAACAGAGGACTTCTGAAAAGTTATTTTGAAATTCATCTTGATACACATCTGGTCTTAAGTTAGAACATTACAAATAAGACTGTTTTCACAGGTGTTTTCATAAAAGCTTCTTTTTAATGAAGAATCATAGGCCACTGTTGTGATAGAAAGTGTAAAGCACTGCTTAAGGAATGTTATTGACAAAAGCTAGATCTGAATCACCTCATACAGTACATGAGAAATGCAAAGCTTTGCAGGACAAACAGCCTAGTTTATGCAACAGTGAATTGGGAGAGAAAACAAAAAGAGGGCAAGGGAGAGGGGAGGATATAGAAAAAGAGAGGTTTAAGGTACTTATCAACAGAGTGCAGAATCAGAACATTGTCAGGATTCAGACAGACCAGTGTTAAATATAATTGCCTCAGTTGGACTTTGGAGTTCTGGCTCTTGATGATGAGAGATTTTTGTTGATATTTTTGAGGCCTGGTGGTGGCATTGCAATTGGTAGCCATTTCTGAAGGCTCTTTTCTGATGGAGCTGTATGCTGTAGTATTTATGGAGTGAAAGGAAGGGAGGTCTGAGGTCTTCATGGTCATCAGGGGTGGTGGGAATCTAGGTGAGCGAAGATTGGGTACATGGGAGAACAGTTTAAAGAAATGATGTGGATTTGGCAAGCATTTTGATACTAGAGACAGGACATTAAGTTTCACATTTCTCTCCCCAGAACCTACCAGTGTTTAAGACTTTTTCTAGAAATCTCTGTACTTGAACAGGTATCTTTTTAACATTGTTGAACAGATGTCATAAATTGGAGAATTGCAAGCAGCTGAGGTTGAACCTGTATAAGATATTCAGCCTTTGAAAAAGAGTGCAAAACTGTATTTCTGTTTTCAGGGCCCTGGATGCCAGGTGTGTTCTTACTCTACTGACCTTGGCCTTTCTGTCTTCTTCACAGATGGCAGAAGATTTTCAAGTCCCGCCTTGTGGAGTTGGTAGTGACGTATGGTAACACCTTCTTTGTGGTTCTCATTGTCATCCTCGTGCTGCTGGTCATTGGTGAGTGAGTTGTGGCTGATGGTAGCTACCTGACTTAGACCTTTTGTTGTGGCCTCTGCTACAAAGTCCTGTGTCATGTGCCATGTTGCATGAGTAGAGTACAGCTTTGACTTCTCAGAGACAGACCATTTAGTGAGCCTGTCTTTCTCTTAGGGGAAGTAAAGCTCCCTTTATCCACAAAGACGTCAGCATCCCTGCTACTGACTGCTGGCAGGGTCTTCACTTTGACCAGCAGCTTTTGTGCCCCTGGTGCTGACCACTTTGTGTCTCAGGCAGCTCCTGGGGTCCTTCCAGAGCTGAAACCAAGAGAGGCTAATGGACCTGTGCTGACCTTGGTCTCAGTAGGCTGCAGGGTTTAGGAACTGGGTGTGTGTGTGCTTTTGCTTTTGGGTGTGGGCTGGGGGCAAGAGTTTGGGTGGGGAGGGACCATGCTGGGGAGTGTTCACTTAGAGCTTTGCCCTTCTGCACACCAGGTTCCACGAACACTCCTGGTATGGCAGATTGGGTGGGAGAGGCCCCTTGCAGAAGGCGGTAGTTGGCAAAAGTGCCGTTTTTCTTTTTGAGGGGTCAGGGAACTGCTTGGATATTCTAGAGCGACATCCTGCTATGATTACAGGCTGCTTCATATCCTAATGAAATCTATAGAGACCTACCTAAATAAGTTGTTAGTTAGTAGTAAATGCTAGTGACATAGCATAACTAGCTAGAAGCTGCAGCCCTGGATGGCCCCTAGCCATCCCTGGGAAGGGGCCTAGGGCACATCTCACTGGGGGAGTGGCTTAATGAGAGTTCAGAATCAACTGCCTTGGACTGGAGGCCTGAGATAGAGAGGGTAGCCCTCTGCTGTATGACTTGACCTAGTTTGGCCCAAAGCCCCCACCCCTGCTTGGCTCTTTGCCATTAGTCATGGTGGACCTTGAGGTGCTAGGGTCTCTGGATGCAGAAGACAGTGTAGGAAAACATGGTTTTTTTTTTGTTTAAATCACAAAAATAGCATATCTTTAAAAATTCACAAATATAACTTAAAAGGTAAAGGTCCCCATAAGCCCATGTCTCACAGGTAACTATGTTAACAGTCTGTGTTATGTTTCCACAGTCATTTTCTGTGTTGCCGTGTCCTTACATGGAGGAAGGGACAAGGGAGCTCTCTGGAGTCTATTTTATAACAGCACTAAACCCACTTATGAGGGCTTGTGCTCGTCTCCCAAGGGCCTTGCTTCCTAGTATCAGCTGGTTTGGAGTTAAGGTGCCAAAATGGGAATTTTGGGGGTCAGGAACCCACATGTGTGCATGCTGAGTCACTCAGTTGGGTTCGACTCTTTGCGACCCTGTGGACTGTAGCTTGCCAGGCTCCTCTGTCCATGGGATTTTCCAGGCAAGAACACTGGAGTGTGTTGCCATTTCCTCCTCCAGAGGATCTTTGTGACCCAGGGATCGAACACACGTTTCCTCTGTCTCCTGCATTGGCAGGTGGATTCCTTACTGTTGAGCCACTTGGGAAGCCCATGGATATAACACAAAGATACCAGAAAGTGGAGGTATATTTTTATAATATAAAATCAGCCTAAAAAACAAGCAGTCTCATACCAGAAGTTAAGAACCAGATAGTAGCCCTACATTGCCCCTCTCCCATGGGGATCCATTAAGAGCCCTCTTTAGGTAGATCTTTATATATTGGCTTAAAAAGATGTCTCAGGTGTTCATTTCAGCAGCACATATCCTAAAATTGAAATGAGACAGAGATGATTAGCATGTTCCCTGCACAAGGATGACACACAAAACCCATGAAGCATTCCATATTTTTTTAAAGCACGTTGTAGGGGATACAAACATAGAAATAAAAAATACTAATGGAACTTATATAATGTTACAAATCAGTGTACCTCAGTTGAGAAAAAAGAGATTGCAGGGTTGAGGGAGAAAAGCAGTAGGTATGGGATGGCTCCATTTCTAGTCTGCAAACACACAGATGTGGATATATATGTGAATGGTCAGCAGTGGCTCTTAAGAGCAGAAGCTGTTCACTGTTCAGGTGTTTGTGCTCCCCCTGTATGCCTAGAACTATGTTAGGCCTTAGAGATGTAATAGGAAAGGTTTCTGCTCTTGTGGTGCTGTAGTCTAGTTTGGGGGATATGGACATTAATTTTAGGTGTGTGTATTACGAAGAGAATAATATTGACTAATGGGACTGAAAATGACTATTTAAGCTGGCCGCATGTAGCAGGTTCTGCTGGAGGTGATTGATTATATTATGGGCATCTTTCTCCTTCTGCATTGAACGTTGATGAGCGTAAATTTCTTTTGTAAGCAGAATACACCAATTTAAGTAACTGGTCATAAATCTTAGACTCTTAGAAATGAAAACCTTTGAATCTTTAGCAGGCATGCTCCAGGTCTTGACTCCTAGGCAGCTCATGCCTCCCTCGTGGGCATTTCCATAAACAGGACTCTCCTGGCTTATCAGTTGGGTGGCTGATGGCCAGCCCAGTTTGTGATAAACAGAACCAAAGACTGGGGGCACCGTGGGAAAGGGAATTGCCCCAGTTTCCAGCAACATCTCAGATTTGGTGAGCTTCTTGACATGGAGATCAAGCTTGTGGTCTGGGTAGAATGGGTCCATAGGGTGACATGAGAAAAGCTGGAGGAGAGAACAGGTCGGAGGGCAGCACTTCTGACAAGGCATCCACCAAGATGTGTGTAGAAGGGGAAGACCAGGGGAGACAGTTTTGAGGAAAGCAAGGCTGCCCAGACTCAATGCCTTGCATCTCAGCTGGACTGACCTGGGGCTGAACACCTGTATCTCTGCTCTGCTACAGATGCTGTTCGTGAGATTCAAAAGTATGATGATGTGACAGAGAAGGTGAACCTCCAGAACAATCCTGGGGCTGTGGAGCACTTCCACATGAAGCTTTTCCGTGCCCAGAGGAATCTCTACATTGCTGGATTTTCCTTACTGCTGTCCTTGTGAGTAGGGAGGCGCAAGGGATTGTGAAGGGACCTATGGGTTAGTCTGTGGCCTTGAATTGGAGGCCCTTTCTACGTTCGGGGAACCACACAGTTTCTCCAGAGGCAGCATGGAAGATGGGAGAGGCTGACTGGAAGGTCAGAAGACCACGCTGTGGCTCTGCCGTCACCTGCCACGTGTTCTTTTAGGGCATGTGTGTTACTGTCACCTTGCTCTCTGTACACAGAGTGAAATAAGTGACGGGTGTTTTCCCTCTGGAGAGGCCCTTTGGAGTCCAGCTTTGAAAGGGAACAACTGAATAGGGCCTTTTTGTGCATGGGATCCTGTCCTGAGAAAAGTGGGCAGAAAGGGCACGAAACAGGGCTGAGACAACCGTGTTCCTAGGGCCTTCCCTGGTGTAGACCTATCACAGGAGCCTGAGACCTCTTGGAATCTGAGGGCTGACATCCTGCCTCCTGTTCACAGGGGTTCTGATGGAGTGCTGCCGCTGCTGCTGCTAAGTCGCGTCAGTCATTTCCGACTCTATGTGACCCCATAGACGGCAGCCCACCAGGCTCCCCCGTCCCTGGGATTCTCTAGGCAAGAACACTGGAGTGGGTTGCCATTTCCTTCTCCAATGCGTGAAAGTGAAAAGTGAAAGTGAAGTTGCTGAGTCATGTCTGACTCTTCACGACCCTATGTACTGCAGCCTACCAGGCTCCTCCATCCATGGGATTTTCTAGGCAAGAGTACTGGAGTGGGGTGCCATCGCCTTCTCCATCTGATGGAGTGAGGGGCTGGCTATTCTAAAGTGTGCCACCTGGCAGGGAATAAGACATTGTGCTCTGGACAAGGGCTTCCAGAAGTATTGGGAAAAACTTACTGTGAGGTTACTCAGAAGTAGGATGAGTTTGTGGATTCTTGGGCTGGGCTCTCTTAACTCTAATCACCTGGACCTCCTTCTTTACTAGGCATTGGAATGACTGTCTTGGTTTCCTTTTTTCACAAAAATGTCAGTTGCTCAGCTGAGCCTGGTGTCTCTGGGTCAGAGTGGGAAAGTGACAAGAGGTGGAGCTGGCAAGGGCTTTTCAGTGGGGTACATCCAATCTCAGGAGTGATCTGCAAGCCTGCTGTATTGCCCTTCCTAGAGTTGGGAACTGAGAGTGCTGGGAGGAGTTGGACACAGAGCCCAGAGTTTTAGGGTTTCAGGAAGCTCCACAAAAGAAGTATGATCTTGTGGACTGAAACTGAAAGGGAAGCAGATTCAGAGGACTGAGTCCAACCACCAGTCCCAGAGTGTAGGAAAAGAGAACTGGCTGTGTCTGAAGGACCACAGAGGCTCTTGAGGAGATTTTCATCTGGAAGTTAGGAAGGACATAAAACTAAGGATTGCACTGGAAGAGGACAGGGAGCTTTAAGAATAGTATTGAGAATGCAAAAGTCTGGTGAGCACTGGATTGGGAGCACAGTGAGGCCTGGGAAAAAGACAGTCCCCTCAGTGTTTCTGTGTAAAGTAAGGAAATGGTGGGTAGAGGGTCAGGGCAAAGGAAGCACTGGGATGAGAGACCTGAAATCCCAGAAGGGTGAGGAGATATTGGAGCACCCAGTTTCTCTGACTTAGTTTCTTCTTGGGCTTATGAAATGATGTCCAGAGGCCCTGGAGTTCATTTGCAGATGGAATCGCCAGTCCTTGAGGATTTGCAGGGTAGGAGAGATTCTGCACAAATGCAGACATGCAAGCATCCCAGTTTCCAAAGAAGGGAGATAGTAGGTGAGGAAACAGACTGATAGAGTCTGGTCTGACTTTGATGTCAAGCTGTGTTCCAGAAAGAACAGCTTGTATGCTTTTAGAGAAGAGTGAGGGATCATTGGCAACTACTGTGAATGCTTCTGTCAGTCTTATCCCTGCCTTTGCCCATTTGGGGTTTGTGGATTTTCTGCAAAAGGTTTGCCAGTCTCAGATTCGAGAAGATTCTTGTGAACCAGGTGCTGAAGTGTGGGCAGGGTGCTGGCATAATAGTGTAGTTGGGTGGGGTCCTAAGTCCCTGGAGTGGCTGCTGTATGGGTCAGCGCCATCCAAATAGGCGTCTTAGAAGCTTGCACTCTGCCACTGGCCTGCTCAGTGCTTCTCTGTTGAGAACATTTGTTATGGCGAGCAGGTGCAGGGAGAAATGGAAGTGGGAGGAGTTGAACAACAGGTATGTGAGCTACTACTCAGAGCCCATGGCCATCTAGACAAGTTTGCTGATGGGGCCAACTCGAATGAGACTTGAGTGTTTAACAGGGTTATGTTTGCAAACGTGTGTGTAGGTTCATAAAGGGCAGCAGATACAAGGCCAAACAGGAACTCGGAAAGACTTGGGCTTGTGCCTTAGTTGGAGTTTGTGGCAGAGTTACTGCAGAAGCTCATGAGCTATTAGTCCCCTCCAGTGAGGGCTAGAGGCATCAGCCTTGCTTGGCTCAGTGTCAGCCAGCGCTGCCTGGAGGGTTTCAGTTGGGGTCCCACCTTTAAAGCAATGCTAGCAAAGCTCAGGTGGTGAATTTAGAAGTAGTCACAATACCGGTGGGTGGAATGGTATTCGTTCCCCATGTACTGTGCTTTTGAAGTCTGACTCTCCTGACTGCTCTGCTTTTGTGATCTCTTCTGGAAGAATGCCTCCAGGGCAGGTATTATCTGAGTGGGCCGGGGGACAGTGGGTAGCCAAATGTACCAGATGAGTTAGTGTGTGCTCAGCTCAGTCCTCTGCGACACCATGAAGCTAGGTGTTCCAGCTTAATTCTTGCAGTTGACTTTAAAACTGGCATAAAGCACAAGTCAGCATCTAGTTCTAGCCTAACTGGTGCAGAGTAGGAGAACACCACCACAGTCAGGGTGCAGAACAGTTGGCAGTCTCCTTTTGAACCCAGACGGGTAGATTTAAAGAAGAAAAGTCCTCATTTATATCTCTGCCTTTTCCTAAGGGGGGCATAGAGTCCATGAGAGGAGAGTGAGATCTGGATTGCTGGTCCAGTGTGCTCTGTCCTCAGCTGCCTCCCCCACTGTGCTGTGACCTCTCCATCTGATAAGCATGTAAGGAAGGTTTCAGTGAATTCTCTGTAAAATGTGTCAGACAGTAACTTCATGGGCCTGGTTGTTCCTGCAGCTCCTCATCTGTTCGTTGTCCATCTTGGCTGAAAGAGGCTTTGCTGTACCTGCCACACCCTCCTGGGTCCCTGTCCAGTAGCTGATCAAAAAAAAAATGATGTGGAGTCGTTCTCATGTGACTTTTTAGAGAAGGAAACAGTGGCCCCAAGGATCAGTGTGGATCCACTAGTTGCCCACGGATGATCTGTTTAGTTTCTAGAATTTTCCAAGGTGATATACTCCTCCCTAGTCTAGGGGTCAGACCCTGTATGGTGGCTGTGACCCTTGAGGAACTTCTCTCTTTGCATGACATTAGCCATAGCACTGTTCTTGTCCAAATACACAGCTCATATCCAGCTTACAGGAAACACGTTAAGAACACAACTATCACCTTTGTTATTCTGATTACAGAAGTTATCCCTATTCACTGTAAAAACAAACAAAGCCCCCCAAACTTCAAATAGTAATGTGTGGTGAGAAACTGCAAGTTTTCATCTCCAGAGATAGCTATAAGTAATAAGTGGGATGTTTCTGATACTTTTGCAGATAATCTTTTACATATATGTTAACTTTTTTCTTATGAGCACTATGGGTTTTTTGTTTTGTTTTGTTTTGTTTGCTCTGCTTTGACTTCCCTTTTTCACTCAGTTAGCTTGGCAGTTTTTCCAAATGACTTACACAGACTTCTCCTGTGCTTCATGGCTATGCAGTGTTCCATGCTGTGAGGGCACCATCGTGTATTAAGTCAGTTCCCTGGTCACACATATGTGAGCCAGTTGGAAATTTTACCATTAAAAAAACACGTTCCCACATTGATGCTTTCTAATCTGGCACAAGATGCTTCTTTTCTTTCCCTTTTTCTCTGTTTAATCATTGGAAATGGGATCTGTGGGATCCTGGTTCCCTGGCACCTAGCTGCTCTCAACGTGGCCTGTGATCAGCAGCATAGCCAGACCTGGGGGCTTGTTGGGAATGGAGACCCTCCACCCTGCTTCCGGCCTGCTGACAAGGACCTGCGTTTCACTGAGCTCCCAGTGACCCTGGCGTTTAATTGTTAACTATTGAAAAAAATTGAACTATAGTTCATTTACAGTGTTGTGTTAGTTTCAGGTATACAGCAAAGTGACTCAGCGGTCAAGTGCATTTAAAACACTTGGTGTACTCTCTCCCTCTCCTCGTGTACCTGTTTGGTATTTCCAGAAACCATGCTCTGTCTGTCCTGTAGTTTTGGAAGCACTTTCTCTTTGAAGACTGCCTTCTCTCCTCTGTCTGCCCTACATGGGCTGCTGCTGCTGCTGCTAAGTTGCTTCAGCCGTGTCCAACTCTGTGCTACTCCAGAGATAGCAGCCCACCAGGCTCCCTTGTCCCTGGGATTTTCCAGGCATAACAATGGAGTGGGTTGCCATTTCCTTCTCCAATGCATGAAAGTGAAAAGTGAAAGTGAATTTGCTGAGTTGTGTCTGACTCTTAGTGACCCCATGGACTGCAGCCCACCAGGCTCCTCCATCCGTGGGATTTCCCAGGCAAGAGTACTGGAGTGGGGTGCCATTGCCTTCTCCACTACATGGGCTAGTTCCTTTATTTTCTTACATGGCTTTGCTTCTGTGCTTCTCTGAACTTTTGTACACTTTTATTTTGTATAAGTGACCTACAAACTCTTGTTAGCCACGTGCAAGTCTGTGTGGAAGAACAAGAGAGATGTCTCTGTGTCACAGCTGGGTCAAGTTTAGTTGTATTAGAATTGTTTCGTGGAGTCCTGCTTATGGTCTTAGCTCCATAACCAGAGCATCAGCGTACAGGAGACAGAGCTGCTGCAAGAACACTGAGGGAGAGTAGTTGTGTGCGTGTGTGTGAACTATTTGGGTTCTGGTTCGGCTCGAAGTCAGTAAGGACTTCTGTAATAGTGTCATAATTCAAGGGGCCTTTGTAAGTGGAAAAGGGCAACCCAGGAGAGAGGGAGCACTGAAGAGATGGCCTGAGTTGCACAGGTTCTTAGTGGACAGCCCAAGCCTTTGCCTAGTTCTGATACCAGTTCAGATGCCCGCTTGTTTGTCTTGGTGTAAGCTCTTAGTACCAGATTGTTGGTTGATAGTCTTCCTCTGACTGTAGACTGGGATAGTAGGCTATTTGTTCCCCTGGATTTTGGTAGGAAGATGCCTGGGTCAAGCATACAATCTGTGCATCAGCGTTAGCCTAAGTTTTAGGAGTCCAGTGACTTTAATCTCTTAGTCCCTTTTGTACTCTGAAGATTATTTGGCCACATTGGTCCTACTTGCAGCCTGCAGGATCTATGCTGTGTCATGTGGGATCTTTCTTTGTGGCCCATGGGCTCTCTAACTGTGGCACAGTCTCTGGAGTGCACAGGCTTCAGTAGTTGTTACACGAGGGCTCAGTTGCCCCACGGCATGCGGGATCTTAGTTCCCCACCCAAGGATCGTTACCTGCCTTGTAAGGCAGATTCTTAACCACTGGACCACCAGGGAAGCCCCTATCTAAAGATTATTAAGCCATCTGATAGTATGTAGCCTTTGGAGGAAGTTGAGGCTTTAAATAAACAAAATATGTCCTCTAAAATGTCAACCAATGTTGCTGCATGCCTTTGTTGAATATCTTTCTAGACTGATATCAATTACCATTTGTTAAGGATTCCATATGCCAAGCACACATTAGTTTTTACAGTAGTTCTGCAAAGAAAAGGCTGAGGTTCAGAGACCCAAGTTCCCAGAGCTAGTTATCAGCAGAACTGAGAATTCAGATTTAAAGTGATAGGACCTCAGCACCTGGGTTCTTTCCCTACAGCAGCCACACGCGTCTTCACATTGGAACTACCACAGGCGAACTTGGATCTTCCACTGTCCGTCATGAACATTGTTCTAGGACAACCCATCAGTTTCCAGCGTTCTTACAAATCTACCAGTTCCCCGCTGCTGAATATCAGGCTTATCCCCCCAATTTTCTCTCATAAACAAGGAAAACCCCTCTCAGTTGCCACTTTGCATGCCTCTCAGCTGGACCTCCTGGTCATAGTGTTTGTGTCCATTTTCCTATCTCTTTTTCTCCTCTGAATTTGCACATGTCTCACTGGTAGGTACTGGCCCAGTCTCGGAACCCCAGTGGGCTGTTTGAGAAGGAGCACGTGGAGCAGGGTGGATGACTCAGGAGTGGCCAGAGACATGGTGGAGGGTTTTTAATTCCAGTTTCAGAGTGTGTACCCGACCTCTGTGTGGTAGAGTGCTGCATTTTTCCAGCGGTGCTGCACCGTAGTCTGAGTTGCATGTTCGTACTTGGCAACAGCACCTGGGGTGGGGTAGTTTTTAGTGCAGGAGCACCTAGAAGCAGGAGGCGCAAAGGGGAGATCACTGAATTGCGAAGTGCTGGCCGCCTGAACCAGGTTTCTGAGGTGCTGGTGGGAGAAAGGGGGGGAACTAGTGGGGACCCCAAGCCTTGGAGGCGTTGGTGGTTCTGCTGTGGGTGCCCGCAAAGTGCCAGAACCCAGAGGAAGACTGGTACATGCACATGCATGTTGGGGAAGGGAGCCTGAGAGGCCTGCTGGAAGGCACGAGGAAGTGGGGGCCGGGCAATGGAGGAGGGTGGCTTCATGGAGGGGTCTAAGGATGGCAGATGGGTGAGAGGGCTGGGCGACCACTCCCTGGAAGCCAGGTTAAGGGTAATGAAGGCCGATTCAGGGAGAGGCAAGACTAGGGGAGAGAGACAGCAGGTTATTGGTGGGGGGACCGCAGAGGAAGAGAGCAAGGCTAGGAGAAGAGGCTGGGAGTGGCACTGGCTCCTCCTGTGTCTGGGGTTAAGAGCACGTCAATGGAGAATTCCTCGGTGGTGGTCACGTGGTTAAGAACCTGTGCTTTGACTGCCAAGGGCTTGGGTTCAATCCCTGGTCAGGGAGCTTGGGTTACGTGGGCTACCACCACCAACCGAAAATGAGCACATGGTGGCTGGGAGCCTTGAGCAGCCGTCATAATTGCAAATGGGGGCCACGGACTTAAAAGAATGCATCACATCCTTAAGTGTGCCCTTCCCCACAAAGTTCCGCCCTGTTGCTCCATGGTTGCTCTGATGTGGGGCATCTTGCTACCTTCCCAAGTCTCAGTGCTCCCTGCACTGTGGGCTGGACTGCGAAGTTTGAGAATAGCTATTTCCACACAGAAGCCTGGGGGAGCTCTGCCCATTTTTCTTATCACAGGTGATTCCCCAGCTCCTGTGGTATCTTTTTTTGTTCATTTGTTTGTAATTGTCAAACATACATAACATCAGGCGGGCTATCTGAACCACTTTTTGATTCTTTTGTCATAATGTGAGATTGTCAAACAGGCTTTCTTGTATTCGTCGGCTGCTCTTTTGGCTCGACTGCGTGGCTTGTAGGATCCTAGTTCCCCTACCTATCAGTGACTGAACCTGGGCCCTTGGCCCTAAAGGCACAGAGTCCTAACCACTGGACCACTGGGAATTCCCGCCCCCCCCCCCACCATTTTTAGGTGTGCAGCTCAGGAATGTTGGGCCCATGTGCAGTTGTACAGGCAGCCCTCCCGAACTCTTCCTCTTCAAAACGGGAACTCCATCCCCCTCCACAAACCAGGGAGCTTAGCTCCTGAGCTTCTCTTCCTCTGTGTCCAGAAAGTGCTGCGTCATCTCAGGTAGGCTTCCTGCCCCAGAGTATAAAACTGCCCGTCTGCCCATGTTTCCAGTGCCTTCAGAGCGCCTTTGACAACAAGGCCTGACCCTGAGACCTTCTGGATGTGACCCCTTCCTGCAGCTCTCTGAGTCTTTGCTTTGGTCTCTCTGTCATGAACCAGCCACATGGGGCCCCTTCCCTATTCTCTCAGCCTGGACCCCCCTACCCCCACCCCCTGGCCTCCCAGTCCAGCCCAGACCCCGTTTGTGCTTCCTGCCTTCCTGATCCTGCGGTGTGAGGCCCGCACTGTGCTGACTTCCAAGGCCCTGGTGGCCTGAGATATGGCGACCTAGGGTCACCCCCTCTAGTCTTGCCAGCTCCGTGCCAAGGGCCGGGCACACACATAGGGCTGCCTTCCCCTTCGGGCCTGAAGGGAGCATCCTTGGCAGACAGGGCCGGCTTCAGGCCCATGTCTAGGTTAAACTCCTTGAGCTGCTGTGCCAACTGTTCTAGGCTGGATGCCCAGCTCTTCAGGTCTCCTTAGTGCTGGGAGCAGGAATGCTGAGGCTGGTGGGGAGTGTGTGTGAAGACACACATGTCGAGGACACAGATGCTGCTGGTTCTGGCACCACGCCCCAGGTCTCTGGTCTGTGAGGGCATGGTGCAGGTCACCATTTAGTACGGACCCGGGTGCCGGGGTCCAGCCCCAGCGGGGTCCAGGGGTCTCGAGGGATGAGTGGCGTCTGCGGAAGAACTGAGCAGAGTTGGTGTGTGGTGATGAAGCAGTCTCTCTTTATTGCTGATAGTTTTGTGGGGGTGATGGAGAAGTCTCTCCAAAAGGTGGTGGAGAAGTCTCTCACTATATTTCTGTTAGTTTACAGTTTTATAGCCAAAAAACATCCCCATTACATCACAACTACTCTATGCAATCTTTTGTCTTCTGCCTACCATCAGCAACTTTAACATTAAGCTCATTTTACTTGCAAAAGGTCGGATTTCTGCATAATCAGACTTAACAATAGTATGTTTACCATTTGAATGTCTCTAGCATACCTTTCTTCAGCATAATGTGGGCATATATACACTGTCTTACAAGATAGCCTTTTCAGCAAAGATAAAAATCTTGCAACTTATCCAGGAAACATAGGGCTAGACTCTATCTCAAAAAGAGGGGGTTGTAAAAAACTCACTTTCTATATCTGAGAGGGGAGAAGGCTCTAAATGGTTACTTTACTTTAAGAATGTATGCATTTCTTTTGTCCCCGGAAGAGGTGTGCCTCTCCATTCATCTCTGAATATTCAGGGATAGACCCAGGAAGCCTCCTGCCAAATGTTCCCTGACAAGGTGCAACTATGTAGAAGCTAGAAAGAGGGGCTTAAGCTTGAAACTGTTTTATTCTATTAACCTATATTGGTATTTACAAGGAAAGAGAAAAGAAGACAAAGAGACAGTTTAGCAGCACTGCTTTAACAATGAAACCCTATTAACCTTACAACTACTAGAAAGAATTCCTAGGTCTACACTACCCTAAAGCAGTCAATGTCTCCAACTAAGCTGGCTACAGTTATGAGCATTCCTAAGTCCCATTCCAGCCTGGTTTTTTCAAGGAAGGGAGCCTCCTCCGTGGAGTGGGATGTGGAAAGGTGACCCAAGTACAAGCCCTTCTGGTGGTGGCCTTGCCATGACCCCCAGAGAACTCTTGGTAAACTCCCCAGTAACTAGTAGGAGGTATAGTAATCTATTTAAATGTCCCTTATTCCTCCTTTGTCCCCGGGAAAGGAAATCTGCCTCCCCGGATCCCCTGAGGGAAATAAGGTCTGAGGGAATTATCTCAGGATGATTTTTTTCTAACTGGGACTGACCTACTGAGATGATCTAATGTTCAGAGCATAAACAGAACTTCCCAAGAAAAATATCAGGAGAGGCCTTCCCTTGGGATGCCCCGAAGGAAAATCCACTTTGCAGTTTCCTTCTCAGTCTCAGACTTTGTCATCCGAGTGAGGGGGCATCCTGACGGCTCCCAGCACCCGGGCAATGTGCACTGTGTCTCATCCATTGCCTTTGTGCCTCCTTCCCTGCATTGAGTGCGGCTGCAACTGGCCAATGTCCCTCTGCAGTTGTGGGTGTGGCTGCACGGCAGCTCTTGCTGGGCCAAGGTTTGCAGGTTCTAAGAGTCAAGCTCTGTTTTCTTCACCTTTGCTGAAATGTGAGTGGTCAGGACCAAAGTAATAGTTGCATCCAGACCTGGGAAGGGCCTTGTGTGTGAAATCGCTCCATTTATAACAACCTCAACTTGGTTCGTGGTTCTCTCTTATTTTCTGCCTACTTCTTTGAGGCTGGGTTCTGTCGCCATAGTCAGTACGGATGGGGTGGCCTGGGCTTTGCTGTGAAGTTCCCTTGCCCAGGGGACCATAACAGCCCATGACAGCCTTGAGAGGCAGGCGTCTGTAGTGAGAGTGAGTGTTGGAATTAGCTGGGTTTGGGCCCTGGGTCTGTTACTGTTGAGCTATGTCACCTTGAGGAAATCACTGTTTCTGGAGCCTTTTCCCTCCCTTGTTAAACGGCTGAGGATGCCTTTTCACAGGCTTAGTGTAAGGATCGAGGTGACCAAGGCTGTATTCTTGGCATCCTGCCTGGCCTATGGGGAGTGCTTCATAAACACTGACTGTTCCTGGTATCACCTCAAGTAGTGAGAGAGTTTCGTGGGATTTTCCCCACTCGTGTGGTGGGCTGTGCCACAGAGAATGCCAGGCCTGGCCCTCAGGGTCTTACATTCCAGGCTGGGCACAGGGTGGGGAGAGTGAGCGATGGGGGTTGAGTGGAGGGCTGGGAGAGGCCGGCCGAAGGGCTGGTGGGGGACACACCAAGGAAGCCTCAGGGCCCTGGTGTCTGGTTGGATGTTGCTGGGGATTCTCAGGCCTGGCGGAGCACTGGAGGTAGCAGAGAAGAGCAGCCCTCTGAGGATGTCACTCAACTTCAACAGCGAACGTCTCCTTGGCCAGTCTAGTTTGATCGTCTCTGTTATCCTCTAGAGTATTTTGAAGCCAATCCCAAATAGCATGTTTACAGGCAAAATAGGGTTTTGGCCTATCTCTTTGGAAAGAGAGGGACTTGGTTAAAAAGTCTTAAGTGTGCTAGCATTTTGCATATGAGAACCTTAGAGTAACTTCATAGTAACTAACTCAGTGGTGATTGGTCACATTTCCAGGTTACTTTGCAAGTTTTGCTTATACTTTTTTGAAACTGAACATGAAAGTGAAAGTGGCTCAGCCGTGTCTGACTCTTTGCGGCTCCATGGACTGGAATTCTTTAGGCCAGAATACTGGAGCAGGTAGCCTTTCCCTTCTCCAGGGGATCTTTCCAACCCGGGGATCAAACTCAGGTCTCCCGCATTGCAGGTGGATTCTTTACCAGCTGAACCACAAGAGAAACCTAAAAAAGTATACTTTTTTTACTCTTGCTTTAATCCACACCCAGATAAGGTAACTGAGGGGTTTTTACAAACTGAGATCATCTCAGATAAAGTGATTTAACTGGAGGGCTGGCCTCAGGAGGTCAGGTAAAGGGATTTTTGGTGTTTATTTCCTCTTGATTAATCAGCTGCCATCATTTTCTGATACTCCAGATATAATAGTGCTTCAGAGCTGAGCATTGAGTAACAGCCTTTTTGATAAGTCCATTGATTTCTAGTCCCCGATTCCTCCAGCCCAAAGTCCCCCAGCTGCATTAGTGTGCTGGTGTCCTGTGGGTGCTAGGCCAAGCAAGGGCTCTGATAAAGTGGGAACTGCGGTGGGAGGAGTTGCCTGTGAAGAGATCACGGAAGACCATCTGACATGCATTGGAACTAGCATCAACTTCTTTTAAAATTGGATTGTTTGTTCATCTACTTGGTTTTGGCCAATGAATTCTCTTCCTCATACTCTAAAGATCCTCATATTCTAAAGGCAAATGGCAAATGAGCACTCTTGGGGCAGGGTGCCAAACAATAGGGGTTCAGTCTTCCTGATTCCAAGGTCATGGGAAGGAAGCCTGATGTTCTAGCAGGGCCCTTTTCTCAGAAGGCAGAGGGCAGGAGGCGTGGAGAGCAGATCTAGAGATGGGAAGGACTGTGCTCCTCCAGCCCAGGGACATCTGACCAGTTGCCTCCAGGCTAGAAACATGCTTGCTGTGAACAAGTGTGGCTGCTGTGACTGGGGAGCTAGATTTTTCATTTAATATTTCAGTTCAGTTGCTCAGTTGTGTCTGACTCTTTGTGACCCCACAGACTGCAGCACGCCAGACTCCCATGTCCATCACCATCTCCTGCAGGTTGCTCAGACTCATATCCATCGAGTCGGTGATGCCATCCAACCATCTCATCCTCTGTTGTCCCCCTTCTCCTGCCTTCAGTCTTTCCCAGCATCAGGGTTTTTTGCAGTGATTAAGTTCTTTGCATCAGGTGGCCAAAGTATTGGAGCTTCAGCAGCAGTCCTTCCAATGAATATTCAAGACTGATTTCTTTTAGGATTGACTGGTTTGATTTTGCTATCAAAGGGACTCTTTAAGAGTCTTCTTCAACACCACAGTTCAAAAGCATCAATTTTGGGGGGCTCAGCATTCTTTATGGTCCAACTCGCACATCCATACATGACCACTGGAAAAACCATAGCTTTGACTGGACGGACCTTTGTCAGCAAAGTAATGTTTCTGCTTTTTAACATGATGTCTAGGTTGGTCATAGCTTTTCTTCCAAGGAGTGAGCATCTTTGACTTTCATGGCTGCAGTCACCATCTTCACTGATTTTGGAGCCCAAGGATATAAAGTCTGTCAGTGTTTCCATTGTTTCCCCATCTATTTGCCATGAAGTGATAGGACCAAAGTTTTAATTTATTTGGATCGAGTAGCTGATACCACCTCTAGTCATTTACTTTGTTCCCTGTTTGGGCCAGGCCTGTTTCCTGGGCTCATTGCCTTGCAAGAGACACTTTGCTTTGGATTGGAAGTACTGTGTGGGGCCTTCCTTGTAGCTCAGTCGGTAAAGAATCTGCCTGCAGTGCAGGTCACCCGAGTTTGATCCCCAGGTTGGGAAGACCCCCTGGAGAAGGAAATGGTGACCCACTCTAGTATCCTTCCCTGGAAAATCTCATGGACAGAGAAACTTGGTGGGCTGCGGTCCATGGGGTTGCAAAAAATCGGGCACAACTGAGTGACTAACACCTACTGTGTGGGGTACATCTGGGTGACTGCTCCCTCCCTCTGAAAAGTTGCTGCTGCAAGCCGAGCTGTGACCTCCAGAGGAAAGGAGTTTGATCCAGGATCAGAGATAAGGCTTAACTACTTGGGACATATTGTGTAGCAAAGTTTTATTAAAGTATAACAGATAGGGAAAGCTTCTGGCATAGATATCAGAAAGGGACAGAGAGTACCCCCTTGCTAGTTTTTAGCCAGGTGTTTTATGTCTGTTGCTGCTGCTGCTAAGTCACTTCAGTTGTGTCTGACTCTGTGCGAACCCGTAGACGGCAGCCCACCAGGCTCCCCTGTCCCTGGGGTTCTCCAGGCAAGAACACTAAAGTGGGTTGCCATTTCTTCCTCCAATGCATGAAAGTGAAGAGGAAAGTGAAGTCACTCAGTTGTGTCTGTTAGCAAGCTTATTAATCAGATAAGAGAGACACCTCAAGCCTGGGGGAGTTTCACCAGGCCCCTGTCCCACAGTATATATACATTTTTGAGATAGGATGACACAAGGTGTCTCATTCCCCCCAGCCATAAAGCAACTGACGTGAATGCTGGTTTGTTGAATCATTATCTGCCCAAGGTTTGAGAAAAGGGAAAAAGTTAATATTGAATCCACTTTGAAGAAAGGCAGATTCTAAAGTGAATACATAGTTTCATTAAGAAAAATATTTACATAAGAAAAACACTTTTGTGTGTGAAAGTTACTCAGTCCTCTCCGACTCTTTGTGACCCCATGGGCTATTCAGTCCCTGGAATTCTCCAGGCCAGAATACTGGAGTGAGTAGCCTTTCCCTTCTCCAGAGGATCTTCCCAGCTCAGGTCTCCTGCATTGCAGGCGGATTCTTTCCCAGCTGAGCCAAAAGGGAAGCCCAAGAATAATGGATTGGGTAGCCTATCCCTTCTCCAG
>ML660665.1:403261-441205 GCA_007570785.1 Antilocapra americana | reverse complement strand
TCTGGAACTCTCTTGCTTTTCCGATGATCCAGCAGATGTTGGCAATTCGATCTCTGGTTCCACTGCCTTTTCTAAATCTAGCTTGAACGTCTGCAAGTTTTCGGTTCATGTACTGTTGAAGCCTCACTTGGAGAATTTTGAGCATTGCTTTGCTAACATGTGAGATGAGTGCAATCGTGCAGTGGTTTGAACATTCTTTGGCATTGCCTTTCTTTGGGATTGGAATGGAAACTGACCTTTTCCAGTCCTGTGGCCACTGCTGAGTTTTCCAAATTGGCTGGAAAATTGAGTGTAGCACTTTAGCAGCAGCATCTTTTAGGTCTTGAAATAGCTTAGCTGGAATTCTATCACCTCCACTAGCTATATTCTAGTGATGCTTCCTAAGGCCCACTTGACTTCACACTCCAGGATGTCTGGTTTCAGGTGAGTGATCACACCATTATGGTATTCTAGGTCATTAAGATATTTTTTGTATAATTCTTCTGTGCATTCTTGCCACCTTTTCTTAATATCTTCTGCTTCTGTTAGGTCCACACAGTTTCTGTCTTTTATTGTGCCCATCTGTGCATGAAATGTTCCCTTGGTATCTAATTTTCTTGAAGAGATTGGTAGTCTTTCCCTTTCTACTGTTTTCCTGTCTTTCTTTGCATTGATCACTGAGGAAGGTTGTCTTATCTCTCCTTGCTATTCTTTGGAACCCTGCATTCAGATGGGTATCTTTCCTTTTCTCCTTTGCCTTTAGCTTCTCTTCTTTTCTCAGCTATTTGGAAGGTTGTGGTGGAGAGTTCTGACAAAACATGGTCCACTGGAGAAGGGAATGGCAAACCACTTCAGTATTCTTGCCTTGAGAACCCTATGAACAGCATGAAAAGGCAAAAAGATAGGACACTGAAAGATGAACTCTCCAGGTCGATAGGTGCCCAATATGCTACTGGAGATCAGTGCATATATAACTCCAGAAAGAATGAAGAGGCTGAGCCAAAGTGAAAACAACACCTAGTTGTGGATGTGACTGGTGATGGAAGTAAATTTCCAATATTGCGTAGGAACCTGGAATATTAGGTGCATGAATCAAGGCAAATTGGAAGTGGTCAAACAGGAGATGGCAAGAGAGAATATCGACATTTTAGGAATCAGTGAACTACAATGGACTGGAATGGGTGAATTTAACTCATATGACCATTATATCTGCTACTGTGAGCAAGAATCTCTTAGAAGAAATGGAGTAGTCATCAGAGTCAACAAAAGAGTCAAAATGCAGTACTTGGATGCAATCTCAAAAATGACAGAATGATCTCTGTTCGTTTCCAAGGCAAACCATTCAGTATCACGCTAATCTAAGTCTGTGCCCCGACCAGTAACACTGAAGAAACTGAAGTTGAACAGTTCTGTGAAGACCTACAAGACTTTCTAGAACTAATACCAAAAATGATACCCTTTTCGTTGTAGGGGACTGCAATGCAAAAGTAGGAAGTTAAGAGACACCTAGAGTAACAGGCAAATTTGGCCTTGGAGTACAGAATGAATCAGGGCAAAGGCTAATAGAGTTTTGCCAAGAGAACACACTAGTCATAGCAAACATCCTCTTCCAACAACATAATAGAAGCCTCTACACGTGGACATCACCAGATAGTCAATACCAAAATCAGATTGATTATATTCTTTGCGGCCAAAGATGGAGAAGTATACAGTCAGTAAAAACAAGACTGAGAGCTGACTGTGCCTCAGATCATGAACTCCTTATTGCCAAATTCAGACTTAAATTGAAGAAAGTAGGGAAAGCCACTAGGCCATTCAGGTATGATCTAAATCAAATCTGTTAGGTATATACAGTGGAAGTGACAAATAGATTCAAGGGATTAAATCTGATAGAGTGCCTGAAGAACTATGGGCTGAGATTTGTGACATTGTACATGAGGCAGTGATCAAGACCATTCCCAAGAAAAAGATAGGCAAAATGACTGTCTGAGGAGGCATTACAAATAGCTGCAAAAAGAAGAGAAGGGAAAGGCAAAGAAGAAAAGGAGAGATACACCCATCTGAATTTTGTGTAGAGAAGGCAGAAAACCCCTGCATTTTATTTCCTCCTGCCGCTTTGGGAGCTCTGGGCTCCCTACCTATTACCCACTCACCTCCCACTCTGTCCAAGTAGCCAGAGTGCCTCCAGCGTATTTCAGCACTGGAGCATCTGCCTGGGGTGTGTGGCTTGTCTTGATTGCTCTCTGTCCCTGGTTTCAAGAAGGCAACGTGACAAGCTTGCTCCTGTTCATGGCTTCTCTTCAGCTCCAAAGGGCCTGCTGCCCCTGCACTCTGTATCCAACCTTGCTGTCCCCAGGGTAGACATTGGGGTTTAAGCTCAAGTTGCTGCAGGGCCTTGACTTTTCCCCGACCCTCTTCCGATTTTTCTGACCTCGAGGGTGAAGAGGACCTCTGAGGGCTGAAATGTACTCCTGAAATGGATGGATGGGGGCAGCCCTCAGAAGATATTTCCCCGGACAGTTTCTGAGTCAGCTCTCCTTCCCCTTCTGCTGCCTCCTTATTTCTGTGACTCTAGACTCATCAGGGTGAGAGTTCCCTGGGGCCACTTCAGCCCTGCTCTCTTAGACTTTGCCTGTCTCCTTTGCCTCAAGCTTTTGCTGGGGTGGCACCTGGCTTTCGGCTCCTCGCCAGGGCAGTCACCTCCCCACGTGTCTGCACCACAGCCTCTGTGTTTTGTCCTGGCATCCACCTGCTGCACAGGGCAGGGTTGTAGTCAGCCTGGAATGTCAACAGGTGGCGCTGTGACCCCAGCTTCCTGCATGCCGGCTGCAACAGGGTGAGGGAAGGTGCCTGCCCATTTGTCTTGTCCTGTCGTGTCCTGAAGGCCGAGTGACCTGGTAAATGCTCGTGGCAGGATCGGCAATGGCCAGGGTGGGGTGGGTGGGCACAGGTCTAGAATATTCCATTTGGGATGTGCGAGGACCCTCCTCCTTGCTCTCGTCCCACTTCCTATGAAGTCAGTGTCTGCCCCCACCTCCAGTTCACTCAGAGGAGGCAGAAAGGATTGGTGGAGAGCACCTGTGAAGCACGTCCCTGCTGTTTGATATGCTTGGCTCTCACTTTCCTGCTGACTCTTGTTTACTCAACCTTTTAGAAAAGCTGGAAAGCCCTCCTCAGTGTCTAGAAACATCTTACCAGGTCTCTGGGGGTGACATTTGTCCACCAAGGCCACTTTTGGATTCTCTTACAATTCGGGCCCTGACGTGTCTCCCTCTGTCACTGGATGCGTTTATAACCCAGACCCTGGGCCCCTCTGCCAGCCCTGTACCTCTGAGAAAACCCTTTGGTGGTGGCTTCTTACCTGTTGTCCATAAACGGCTAAGGATAGGTACCTGCAGAACAGGACTCGGGCGGTTGAGCTGAGCATGATGGAGAGGGGTCAGCAGACGTGAGGAGAGCAGGCCACCAGGCTTCTCTCTAGGCTGACTGCCGTCTCTGTACTTTTGAGACTTGGAGATTCTGAAGCGGAGTACCTTCCGCCATATGCCCTGCTCTGTCCTGGGTCTGGGTCCCAGGGGAGACTCAGAGCATTCAGGAGACAGACAGAAAAAGGGTGCACTGACGTGCCTGAGAGGGAATGAAGGGTCCCAGGAGCTTTGAGACTGAATCTTGGGTAAATAAAGGGCAGGCCCAGGAGCATGGGGCCTAGTGTGTCAGGGGCAGTAAGAAGTTCTAGAATGCTGACTCCTGGGCAGGCCTGGGTGGCCATGCTAGGGAGTGCTGCTCTTGATTTTTCCGGGTACCCGGCAGGGGCACCCTTTGGACTTGGGCCGGGGCACTGGGCTCTGCCCCCAGCTTTGATGATGAGTGTTTTCCCAAGTGCCTTCTCAGCTACCATGGCAGTCACAAGCCTAGCTGGCCGAACACCACGGGTCTGACATGGCACCTTTCTGTTGCCGTTTGCTGTCACCCTGTGGTTCAACTGATGGACAAGCCCTGCCCATGTCGGCCTGTGTCCCCTTCGTCGTGGCCAGGCTGAGGGAAGGCTGAGTCCAGGGAGAGCAAGGGCCCCAGACCCATGTTCTGTCCTGGCCAGAGGTGTGGTCTCACAGCTGTAGGGGGCGGGAGACGTCATCTGCCAGGCCCCTTCCTGGTGGACGCAGGACGGGAGGATGGGTAGATTGAGGGTGCCATCCTGGGCCCACAGGCATCTGTAGCTGGGCAGCCAGATGAGGAGCAAGTGACACGGTGATGTGGGGAAATGATCAGGAGAGAGCAGGGACCATGCAGTGGGTGGAGGGGACCCTGGGCATTCAGGAGAGGATTGGAGGGGAGAGGGTTGAGCAGACTGGCTCTCGAGTAATCAGTGAGCATGCTCCACCTGGAGGGGAGACTGGCACGGGACGACATGCAGCAGCATGGAGATGAGGCAAGCAAGGCCTGGTGTGTTCATGCACAGCCAGCGGTTCGGTGTTACTGGAGCAGAGGGCCACACAGGTGGGGAGGGGATAAGAATCAGCTCACTGAGGGCCGTGTGCCAGCCAGAGGCAGTAGGTGAGCATTGGGGATTGCAGCAGAGGGGTGACATGGTCAGACTTTCATGGAGAAGGGTTGCTGGCTTTCCTTGGGGTCATGGTTTGCAAAACTGTATGATCAAAGGTAGGGAGGAGGCCAGTTAGGAGCTGTTAAAGTCACCCAGGAGAGAATCAGTGAGGCCTTGCGAGGACTGGGGCCATAGGTGACGTGCAAGTCTGAGCGCTCAGGTAGATCAGTGATGCCATCTACCTCAGGGCTGGTTGGCTTGTTTTGGATGGGCTGAGTCGGACATGCCCTGGGGACACACAGTAGCCACCAGAGGGTAGGCCGCTGGATGTCGGGATCTGGCCAGGATCCTGAAGGCAGGCAGTCGGGTGTGTTGGAGGGAAGGGGAGGGGAGAATTGTAAGGGGGTGACCTGTCAGCTGCCCCAAACGCTACAGACAAGCTGCTCCTGGGATGCGGCAGTTAATGCTGGTGGCGTGGTCAGGGCAAGGCTCAGGTCAGCGTAGGTAGGGGTGTGGAGGGGCCAGGGGAGCTGCAAGGGGCTTGGGCTGCTGGGCAGGAGAGCCTGGAGGGATGAGGCTCCTGGTAGAGTGAATTACCCGGAATTGCCAGGGGCTGGTTTGGAGGAACAGGTCTAACAAGAAAGGAGAGGACAAGGATGAAGACGAGTGGCATGAAAGACGAGTGGTGGGGGCAGGGCCCTGATCCTGGAGGCTCCTGACCTGAGTCGGGGAGGCCCTCACAATGGGCAGTTATGGGACTTGGTACCACATGTTCACTCTTGCTTCTCACCCTGGTTCTCTGTAAGTGGGGCTGGGCCGGGAGGGCCCCAAGCAGGGCCGGGCCTGGGCTCCCTGGCTCGGCCACTGCAGTCACTCACAGCCCTGCTGCAGTCGGCCCTTGAGGGCCAGTGAACAGGGAGTGTCACTTTGGGTTGGCCAGATGGGTCTGCCAGGTGACACACGTGCCCCCCCAACCCAGTCTCCAGCTGGGAGGAGCGGCCAGCTCCACCCCTCCAGGATCCTCTTGGGGCTGCCTGTGGGCTCAGGGTTGAGTGAGACTTGCCTTTCCTGCAGGGCTCCTCCGAGGACTGCCACTCTGCCTGTGTGCCTCAGGCACTTTGCTTCTGTCTCTCTGGCTCCCAGGAGCTCTGGAGGTCCCTACATCTCCAGGGCTCCAGCCCAGTGGGGGGCAGACTGGTGGGCAGTCGGGGCTGAGACAGGGAAACTTGAGCCCCAGGCCACGAGGTCCCGCTCGCTAATTTTAGAGAGCACATGTCACTGGAAACTCTCCCTTCCTGCCAGGAATCAGTCGCCTAGCTCTCCCCGTCCTGACGGGCCCCTGGAGCCACTCTCTGAACTAGGAAGCATGATGGGTCCCTCACAGACCCCCGCAAGCTGCTTCTCCTCAGCCTCATCCCTGGCAGGGGCTCGGCCAGGGTCTGGCCAGGGAGAGCTGGGCATCTCGTTGGCCCTCCCGTCTCTCCCTGCTCCTCCCGGGCAGTGTGAGTAGCAGGTTTCCACAAGAGCCCTGCAGAGGCCGGAGATGATGCTTCAGAGCAGGCGGCCTCAGTTGCTTTGTCTCCTCTGAGTAAGCACTTCGTTGGGGAAGTACCCTCACTGAGTCTTCCCGTCGCCCCTGGGGCCCTGGCTGTCCCTTACCCTCCTCGGGGCAGTGACTGGGCAGGTCCATCCTAGCCTTTGCCCTGCTACATTCTGTGCTCCAAGGCCAAACTTGCCTGTTCCTCCTGGTGTTTCTTGACTTCTTACTTTGGCGTTCCAGTCCCCTATAATGAAAAGGATATCTTTTTTGGGTGTTAGTTCTAAAAGGTCTACATAGAACTGTTCAACTTCAGCTTCTTCAGCATTACGGGTTGAGGCATTGACTTGGATTACCATGATATTGAACAGTTGACCTTGGAGACAAACAGAGATCCTTCTGGCTGGCAGCGGGGTGGCTGGTCTGGACCTGAGATGTGTGCCTGGGCCCTGATCCCACATGCTCTGTCCCCCTCGCTCTGGGAAACCTCAGGGTGGTGATCCTGTCTAACACATGTGCTCTGGCAGCCACTTGTGGACTGCCTGCGGGAAGGGGCTGAGGAGAGAAGAGGTGTCTCCATCTTGTGGTTGCCCTGGGGCGTGGTTCCCTGGAAACTGAGAACATGGCATGGTTGCCAGCTCAGACCTTGGGGTCAGAACAGGCAGGAGTGCACATTCCAGCCACATTGGTTTCTGGCTCGTAAGTGATGGCTTCAGCCGTCCGAGTCTCTGTTCCCCTCTGTAAAATGGGGACAGCAGTAGTGTCTGCCTCTCCAGGTGGGCTGGATGATTGGGCTGGCCCAATAGAAGCGCCCCCAGCACGGGCTGCTCTGGGTGATCAGGGCAGGCGCAGCCTTGCAGCAAAGAAAGGGGCAGGGGGGCTGTTTGGCATATCCGGGCCCTGCCCTGCAAAGTGCCAGGTTCTGGGCCTCCAGGCTGGACGTAGACCCGGTCCCCATTTTCCTGCCAGGCCCCTGCTGCCTGTGCCTTCAAGGCTGGAAGAGAGCCCCAGCGCTGCAAGCAGCCTTTTGGGGGCACTAGCTATCATGGTGGCAGAGGACAGCTCCCAGCTCCATCTTTGCTCTCATGTTGGCAGTATGTTGTTCTTTTCCAGGCTGGCGATCTAGAAGGACAGGTCTTGGTTGGAGGCAGGTAGAGGGTGGGCACAACCTAAAGAAGTTCACAAAAGCCATTTTTTTCTCTCCCTTTGTTTTATCAACAATTATAGCCTGCTCAGACGCCTGGTGACTCTCATCTCCCAGCAGGCCACGCTGCTGGCCTCCAACGAAGCCTTTAAAAAGCAGGCAGAGAGCGCCAGTGATGCGGCCAAGAAGTACATGGAGGAGAATGACTTGCTCAAGAAGGTGAGTTGGGTCCGCCTGACCCCCTTCCTTCCCCCCCACCACGTGACATTCTTCGTGGGCCTTGGAAATGTGTGACACTGCTGTTGTCCGAAAAGTGAAGCAGTCAGTCAGATGGATGAAGGGACATTTCTCAGTGTGGAGGGTGGGTGTCTGGGTCGTGGTGGGCATGGGGGCACCCTAGCTGCTCTGTTGCCTCTCCCCACTGCAGCCAGGCCAGACTCTTCCCTGATAAAACCAACTTCCTAAGGAGCTGAGCCCTGGGCTGTGAGCATGGGGCAAGTTAGCACAGAAACACCCAAGATAAGATGGCTCCCCCCCAGTCTTCCCGAGGATGGCTATCATCTGGGGACGAAGTGGGGCAATCCTCGAAGGCTTGTCTGAGGAGGTGAGGTGTGTGCCAAGCTGGGGAGGAGGAGATGGATGGAGCTGGATTCAGAGGCAGAAGACAGTTGGCCAGGCAGCACCGCTTGGGGGCTTCTTGGCCAGAGTGAAGAGTGGCACTTGGGGAGAGAGAGATGGTAGGGCCTAGGTCAGTTGAGGGTGACTGGCTGCAGACCCCAAATGACAGCAAGTTGAGTTATTGGCCAGCCTGGGGGTAAACACGGAGGAGCTGCTGAGAATGGAGCCAGGGCAGGCAGGGCGTGTGGCCGGTGAGCTGTAGCAGGTGGCTGGGAACACGCAGTGGCCCGATTCTGCACTGACATTTCCGAAGGGGCAAGTGCCCAGGACAGCTTGAGGAATCCCAGCTCAGTGGGGAGGACGGACCAGGCCTCCTCTCCCTCCCCCCCTCCACCTGAGTGACCCAGATCTTTGGCATTCTTCCTAGGAAGCTGGCGGTGTCACCAAGTTGGGTGGCAGGGACAGTGAAGTGAAGGTGCAGGAAGAGAACAAGAGCCTGAAGGCTGATCTCAAGAGGCTGAAGGATGAGCTGGCTGTCAACAAGCAAAGTGAGCACTACCCTTGGGTTGCCTGTGGCCCCCATAACTCCGGAGCCTCCACGGGTGGCTGCCACACCTTCTGTGCCAAAGGAGTCATACCAAATTCACACACAGGCTGAGGAGCTGGGCGAAAGTAAACAATGGGGCCCAGCTTGCCCAGCCAAAGCCCAGCTGGGGTTGGCCTCAACCAGCAGGGCTTCGTGGTTTAGCGGTCCGTGTAGGGTCCCACCAAGGAGGGTCCAGGCACCCCAGAGACGCAGGGGCTACCTCCAGAGCATCTCAGCCAGTGCCAGGCGTGGGAGTGGCACTCTGTCTTGTCAGCAGGGGCCTGGTGGGTGGGGAAGGTAGGCTAAACCAAAGCTGCTAGAGATGCTCCTATCTGCTTCATTCCTGAAGGCCTTTCTTGACACATCTCTTGTTCCCAGCTTCAAGGCTGGGGTCCCGCTGCTGCTCTTGTCCCCAACCTTTTCAGAATGTTTCTCCCAGGCCCCCAACACCCCTGAAGTCACTCCTGCTGAGAGCTGCGCAAGGACTCTCCATGACAGGGGTTGGGGAGAGGGAGCCCTGATATCTTCCTGTTGCCCCAGGTTTGTTGGCCAGGCCTCTCCCACTTCTGGAGACTCTGCTGGATGCTTCCCTGGCAGCTGGCGGAGGAGTCTTCTTGAAAGGAGGGGTCTCCCAGACACTCTCACTGGGGACCTGGGGCAGCCGCATCTGCTGTCTCCAGTAAACCTCAACCTCACCTTTTCATTTTCCTTTCTTCGCCATTTGTGCTCCCTGCAGAACTGGAGAAGGCGGAAAATGAAGCTCTCGCCATGCGGAAGCAGTCTAAGGGCCTCACCAAGGAGTATGACCGCCTGTTGGAGGAGCATGCAAAGCTTCAGGTCAGCCCCTCAGCCTCTAGGCCAACCTGTCCGCTTGGTGAGGCCTTGGCAGCAAGCTGGCTGTGGTCTCTCCTAGGTCCCCTGATTTCCTCTAGTGCTGTTCCAGCCAGTGCCAGTCTGGGCCCCAATAGCTGGAACCCCTCCTTGGGATGGAGGGCTGTCGCCTGGTAGATGGCAGTCACTTAGCAAGGCGGCCTTGGCCTCTGGGCAAGCCCTTTGCACTGTGGGCCTTCCCAGCCTCGTGCCCAGCATCAGTGCCCTCGAGGAGATCCTTTCCTGCCGTGTACCCCTGGTGCATGGTTTGGAGTCCCCCTGACTCCCATTCAAGTTCGCTGGAGGGCCCCGGCAAGTACCAGAGAGATTCATGGGAAACTGAAACCCCTCCCTGCCCTCGGCTTTCCCTGCGTTGGGGCAGAGAGCAGGGAGCATCACAGGTCCTAGTCACTTGCCCTGTGTCCAGATGCTCCAGGAGCCTGGAAACTGGGTGTGAGGGCTACGGAAATACCCCTGAGTTCTGACAGCTTGACTGAGTGCTTGGGGGCCCACGTTGGGATGGCACGGAGGGTGGAGAGGCTGTGCCCAGCCCCCAGAAGGGAACTGAGAGCTGGAGTTGAGGATAAGCTGGCAGGCAGGACCTGGGAGGGACTCAGAAATGCAGAGGCTGCCATGAGGATGAGAGGGAGGGCAGGCAAGGTCGAGGAGACAGGAAAGAGTAGCAACCACCCTGAGGGGCTGCTCGGGGGGGCACTTCCCGGGCTCATTGGCTGCCTGGCATGTGGTGAAAGCGGCACCCAGCTGGGTTTCCAGGGCTGAGGGGGCTGGAAGGCAAAGGGGAGGAGTGTGCCCTGCTCTCCCCCTACCGCTCTGCAATCTTCTGTCCCCTCTGCAGGCGGCGGTAGACGGCCCCTCGGACAAGAAGGAGTAAGGGCCCCTGCTCCCCATGGCCGCTGCCGCCGGAGGGCCCGGCCTCGCTCGGCACTGCAGCTCGCTCCTTTGCGCTTCTGTTTCCTCATGCTGCTTGCCATTCCACATGCTACCCGCATTCCCTATGGGACCCGAGCCCCCCCCTCCCCCCAATGAGCCAGGCTGCAGCGGGGCTTGCTTCCCGCTTGGCTAAGCCCCTCGATGTCACGTGCTGATATTCTGGGCTCCTAAGGCCCCTCTCCTCCAGTCCTGCCGCAAGGCAGGCAGAGCAGGAAGAATAGCTTCTTGGGGGTCAATAAAGTCTGTTGTGTTGTGTTGTGTTTTGTTCGTGCTGTGTACGTGTGACTGAGGCCGCCAGGAGGCCGCCTTGTGATCCCCCTGCCTAGACCAGCTGAGATGCTGATGGCAGGCAGCTTGGACAGAGACCCCAGCCTCAGGCTTTGCCCCGGAGGCCTGCAGGATGCTTTTCTTTGCCTTTGTGCTAACTGCCAAAGGTTCCCTCATCCCGGGCCAAGCGTGTGTGCAGGGTGTGTCAGTCCTGTCCTGTCGTCTCTGGGCCCAGGGGAGCTTGAGATATGCAGGGAACCCACCAGGCTTCCGGGTGGCAGCCTCGCTGGCCTCCTCTGGGTCCTGTTCATCACATTGAGGCCAGATAGAGCATGGCAGAGTGCCACCAGTCCCTCCCTGCCCCACCCCCTCCTGAAGGTTTCCAGGATGACCTCTGACTAATGCTGGCGAGACGTGCCCTTGGCAGTGACCTACGCCTGGCCCAGGGCAGACGGAGGCAGTGGGCAGAGCCTCTGGGTGGCTCTGGGGTCCCCTCCACCACCCCGTGAGCCTGCTCTGGCCTGGGCACCCCCTGGGCTGGCTTGGTAGGTGGCTGCCATCAAGGAGGCTCTAGTGTTTCTCCTCTGCTGCTCCTGAGGACTGGGTGAGGGGGATTGGGGGCAGGTCAGAGGTGTTTGCTGTCAGCATTTGGGGGCCCCTGGAAACGGGGGTGCAGACAGCCAGCCTTGGGCACCAGCTCCTCCTGCCGGGCTCAGGCTGGTGGCTCCCTTCAGCAGTGTTCTTTGCCCATATTCTTGTGGGAAGTGCCATCGCCCTTTCCAGGCAGCCTTCTAGGTGGTGTCTGCGGCAGAGGGAGGCCGCAGGTGACACCCTCTGGTTGCTATGCCAAGGCTGAGGGCTTGTCCCACTTTTCCAGGAAGTGTTCCCTGACTACCTCGGCTTCCCTCAGCTCACTTTGCTCTGAACTCCTGCAGGCCAAAGTCCGCACCATGGGCCTTCCCCGGACTGGGTGGAGGGGAAGCAGCTAGCTGGGGACAAGAGAGTGATGGGGATGGCATGGTGCCCACCTCGCTTAAGACTGGAGGGCCAGCTACGGGCACTGCCCCCTCTGGCCCATTCCTAGGGCCGCTCTCAGCCAGCAGCCTCCATTCAGAATGGGGTTGTAAGCCACTGTACCCAATAATCTTCCCTGCCTTGCTTGCAGCTCTGGTAACCTCTTGGGCACCACGGGGCGGGGCTGATCCATCTCCTGGCCTGTCTTTCCCACTGCTGGTCCTCATGTCCTCCATCTACCACAGGGACAAGTTCCCAAGTTAACGGGAGCTGGCCAAGTGGCATGATCTCTGTCAAGTGCCACTTATTGCGATGTTGATGTTTTCTGAGTCTTTGGTGGCAGGTGGCCTGCAGGCCATTTGGCAAGAGGTGACAAGGACGTGAGCCAAGGCATGGCCACGGCTGGAAGAATGGAGATGTGAAGGAGCTGGTGTGACTCAGGGTCAGAAGATCCCCTGGAGGAGGAAACGGCTATCCACTCCAGTATTCTAGCCTGGGAACTCCCCTGGACAGAGGAGCCTGGCGGGTCCATGGGGTCACGAAGAGGCGGACATGACTGAGCACACAACAGGGTGGGGGAGTGGCAAGGGCCTGGGGAGGGCAGGGACTGTTGATGGAGTTGGGGGATGCGAAGGCCTTCTTGGGAAAGCCACACTGGTGGTTTGGGAAGCTGCCAGCACAGGCTTCTTGGGGTTGTGGGTGCAGCAAGAGCAGAAGCTTGTGGGATGCAGAGCCTTTCAGAGAAGGGTGGGACAAGGGTTGGGTTGGCAGGCCAGGCGTTGGCGCTGCAGGGGCTGGGCCACCATCTCGCCAGGGAGGCACCTCCACTAGCTGAGGCTCCAGAGGCCCAGGTTGACTTGGGGTGGGGCAACCTGTCCAGGTTCTTGCTGATGACTGGCGCAAGCCAGAGCCCACCCCTGGCTATCCAGTTGAGAGCTCAGGCCCTCTCCTCACTAAGGGGTCGCTGCCTGGCTAAACAGGGGGACTGGCCTGGGAGGGACTGAAGAGGAGCCAGTTTTCTTTAAAGGGCCAGGCTGGCATTCAGAGTGGTGCCCTACCTTGATGCCCACCCCAGGCAGGCCCACCTCAGTTGATGAGCAGACTGGCCCCGGCCACCTGTGTGTCTGTCTCACCCCACCCTCCCTCTTGTTACTCTGGATGGAGCCTGAATGGGTTTCCTTGGTCCACCACTTCCCTGCCCCTCCTCTGAAACCTCGTGCCAAGTGTGTGTAATCTCCAACTTCCCCCGGAACCGGATGATGGCAGTTGAATGGCAGTAAGTACATTTCCATTGTGTGCAGCCATCCCCATCGCACATCTCCTGAACTGAACTGTTCCCTCCAAACTTTTCCCCTCCCCCAACCCTGTCTTGGAATTGGACTCCTCAGAGAAGTCACACAGGATGTATCTTCTGGGTGTCATGTCACAGAGGTTCACCCATCTTGTCACAGGTGTCAGAATTCCCTCCTTTTTCTTTGTTCCTGTCTGTGGAGACTTGGGTTGCTTCCACCCCGTACTTAGTATAATTCCGGTCAGGTTTTTGCCTTTCCCCTCACCCCAGATCTCTCTTGTCCTGTGTGATCTTATCACCAAAGCTCTGTCAGAGCCCATCACCCCCTCCTCCCTGACACCTGGTGGAGGGGTGTCCTTTCCAACCTTCCTGACTCCGCAGCCAGCTCCCCCTCTGCTCTGCTGTTGAGTGTCTCAGGGGCCCTAGGGCTCAGTGCCTGGGACACCACTCCCTCTCCAGCTGCCCAGGGACTCATCCAGTTCTGTCTGCAGTGCAGACTTTCCAGAACTTCAAACTAGACATTTCTACTTGGTAGATAACTGTCTACTCTGAACCTCCTTGTCTCCCTAGTGCAGGGCCTGGCAATACCACCCTTCTTGGTGTCCCAGCCATCCACAAACCTGTTGGGTTGTTCAGTTGCCAAGTCGTGCCCAATTCTTTGCAGTTATGTACTCTGCAGCATGTCCATGGGGTCAGTGAAGCCATCTAACCATGTCATCCTCCATCACCCTCTTCTGCCCTCCATCTCTCCCAGCATCAGGGCCTTTTCCAGTGAGTCAGCTCTTTGGATCAGGTGCAGGCAGGTCACTATCCTGGAGACTTTGCACCTGCTAGTGTCCTGATCCTGTCCAGTGACCGACCTTCCCCGGGGCCCTACCTGCTCTCAGAGGAGCACCCTTGAGAAGCTACAGGGCCTGGACTTGACACCCACCTTCCCTGCTCAGTGCATTGCTCTTTAGATGTCCTTGGTCCAAGTATGTCAGCTCCCTGCACTGTTCCTCGAACTGTGCTGGGTGTAGAGACCCTCAGAACCAACACTTGTCCAGCGAAGCCACTCAAGGTGGGGAGGGCTCACACCCCCTCATCCCCTGACTGCCCCCCAACACCTGACAAGCAGGAGCCAGCTTTGGAAAATGACGTCTTTATTGCTATGTTTGCAGTGGCTTTTAGCACAGTAAGGGTGTCCCCACTGGACCTTGGCCCTCCCCCAGCCCCACCTGTCCTGCCCATGTCAGGGTGTGAGGGAAGCCCCTCAAGGCCCCCCTCTGGACTAGCCATGACAGTCACATGGGGTTCAGTGAACCTGCCACATGGAGGATTTGAGACGTGGACAGGGCAGCCTGAAGCTCTCAGGTGGGAGCCACACCCAGGTGGGTGCCCACCTTGGGTCCCTGCAGTGGTGGTGCCCACCCCAGAGGGCAGGGTGGGGCCAGCCTGAGCAGGCTAGGTGGACAGCCCCAGGCCCCCATGGTGAGGCCACCCCCCCGACCTTGCACTTTCCCACTGGTCTGGGGCTGGGAACTGCACATGCATACCCACGTGATGGACTTGCATACTTGATAGCTTGAAGCTTCTGTTTTGCCTACAAAAATTAGATCTAGAAATTCACACTCCTTGGCTGGGGGGCAGAGGTATAAGAGGGGCTGAAAGGGATGGGGTGTGGCAAGGAGAGGGACATCCGGGTGTTTCTCTTAGAAATATACAAGCAGAAATCTCTCAAGTTTTTATAAAATGTGCAAAATACAAGCCTCATTTGCCCACAGGCACAACTTACACCTGGTATTCACCATTGCTAAGAGAGATCTATACCCTACATACTCACACACACGTGCACTCGTACACAAGCTCACACAATTGATATTGGTGGCAATTGGCGCAGGAACCGAAGGTCCCGTTGCTGGCTGGCTCTCTAAGCGTCTAGATCGGGGATGGGGAGAGAATTATCTATCTAGGTTCTGCAGCTGTGCCTCCCACCTTCCCCCTCTGCTCTCCAATGCTGGGCCCCATGCTGCCACCTCTGGAGTGGGGGCCACCCAAGGGTGTGTCGGGCAGTTCCTGGAGAGGCAGGCAGGGCACAGCAGGTTCAGGTGAGATGTGACTGCAGCAGGTACTGGGGCAGGGGGGGAGCTGGGGAGCAGTGTGTACACCAGCTTGGTTATGGGGGTGGGGGAGGCATCTATTTTTGGTGGGTTGTGGTATTTTTTTGGTGTTTTATTAAAAATGGAAAAAGTGAGTTATAAGCACTCTGGCGCTTCCTCCCCTCCCCCCACCCCAGGCAGGCAGACCCCCGTTGAATGGCAGGGAAAGGTGAGCCCCCTGGGATGGGTGGAGGGGCTAAAGCAGGGGTGCTATGGCTACAAGAAGGGGAGCTGGTGCTGGGGGCCCGTCACATGACGCTCTCCACCACCACCACCTTGCTGCTCTCAGACACTGGGGTCAGGGTGGTCAGGCCCCTGACATCCGAGTCTTGAGCTCTGTATTCCAGGTGGTGGAGGCCCCAGATGGGCTGCGTCAGGTTCTGCCAGCGCTGCGGGAGAGAGGGGGGTGCCTTGAGTGCCTGGGGAGGGGCCCCCTCTCACCCTGGGCCTCTTGCCACTTCCCGCCACCTGCCACCAACTTGGAGACCCAGGCCAGCCCTCCTGGGGTTGTTGGCCAGGCTGCACTAGGGAGAGTTCAGGGAAGGGTGAGGAAGTGATTGAAGTCACTCAATCGACCCTTTGTGACCCCATGGACTGTCACCCACCAGGCTCCTCCGCCCATAGGATTGTCCATGGGATTTTTCCAGGAAATGGGTGGCCATTTCCTTCTCCAGGGGGATCTGCCTGACCCAGGGATTGAACCCAGGTCTCCCACATGGCAGGCAGATGTTTACTGTCTGAGCCACCAAGGAAGCCAGTGGAGGGTTGAGTGGCTGTTAAAACAGAGGCTGGGGATAGGTTCTCTCATCTACACGACCTGAGACCCTGGAGGGCCCACTTCTCTTCCACTGAAGAGGGCCCTGGGCACCTGTCCTGGCGGCTGGTGGGATGGGCACCCTGGAGGTCCTATCTGGACCCAAGAGGAGGGAGGGGGGGCATGGAGAGAGGGAGGCACGGGGCACTGACCTCAGCCACGGTCCCCTTGGCCCTGAGGAGGCAGCCCAGGAGGTGGAGGGGCACACATAGCATGGAAGAGAGAGCAAAGGCCCAGCCCACAGCCTCGCCCCACCATGGGTACACGTAGGTGTTGTTGTAGACCAGTGGCTCATGGTAGACCACGTTGAATATGAAGATGCCCTGCGGGTGAGAGAAGCTTGGCACTCACCCCCAGCAGCCATGGCCAGCGGGCCCCTGGGTGCCCTGCACCCTGCCTGGCCTCCCTTACCATGCACACCAGCGGGGTAAAGAAAGACCAGCACCATTTCATCCAGGGGCAAGGTCGGTACCCAATCATGCAGGCCACGTCATCCATGAAGCGATCAGCTCCTGGGGAGATGGGAGGCAGGGAAGGCCAGAGCTCAAGACAGCCCCCCACCACTGACCCCGACTGTGCCCCAGTCCCAGCTCCTGTTGACTCCGACCTACCGTACACCCAGGCGACCACCACACACTCCCAGAAGGCTTGCCAGAGCAGTGTGGTTCCACTGGCCGAGTAGTAGTCGAACAGCTGGAAGACATACATCCCGCCCTGCGGAGGGGGCCAGGTCAAGGGGGCCAGGAGCCGGCCACCTGCAAGGCCTGGGGGGATGCAGCCCATGTCCAACCTGCACTCACATCGGTCACCATGGAGAGGTCGATGACAAAGCAGAGGGTGCAGCAGAGGGCCACGGAGATCTCTCTTTGGAACCGGAAGTAGTAGGAGGCCGGGAGGAGGTCCAGCAGGCCGGTGATGAAGCCTTCGACACCTACAAACTGTGGCCAGGCAACTCAGGCTAGGCCCCTCCCCTGCCCACCCCTCCTGGCACCCAGGGTGCCCTAGGCCCATGACCACCTAGGCCCACCACACACCTCGTAGGCCCATAACCCCTTGCAAACCTGGCTGTCGAGACCAAGCAGCAACAGCATGAAGAAGAACAGGGCTGCCCAGAGTGGGGCCACAGGCATCAGTGTGACGGCCCGCGGATAGGCGATGAAAGCCAGGCCAGGCCCTGAGGGGGGAGGTGCGGGGTGTGGACATCCGGAGCCCCCCACCCACATCTTGTCCCCCACCCTACCCCCCAGCAGCAGGGTAATGAGCTATGGCAGGGTACCCTGTGGCCAGAGGCCTTCCCACTTGTGGCAAAGCATCATTGAGCCACTCCCACCCCTGTGTGTGGGCCACGCCAGGGACCATGATGGCAGGTTCCTGCAGGCCCTTGGGAGACCAACACCCATAACAGGGATGTCTGGCTTAGCCTTTGGGGCCTGGGTTCCAGCAGCTGTTTTGGTCACAAGTCCCACAGACCCAGAAAAGGCCACTCTTTCCCTGGGCAACACTGGCAAGGAGAGGACATGCCCCAAAGCCCCTGGAGAGAGACAGATGGGGGCTTGGGGCTCTGGCCCTGAGATGGAGGCACAACTGTGCCTCCCAGCTGCTCAGCCAGGCCTCCTCCTGGCCCACGCTGATGGGACAAACCCATCAGCATGGGAAAAGTTGGACTTTTCCCCATTTCTCAGAATGGTTATCTGCACGTGTTCATATCTGTGGTCTCCAGAAGCCCGGCTGGGGCTTGGGTGGGGGGGGGTCTTTACCTGATTCTGCTACCTTGGAGATGTGCACACCCTGTTCTGTGGCCATGAAGCCCAGGATGGAGAACACCACGAAGCCTGCAAAGAAGCTGGTCCCGCTGTTGATGAGGGCAAGTATGATGGCGTCCCTGTGGACGGGGGACACGCGGGCTCTTAAGACTTCCTGCAGCCCACAGGTGGGCAGGGCAGGGCAGGGGTGGCCGGCTGCAGTGCCTACTTGTAGCAGTTGTTGTTGAAGCGATTGTAGCTGCCCAGGGCGGTGAGGGCCCCCAAGCCGATGGCATAAGAGAAGAAGATCTGTGTCCCTGCGTCGATCCATACCTGGAGGTGAGCCAGGGAAGAGTAGGTGTGGGGAGCCTTGCTGGGGTGCCTCTACTGTGTCCCCTTCTACCACTGTGTGCCCTCCCTCCAGTCTCCCTCACCTGAGGGGATGCCAGCTTCGACCAGTCAGGCTTGAGATAGTAGATGATGCCATCCAAAGCGCCAGGTAGAAGCACTCCACGCACCAGCAGCACAACGAGGACCACGTAGGGGAATGTAGCAGTGAAATACACAATCTGGAGGGAGGGGCGGGCTGCTCAGAGCAGGGTCCTGCCAGAGGGCCATGCCCCCTCTGCCATTCAAACCACCGCTCCCTGCCCTGCCTTCTAGTCAGAGCCATGCGTACTCCTAAAGGAGGCTGTGCTCAGCTGGGGTACCAGCAGCTCCAAAGCAAACAAGGTTAGCTGCAGGGAGTGGGGACAGGGTCAGGTCCCATGCTCCCTGGTCCCCTGACTCTAGGTCATATACTCGCAAGGTCCTTGGGATTAGAACTCAACCTGCCAGAGACAGGTAGGAGTGAGATAACAGTGAAGGCATCTGCCTCCTGTCACCTGCTCAGCATGCTGCCTTATTTTGTGTCTGTTTAGTAGTCCCCCCAGCTGGACAGTGGGCCCCAGAGGGAGTGATGTGTCCAGGCTCCCTGCTGGGGTCTTCTAGGCCACTCAGCAGGGGACAGACACAGGCAGTAGACCGGGTCTACCCTCACCCTAAAACTGACCAGACCTCACCCTAAAACTGACCAGAACCCTAAACCGGAGCCAGAATCAACAGAAACTGGGAGGGTGGGAAGGCAGGACAGGGATGCCCAACCCCCAGGGAAGGGGCAGCCACAGTGGAGGCCTCTCCCCTTCCACTGGGTGGGGCTCATGGGCACCCCTGATGCAGTCATCTCCCGTGGCAGCTGTGGTACCTGGCAGCTGCACCCCATGCCCAGGAATGGTGCCAACCCTGTGGTCTCCCCCGGAAGTACCTTGCCTGTTGACTTGACCCCCTTCCAGACACAGAAGTAGACCAGCACCCAGCAGGCCAGCAGACACAGGGTCACCTCCCAGTTGAGGGCCCCTGGCACCTCCAGCCCTCCGGAGAGCCGCAAGACTTTGTTCCTGGAGAAGGAGAGCCCGTGAGAGTTGTGCCAAGAGAGGCCAAGAGACTGGGGGTGTCCTGGATTGGATGGCATTGCCCTCCCGGCAGCCCTTGAGTCTAGCCAGTCCCACTGGTGCTTCTGGGGGGCCTGGTGTAAGTCCCCAGACTGGGGTCCCTGCAGTCTGTGTGCCCAGACCCCCAGACACACCAGTACCATGCCATCTCCAGTGGGCCCAACAGCAGTCCTTGCTTCCCTCCCCAGGCGAGCAGGCACAGCCTGCTCCACACCCCTGGTCTCATGCCTCCAGGGCCAGGCCTGGGACACACCCATGTGCATGTACCTGTGCGCACATGCACGTACACCCATGCGCACACACAATCTATGTGTGGGAGACAAGACAGACTAGGCCTGGCTCCAAGGCGTTTTGACTCACTCCCAGAACTCAATGACCGGGGACCGGCGGTCAGCAAGCTGGTCACATGTGAGGTTGGCCATGGTGGCATTGGCACAGTCTTCGTGGCGGAAGATCTCCACACAATCGGGAGTGTTCCATGTGTGGCCACACGTGGCCCAGGGCAGCGTGGTGGTGAAGGACTTCACCAGATAATAGAAGCCCCAGGCCAGCACCATGATGTAATATGTGTTGCAGTAGAAGACTATCACCATGGAGGCGTAGCCCAGGCCTGGGGAGTGGGGAAAAGAGTCTCTGTCCAAGCTCATCCCTGGCAGCCCCCTACTGCTCCCACGGATGTCTAGGAACTGCCAGTGATCCCTGCTGGGCCCCTAACATCCTGTTCCCTGCATCTGCTGACCTTGACCCCCCTTGGTACAACCAGACCCTTCTGTCACTGTCCACCCAGACCCCTCTGAGTCCCCAACTCTCCCTGTACAAGTGCCCCACACCAGGCAGACCTCTCAATCTGTGGCCAAAAATCAGGCCCTGTTCCTCCCCCAGCCCCCTGCTTCTTCCCCAGCCCTCAGACAAGCACACATCCCAGCATCAGAGAGGCAAGTCCTAGTCTCACACCTGTCATCTCGAGTCCCACTGCTGGCATGATGGGAGAAGGGCAAGCAGCTGGGGGGGGGGGGTTTCAGGGGCCCGGGGGGGGGGTGGGAGACAGTCACCCTCTCAGGGGCAACCTCAGCCAGTCACTTCAGGAGTCTGTGCCACAGCCTGGGGTCAGCTCCTATCATGTCTCACCCCCAGCTACCCTCCTTCCAGCCCCAAGGGTGCTGGGCAGGGCTTTCTCACCCAGAGGGGAGCGGTCATCCCCCAATCAGTCTCTGCCCCCAAGGTCACCCATGTAGGTAATCTTCAAGTCCCCTCAGCTTGGGGGCCACATGCCAAGCCTGCTGCTCAGATAGGAGGAACCAGCTTTGTCCCATGGGTGGGGAAAGGCAGAGGTCCACGAGGGTCACACAGGGGCTGCCAGGGCCGCTCACCTTTGAACAGGGGGCAGATATTCCAGACATTGATGCTGCCGGCCTTCATGAACTGGCCCAGCGAGATCTCCAAGAAGAAGATGGGGATTCCTCCAATCAGGGCGATCAGGATGTAGGGAATAAGGAACACACCTGGGGGACAAAGCTGGAGGTGGGCACTTGCACACGGTTGCCCTTGGCCAGGCTTGACCAGACTTGACCAGAACTGCACAGGCTGGGACAGTGAGGGGCCTTCCCAAGCCCTGGGGGGGGGGTGGAGCCCCACCTTCAGGCTCCGCCCAGGCCATGATAACTTCCCACTGAATGAATCAGTATAAGGGGTGGCTGCTGACTCAGGGGCCCAAGGTGAACAGTCTTGAGGCAGGGGGCGGGCACTGAGCAAAGCCCCATTTCCTTCTCCTTTCCTAAGAGCCCCTTTACCCTGTATAGCTTCGGCTAACTAACGGGCACAGCAGAGACACGCACTTGTGGATACAAGCCACCCCTTGAGCCACAGTCTGCTGGGCGGCAGAGGAAGGAACTGTGAGGGCATGAATGAGTGTGCATGCTCAAGCCTGTTGGCTGCGCTGGCACTTGGGCCTGGGGGCCCACTGGGCTTTGGTGAGAAAAGGGAGCCTCTTGCCCATACATCTGAAGACCCAGGAAGAAGATGGTGGGTGGGTGGAGTTGTCTACCAGTGGTTAGAGTGCAGGGTATCTGAAAGCGTTGCTAAGCAAGTGAACAAGTTGGGGGAGCCTGGCAGGTACAACAAGACAGGAGCTCCCAGGCTGGGGGTGGGGGTGGGGGACCCCTCTCCTCCCCTCCAGGCCCCCCGACCTTTGCCCCAGCTCGCCAGGTGACTACTCAAAAGGCTAAGCTTTGGCTGCAACTTGGCTGGGCCCAAGGTCTCCGCATCCTCCTGCTGTGACCTTGGGCCAAGGCCTTTGCTCTGGGCCTCAGTTTCCCGCCTGCCACCTCCTCCCTGCAGCTTTTCCCACCAGCCCCTGGGGCTGCTTTGCAGTCACAGGAAACACGCGTGCCCATCGTTGTTGCTAAGCTGGGCTGGAGCATGCGGGCATGGGTGTGCATGCAGTGTGTCCAGCGATGGCGCCAGGCGGCCCGGGCTGCCGGCTTCCCAAGCCTGGCTCCAGCACCCAGTGTTCCAGGCCCAGGCTCGAGGGGAGGGGAGAGGAGAGGAGGGGAGGGGAGGCGAGAGGAAGAGAGAGAAGGGAGGGGAGGGGAAGGCAGGGGGAGGGACAGAGTGGCCCATTGTGTGTGTGTTCGTGTGTGCACACGTGGGGGGCCCACACAATGTGCCACTTGTGTGCCTGATCGGTGGGGGAAGCCAGGGCTCCTCACCTCTGGAGGCCTCCCCCCAAGCGGGAGGCCTCGCCCGGCCACCTTGGTGGCCAATCACTTGCGGGTGGTGGTGCTGGGGGGGGGCGGACACAGCTCACGGCTTCCTTCGCTGGCCCCCTCCCCCCCACGTTGCCAGGCACATGACCGGCCAGGGGGGTGGCCGCCTGGCTGGGCCACCGAGTGGCGACGGCGGGTGAGGGGCGGCCCCTCGCCCCCCCACATCTCACCGCCCCAGGGGCCTCCCCACCCCTGGACTTCGCCCGGCCGCCCCGGTGGGGCCAGGGAGGGGCCCAGCGCTCACCTCCGCCGTTCTTGTAGCACAGGTAGGGGAAGCGCCACACGTTGCCCAGGCCCACAGCGAAGCCCACGCAGGACATGATGAAGTCCATCTGGCGCGTCCAGGTCTCACGCGGCGGAACAGCCAGGAGGCTGCCGGGTGTCCCCAGAGCCGCGGGGCCGTCGCCCTTGGCCGGGGCCCCGTCGGGCCCGGGCGCGATCAGGGGGCCCTTCTTCTCCTCGCCGGACACACTGTAGATGCCGTTCTCTGTGTTCTTGTTGGCCATGGCCGGGGGCACGACGGCCCGCGGGGGCGGGCAGGCGGACAGGCGCGGGGTCGCCAGTGGCGCAAGGGGGGATAAAGGCCCCGAAGGCGCGGGCCCGCCAGGGGCCGAGGACGGCCGGTCCGGGAGTCGGGAGGCGGGCGGGGTGCGGGACGGCGGGGGCGGCGCGGTCAGAAGCAGTCCACGAAGCACTTGAAAGTGAGCCTAAAGAATCTCATGTGTGTCGGGGGCCCGGGGGCTCGCGGGCGGCGGCGGGGCCCGATCGGGCAGCGGCGGTGGCTCCCGAGGCTCCTGCCCGCAGCTCCCGCGGCGGCGGCGGCGGCGGCGGCTCGCCCGGCCCGAGGCTCAGCCTAGCGGGGGCGCGGGCGGCATCCGCAGCCCCCTGTCTGCAAGCGGCAGCCGGAGCAGGGCCTACGGCCCGCACCCCCCGCCCCCCCCCCCCACCCGCTCCGGCCCGGCCCGGCCCGGCGCGGCGCGGCTGCCCGACTCGCCTGCGGCTCCCGCAGCGGCGGCGGCGGCCTAGGCGCTGGCCCCTCCTTCCCGGCGGCGGCGGCGGCGGCGGCGGCTCCAGCCGCTCTCCCGGCCACAGCGAGCTCAGCAACTCACCACCGCGCTTGGATCTCGCCTTGCCTCCTCGGCCGGACCGCTGGCCGCTTATGAACAGTCTCCAGGGTGACGTCACTCTAGCCCCGCCCCCGCGGACGGGCCGCGCCCCTCCCCCTCCGCGCGCCCGCCCCCCCGCCCCAGTCTCCCCGCCCACCTCCTCCCGCTCTTCTCCAGAGCCGGAGACTCCGCTCCTGTGGGAGGCCGCCGGCTACCTGGGGCTCGGGCCAGTGCCTCCTTTCCGGGGCCCAGCCTCTCCTGACCCCTTGTTCCTCCGAGCCCGGCGCACTGTCCACCCACCTCACTTGCCCTTCCTGCTTCGAGGCCAGCCGCTGGCCCGGTTACCTTCTTGGACATCCTGGGGCGCCCCCCCCACCCCAATCCCAATCTCCTTCTTGCAGCCTGGCCCATCTCTGAGTCCCAGCCAGGTTGGGTACCAAGGCCTCCAGCTTCCGGGCCCCATGACACCACCTCAGGGGTGCAGGCTGCTTCCACCTGCTGAGACGCTGGGCCCAGCGAGCCCCCTCAGAAAGGCTGTGGTGGCGGTGCGGGGGCCTGTCTCCAGGCGTGCTAAGGGGCTTTGCCAAGACCCTGTCTCCTGCCCTTGGGCCCTCCACCCTCTCAGGGAGAAAGCCCTGGTCAGTCAGGGTCCCGGCTGTCAGAGTGACAGCACTGGCTCACTCTCCTGAATAGGCCGAGGGAAGCCTGACTGGCCGACGTACAAGGCTGCACTTTTTCACTCAAGTGGACGGTGGGAGGGACTCCTGCGGCCCCTCTGCGTGCCCGACCTGCAGAAAACTGTGGCACTATAGGGTAAGGGTGCCCTCTGGTGCTTAGCAGGTGCACGGACCCTTCCCCAAAGGGCTCCGTTCCACGCTTTTCTCGCCCCAGGAATCTGCAGGACCCAGGTTCAGCTGCTTCCCCAGCAGCCCTTGAGCCGCCAGTTTGGAATTTTCCAGGACTGAGAGCAGCCCCAGGAGGGGGCAGGGAGAGGTCACCATCATGGCTGCAGATGCGCACTGTGCACACCCCCAACCCTCTGCCCCCAGTCCCAGGCTCCCCCAAGCGTGCCACCCTGCAGTCCCCAGATGGCTCATCCCATTAAGCTAAGCCCTCAGCCTTCCGGGCGGCTTTAGGAAGAAAAGCAGTTCCAGTCCGAGCCAGCTTGAGCCCATTAGGTGAGGGAGGGGCAGCATCTCCACTTGGGCTCGCTGGGGGAGCCTTGACTGGCAGCTGGGGGAGACGGGCAGGGTCTCAGGACTCAGGCTGGGCCGGTGGAGTGGGCTGCAGCTCAGGGAACCCTCCCTTCCTAATGTGATGGGGGTCCCCTCACTCCTCAGAAGCCTCAATCTGGAGTCTTCTCTGGCCCAGCCTCAGAGTGAAGCAACTAAGCAACTAAGAAGTATGGGACCCAGAGATGGCTTGAGGAAGCCGAGGGCTGCCCCACCCACCGAGCGAGGACCGAGGGCGGACAGGGCCAGGCCAATCAAGCACAGGCACCCCCAGACACATTGGAGAGTGCAAAAGAGGATCTAAACGGAGTGGGCAGAGGGGAAGGGGCACGGCAGCGCCATTTGCAGTGACACCTCTGAGGGGAGGTGTCAGCTGTGGATGGAACCTGGGTGACGTGACTGCTGGGACAAGTTCAGGGATGGTGAAGTCCTGGCTGGGGCAAAGAGCCTCCAGAATGTAACAACTTGCCTGTTCTGAGGAGGTTGGCAGGGAGAGGGATCGCAGGGCTAGAGGAGGATGTGGTGAACTGCTGGCACTTTCTGAGGAGGACACAGGGTGAACCGAGCAATGCCAAGAGTGGGGACCCCCTGTGACCTGGCCGGGAGGGCAGGGTACATGTGTCAAGACCAGTAGCAGGATGGGGAGGGAGCTGTCACCTGCCAGAATCACGGTGGGGTCAGAGGCTTCTCAGGGGAAGATAACTGGGTCCCAGAGAGCTCTCAAGGGTGGGCTGGCTGCGGAAAATGGCTCCAGCTCCTTCAGGGACAGCCTCCAGCCACTTGGAGCTGGAGTGTCCGCATTCAGGGGCTGCAACAGGCTGGTTCCAGTGGTTCCTGACACCACCTCCCGCCTCCCAGGACCCCACGTGGCACCCTCCTGTGGCCCACGCTTCTCTCGGCAGCACAAATCTGACCAGGCCCTCCCCACGTGTCCTCTCCAGTGGTTTCCTCTGCACTGAAGATCCACCTAACATTTGTGGAGCTGGCCCACGGGCCACGACCCAGGGTGTCTCCTTTTTGCTTACCACCTTCTGGTCCTGCAGGGTTCAGCTCAGCTGCCACCTGGCCCAGGAAACTGGAGAGGAGGCTTGGGGGGGTCCCTTGACCCATGCACACACCTACAAAGCCTTCTGTGTCCAGCCAAGGTGAGCTGGCCTTCGGAGACACATGAAGTTCATGGACTGGTCCTCTGGTGTGTGGACCCCAGCAGCCCGTGGGAGTGTTCCAGTGGACAGGGAGGTCTCCTGTGTTTGAACACAGGCAGAGGGGTTTCCAACCCTTGGTGGGGTCTTAGGGCTTTGCCATCACCTCCCTCCGCTGCAGCAAAACCTCAGCTGAAAGCCAGGAGGCTGTCCTCCAATGGGCCCAGGTATTGATGGCCTTTCCAGTCAGTTTAGTCGCTCATTCATGTCCGACTCTTTGCGACCCCATAGACGGCAGCCCACCAGGCTCCTCCATCCCTGGGATTCTCCAGGCAAGAATACTGGAGTGGGTTGCCATTTCCTTCTCCAGTGCATGAAAGTGAAAAGTGAAAGTGAAGTCACTCAGTCCTGTCCGACTCTTCGCGACCCATGGACTGTAGCCTACCAGGCTTCTCTGTCCATGGGATTTCGAAGGCAAGAGTACTGGAATGGGTTGCCATTGCCTTCTCCGCCTGACCTCCCTGTCCATAACCAATTCCCACAGCCTGCTTGAACTCATGCCCATTGAGTCGGTGATGCCATCCAACCATCTCATCCTGTATTGCCCCCTTCTCCTCCTGCCTTTAACCTTTCCTAGCATCAGGGTTTTTTCCAGTGAGTCAGTTCTTCGCATCAGGTGGCCAAAGTATTGGAGTTTCAGCTTCAGCATCAGTTCTTCCAATGAATATCCAGGACTGCTTTCCTTTAAGACTGACTGGTTGGATCTCCTTGCTGTCCAAGGGACTCACAAGGGTCTTCTCCAACACCACGGTTCAAAAGTATCAATTCTTTGGCTCTCAACTTTCTTTATGGTCCAACTCTCACATCTATACATGACTACTGGAAAACCATAGCTTTGACTAGATGGACCTTTGTCAGCAAAGTAATGTCTCTGCTTTTTGATATGCTGTCTAGGTTGGTCATAGCTTTTATTCCAAGGAGCAGCATCTTTTCATTTCATGGCTGCCCTCACCATCTGCAGTGATTTTGGAGCCCCCCAAAATAAAATCTGTCAGTGTTTCCCTTGTTTCCCCATCTATTTCCCATGAAGTGATGGGACCAGATGCCATGATCTTTGTGTTTTGAGTGTTGAGTTTTAAGCAACCTTTTTCACTTTCCTCTTTAACCTTCTTCAAGAGTCTCTTTAGTTCTTCATTGCTTTCTGCCATAAGGTTGGCCCTTCCAGGCGGGTTCCCAACCACTCCTCCCCGATGAGACACAAAGCATTCCCCAGGCAGAAGCCACACTTAGACTGTGGGTGAGAGATAGGAGGTTAAGAGGAAGGGGAGGGAAGGAGGGGAGACCTGGAAAGAGGGAAGGCCAGCCCGGAGGACCCCCATTGTCCAGGGAGCCCTGGGAATTCGGGCTGGGGATTGGACCCAGTGCGGGTCACAACTGGGGTCTTCAGAGTGGTAGGTTGAGTGGGAGGGCACCCTACTCTTGGGTGACTGGTTATGCCAAGAGGGTCTCACAGCTGGAGACAGGCTGGGGGCAGTTTGGGTTCTCCCCCTCTTTGGAGGCTGCCAGGCATAGGAAGCTTTGGAGTTAGAATTAGCTGAGAACAAAGGAAAAACTGGAGTCTACCTTGAAGGGCTTTGTGCTTCCAACCACAGGGAAGGGGAAGAAAGATGCAGGCTGCCCAGTGGGCTGGGAGGAGGGCCACCTGAAAGGCTGGAAGCCTGTGGAGGTGAATGGTGGGCAACCAGCCCCTCCCCAGCCCGCACAGCACGCTGGTCCACCAGCTATGCTCATCCACACAGACTTCCCCCCAACAGGATTTTTAAAATTGATTTCTGTGTTGTAAATGAACTCTCTTTATATCAGAAGAGCTTTAGAGGCACAGACCAACAGCAGAGCTAGTAGTGAGAATTCCCACCCCCACCCCTGGCTTCCCTTGTTATTAACACTCTCTGGTGCGTGTTCCCATTGTTACAATAATCAACCAATGTTCTACATTGTTACCCACTGAAGTCCAGTTTTCTCCCTTTGTCCTGATGCCTGAAGCTGCCGGTACCCAAGACATGATGCCAAGGGACCCAGGGCCCTTTCCCTCCCCCTGTGTACGTTATGCAACCCCAGACCACCACCCGATCCCTGCCAAGAAAGGAAGGGTTCCAGTCCACGGTCTTATTCATATTTCCTCATGTCTTTTTTCTGCCCCAGGATCCCACACTGCATTGGCATCCTATCTTCTTTGGTTCCTCTGGGCTGTGATGGTCCTCGTTTTTGGTGTCCTGGAGGAGGTCCTGGAGGACTCCTTGGAGTTTTTCTGGTTTTCATGTCTCAAGATGACAGGATGATGGTTATTGAGAGGAGGCCTGTGGAAGTGAAGTGCCCTTCTCATCACACCCCAGCAGGACGCCATGCTTTCCACATGACTCCCACTGTCAGTGTTGACCTCGGTCACCTGGCTGAGGTCATGGTAGTTCAACAGGTGTCCCCGTTTTCACCCTGTCCTCTTGGGAATGAAGTCACTGTGCATGGCCCACCCTTAATGAGTGGTGGTTATGTTCCTGAGATAGGAAGAAAGGGGCCAAGGCAGAATCCTTAGAGAATGACACACCCATTGAGAAAAGCAGGATATGACAGAAGCTGGTTAAAACTGATTATGTCCAAGATGGCAGAAGATTCTACTTTCAGTAGACCTTGAGCCCCAGTGTAATGCATTAACATACTAAATGATACACCCGTAGGTGACAAGACAGTTTACATGCTGACCATAAAAGGCCAAAAAGAGGGCTATGACCCAGTTCTTGTCAGTCTCCACCCTTCTCCAAAATAGTTGGGATAATCCTCCCCCTAGGTAGCCTACAAAGCTACCCAGACCATAAAAACTAACCACCTATATTTCAGGACCACTGTCACCTCTGAGACACCCCACATTCTGCCTATCGAGTGTGTCGTTTGCTGCTTAGTCACCAAGTTGTGCCCCACGCTTTGCAAACCCAAGGACTGTAGCCCGCCAGGCTCCTCTGTCCATGAGATTGTCCAGATGAGAATACTGGAGTGGGTTGCCATTCCCTCCTCCAGGGGATCTTCCCAATCCAAGGATCGAACCTGAGTTTCTTGCACTGGCAGGTGAATTCTTTACTACTGAGCCACCAGGGAAGCTAAGGAGTATGTTTCTCTCTGTAAACCTGCTTTCACTTTACTCTGGCTCACTCTTGAATTCTTTCCTATACAGAGCCAAGGACCCTCACCTGAGACCTGGGCATGCCTATGCTCTTATGCCCCGTTTTCCTGCACCATCTTTCCTGATAGTGGGACCTCAAAAGGGCATAATCTCAGTCCATCTGTTGGGCTGTGGCTCTCCTATGTGGAGGGTGGCTGGGACTCGTCCCAAGCCAGGTAGATTCAAGTAGGCTCTCAGGGGGTGGCTGACACCGCCTATGGAATCTAGCAGAGACCAGTTCTCTGGCCATGAAGGAACCCTAGGCTTTTCTCCCTTCATCTTTCTCTTTCTCCCCTTTTGCTCTATCTCTCTGGACTCTAGAAGATTCACCAAGAGAACCATGCAGACATCCTAATTATGGGGGCAAATGGGTTAGCCAAAAAGTTTGTTTGTTTTTTTTTCCCTAAGCTGGTTCTAGTAGTCTTTAACTTCATTCAGAATGATGCTCTTAGATTCTTTGGTGACAGCTGTCATATCAGTGAGCATTTTTAAAAAAGCATGAAAATCGGTAAATGTTTGTGTAATGATTTTAATATTGAAGATGGAAGAAAAACAGCAACATTTTCCACATATTATGCTGTATTATTTCAACAAAGGTAAAAAGGCAACTGAAATGCAAAAAGAAAAAAGAAAAAAAGATTTGTGCTGTGGCTGACTGAATGTATGGAAAGTGGTTTGTGAAGTTTGATGCTGGAAATTTCTCACTGGACAACGCTCCTTGGTTGGGGAGACCAGTTGAAGTTGATGATGATCAAACTGAGACCTTAACTGAGAACAATTAACTTTACACCACACACGAGATAGATGACATATTCAAAATATCCAAATCAAGCATTGAAAATCATCTGCACCAACTTGATTATGTTAGTCACTTTGATGTTTGGGTTTCACATAAATTAAGGGGGCAGGGGGTTTGGGGGGAACCAAATTATGACAGGGGATGGAAAGTGGATACTATACAATGTTGTGGAATGGAAGAGATTGTGGGGCCTGTGAAATGAACCACCACCAACCACACCAAATACTGGTGTTCATCCAAAGAAGATGATGTTGCATATATGGTGGGATCAGAAGGGAATCTTCTATTATGAACTCCTCCAGAAAATCAAACAATTAATTCCAAGTACTGCTCCCAATTAGACCAACTGAAGTCAACAGCTAACTGAAGTCAACTGTTCCCAATTAGACCAACTGAAGTCAACAACCAACTGAAGACCAACCAACAGTCAACAGTCAAACACAATCTTCCATCAGGAGACCACAAGATCACATGTTTCTTTGATGACCAGGCAAAAACTGTTACAGCCTGGCTGGGAAGTTCTGATTCATCCACTATATTCACCAGACAGCCCACCTTTGGATTTCCATTTATTTCGGTGTTTACAAAATTCTCTTCATGGAAAATATTTCAATTCCCTGGAAGACTGTAAAAGGAACCTGAAATAGTTCTTTGCTCAAAAAGCCAAACTGTTTTGCCAGGATGGAATTACGAAGGTGCCTGGGAAATGGTGGCTCAGATGGCAAAACATCTGCTTACAATGCGGGAGACCCGGGTTCAGTCCCTGGGTCGGGAAGATCCACTGGAGAAGGAAATGGCCGCCCACTCCAATATTCTTGCCTGGAAAATCCCATGGACAGAGGAGCCTGGTAGGCTGTAGTCCACAGGGTCACAAAGAGTCAGACATGTCTAAATTGGACATTTTTTTTCTTTAGTGGGAAAAAATGGTGACTATGTTGTTCAATAAAGTTTGTGGTGAAAATGAAAAATGTGTCTTTTATTTGGACTTTAAAGCCCAAGGAACTTTTTTCTTTTGCCAACCCACTAACTGGCGACTCGATTGGGTTAAGTTTCCCCTCTGTGGCTCCTTGTGCCTGACTCCAGCTCCATACTGGATCAGTGTCAGTCTGGTTCCATGACGCCGGAACTGTGGTGGAAAACAATTTGGGGGACTCTCTGAGGTTTCCTCGAGGGTTGCAGCTCGGCCCCTCGTGAGGGCTTTTGGGACTGAGGCCCTCGTAGCACCCTCAAGCAGAAGTTGCAGGCGAGCACCTTCTTCATGAGGGTCACAGTCCCTTCCCATGCTAGGAAGTGCACCTTTCTAGTCCCACCCACTCTTCCTCTTGATTTCAACCCCCTTGTTGATGGTGTCACCGAGGTGAGGGCTGTGTTTCCCACTTGCATCTCTTAGGGGAGCCTGGATAGTCCTGAGTGGAAGCTGTGGGTGAGCACCTTCTCAGGGGGCTTAGGAATCTCTCCTGGGAATGGTCGTGGTTGGACACCTTCCCTCCTATCTTGGATATTGCTTATGTCCTCCTTGTCTCCTGACGTCTTGGACTTTCTTCTGATCCTTGAACCTCTTAGCCAGCTTTCCCAGCAGATGGGTGTTGCCTCTTTTACTTCTGAGGAGAGGGAAGCTCTTCTCCATCACAAGGTCCATATCCTGAGGGGAACTTCAGCCTTGAGTTGTTATCACTGCCTGGTGGGTAAGAACTAGCCCTACCCTTTAACTCTGTTTGTTTCTCTTTTGTGGCAGTGATAAAGGTAATCTCTAGCTGACTCAGAGCCTAGGTCTCCTTCCTACTTCTCTGAAGGATTTAGGCCCTGGGACTCTGGTGGGTTTCCCCCCCCCCTACTAATCCAAGGGGCCTCCTCAGGCTAACCAACCTGGTACATTTGGGGTGCTCAACAGGGAACCCACAGTTGCCTTTGCCAAACAGACCCTTTCTCTCATGGCTGGACGGACACAAGCCTAGTTTTCCATGCTTAATTAAACACCTTTTCTGCCAAATCCCCAGAGTCAGGGACTGTCAGGGATCAGGCCCATTATACTGTCTCCTTAATTGCCATCAATGAATAGCAAGGAGACATAAGAAGACCTTCTTAAATGAACAGTGCAAAGAAATAGAGGAAAACAACAGGATGGGAAAGACTAGAGATCTCTCCAAGAAAGTTTGAAGATTGTTCAAACTGCAGTACTGTTGTGCTCATTTCACATGCTCACAAGATAATGCTTAAAAATCCTTCAAGCTACGCTTCAACAGCACGTGAACCAAGAACTTCCTGATGTACAAGCTGGATTTAGAAAAGGCAGAGAAACCACAGACTAAATTGGCATCATCCGTTGGATCATAGAGAAAGCAAGGCGATTCCAGAAAAACATCTTCTGTTTCATTCACCATGCTAAAGGTTTTGACTGTGTGAGTCACAACAAACTGTGGAAAATTCTTCAAGAGATGGGAATACCAGACCACCTTACCTGTCTCTTGAGAAATCCATATGCAGGTCAAGAAGCAACAGTTAGAATTGGACATGAAACAATGAACTTTGGTTCAAAATTAGGAAAGAATTAGGTCAAGGCTGTACATTGTCACCCTGCTTATTTAACTTATATGCAAAGTACACCACTTGAAATGCTGGGCTGGATGAAGCACAAGCTAGAATCAAGATTGCCAGGAGAAATATCAATGACCTCAGATATGCAGATGACACCACCCTAATGGCAGAAAGCAAAGGGGAACTAAAGAGCCTCTTGATGAAGGTGAAAGAGGAGAGTGAAAAAGCTGGCTTAAAACTCAACATTCCAAAAGTTAAGATCTTGGTAGCCAGTCCTATCACCTCAGGGCAAATAGAAGGGAAGAAAGTGGAAGCAGTGACAGATTTTATTTTCTCAGTTCAGTTCAGTCGCTCAGTCCTGTCCAACTTTTTGTGACCCCATGAACTGCAGCACGCCAGGCTTCCCTGTCTATCACCATCTCCCGGGGCTTGCTCAAACTCATGTCCATCAAGTTGGTGATGCCATCCAACCATCTCATCCTCTGTCGTCCCCTTCTTGGGCTCCAAAAATCACTGCAGATGGTGACTACAGCCGTGAAATTAAAAGACCTTTGCTCCTTGGAAGGAAGCTATGACACACCCAGACAGTGTTTTAAAAAGCAGAGATATCACTTTGCTGACAAAGGTCTGTCTAGTTAAAGCTATGGTTTTTCCAGTAGTCATGTACAGATCTGAGAATTGGACCATAAAGAATGCTGAGCGCCGAAGAATTGATGCTTTTGAACTGTGGTGCTGGAGAAGACTCTTGAGAGTCTTTTGGACTGCAAGATCAAACCGGTCCATCCTAAAGGAAATCAACCCTGAATATTCATTGGAAGGACTGATGCTAAAGCTGAAATTCCAGTACTTGGGCTACCTGATGTGAAGAGCTGACTCCTTGGAAAGGACCCTGATGCTGGGAAAGATTGAAGGCAGGAGGAGAAGGGTTTGACAGAAGGTGAGATGGTTTGATGGCATCACCAACTTGATGGACATGAGCAAACTCTGGGAGGCAGTGAAGGACAGGGAAGCCTGGTGTGCTGCATTCCACATGATCACAAAGAGTCAGACATGACTTAGTGACTGAACAACAACAAAATTGCCATCAAGACTTATCTCTGAAATAGTCTCTTGAGTGTTTAACAGAGTCCACCCATTTCACCCATTCAAATCCCTGGCAGCACACTCCCTTTTTAGGCTTGTGGGATATCTATCAGGGACACTGGCAAAGTGCCAGGGTGAATAACCAGGATCTGGCCAGAATCCATCAGACCCCTATGTCATTGTGACACCCTAAACAAAATGGGAGTGACTGTAGACCTCCCTGAAAGAGTCTTAGCTAGGCTGTGTACTAGCTAATTGGGGAAAATTGAGACAGGGTGGCTTAAGAAAAAAATTAATTTTCTTTTGTAATCCTGTATGGCTCTAATACAAACTAGAGGACCAAGAGATCTGGCCAGAAAATTGAGTCATTGAGTTACAACATTATCTTGCAGCTGGACCTATTTTGTCAAAGGAAAGGGAAATGGAGGGGAGTCCCGTATGTTCAAAGGTTCCTGTCCTTAATCCAAGATCCAAGTCTAAAGAACTCCTATCAGACATGGCTAGCTCACGCCCCTTCAGAGTGGCTTCTTCCCTGACAGGAGACCAGTGTTTTGGAGAGTCACCTTATGAGCCCAGCTCTGGGAATTCCCACCTCCCCTGATTCTGAGAGGGGACAGTCTTTCAGATCCTTTCCCCTAACTCCTCATCTGGAGACCTCAGGTCCCCATGAATCAGCTCATGGACTTGGCCTTTGGAGTATTCAGCAATAGCGATAAGGTTGAAGAAGCCAACCAGATTCAGGGACAATAAGGATGAAAAGCACAATTACTGAGGGAAGCCCTGACCCCTGCACCACCTCAGAGTTACCCTCCCTTACAAAAGCCCATGGCATGGGCAGAGTCCAAGAAGCTGGGATCAAAGCCACTGTCTTGCCAAGAAAGTATCAAAGTGTGGCCAAGAGGGCCATTGCAAGGATGATTGCCCTCTGTTTGGGAAAAGCCCACCGGGTCCCTGCCTGATACGAAAACAAGAGGGCCACTGGAAGTGGGACTGGCCAGGACCCTCCCTGGCTCGAAAAGGAAACCTGGTCATTTGTCTGGAGGAGCCTCAGGTAACATTTGACATGGCAGGTAGGACAGTTATTTCTTTTCGGATACAAGAGCCACCTACTCTGTGCTAACTGATGCCCCTGGTTCCTGTGTGATAATGGGGCTGGATGGATGGCTAAAGCTAAACAATAAGCCCCCTACCACCCTCAGCTGCTTGCTAGGAAGTTGTACCTTCACACGTCAGTTTCTGCTCAGGCCTGAGCATGCCTTCCCCTTGCTGAGAATGGACTTGCTCACTCAATTCGAGACAAGAGTCCAATTTGGAGAACCTTACAAAGAAGCCACCCCCCAAGAAAAAATGATCGCTCTTGCCTATGGGAGCCTGCCTCAGTCTTAAGCCAGAAGGTGTCTCCCCTCCACCCCAGGTTGATTCTCAAGGGAACCCCACTGTGTGTGATGTTGAGATTTTTGGTGGAGCTACTGCTGTCAGGCTACTTTTATAAACAGGACCATGCGAAGCTGTTGGCCAGTATCTTCATATACGAGGCTGAACTGGGGGCCATCATCAGAGAATTTTTTTAAACCCATGGAAGATCTTCAAATAGATAGTTTATAGATAAGTTACCAAAATGGGAGGCCACCTGTCTGATTAAACTAATCATGTGTTAGTCGCTCTGTTGTGTCCAATTCTTTGCGACCCCATGGACTGTAGCCTACCAGGCTCATCTGTCCATGGGATTCTCCAGGCAAGAATACTGGAGAGGGTTGCCATTTCCTTCTCTAGTGGATCTCCCTGACCCAGAGATCGAATGTGGGTCTCCTGCACTGTGGGCAGACTCTTTACCATCCAAGCCACCAGGGAAGCCCTGTAACCATAGCTAACCATAGCTGGTAGGAATCTGGGGGGAGACTTTCTCCCCTAAGCTAAATGAGGGAAACTGAAACATGCCAACATAGGTGAATGAGTGTGTCAGTCCTTTGATGTCATTGAGGTGGCCACCCAATTGTTTCATGTAAAAAAAATGATCCTCTTGTTTTGTAAAGCTAGTCTTTACAGGACTGGAAGTGTGGCTCCAGAAATAATCAAATGCAAGGAATGTGAGTTGGCTCTCTGGTCTGGGAAGATCCCACACTGTGGAGCAACTAAGCCCGTGTGCCACAACCACTGAGCCTGTGATCTCAGAACCTGTGAGCTGCAATTACCAAGCCTACGCCCCCTAGAGCCAGTGCTCAGCAACAAGAGAAGCCACCACAAAGAGAAGCCTGCATACTACAACTAGAGAGTAGCCTCCGTTTGCTGCAACTAGAGAAAAGCCCACACAGCAACGAAGACCCCACACACAGCCAAAACAAAAAAAAATAACAATAACATAAAACTGAAAAAAATGCACATCTTGCAAAAGAGGTTTGGTAACTTGGACCTTAACTGGTCAAGAACAAATAGAGATTCTAAGTGGATCCTTCTAGCACCTGCCCCTGCTCATGTGTATCTTTCCCACTGGCTCCCAGCATTTGCCTTCCATGTATTTAATTGACTAGTTTCAGCAGGCAGGTAGAGAGCACTCAGAACTATTAACCCTTACCTTCAGGAGAAGCAATGTTGGCAACTACAGCCAAGGGCTTACATGTTACTCCTTCTGCCTTTACTTTTGACAGATGCCACTTATTTCCAAAGTGACATAGATCACCTCCTTTCCACCCCACCTCCCATTCAGTGACGTGGTTTTGTACATTTCTAATACACGTCGATTCTTTTTGTCACAGTCTGCATTCCTTCTGAGGCTGAAAGCTCAGGCTGTCTGTACACTGGAGCTGAATTTAGTCTCAGAGACAGAGTTTTGTGAAAAGTAGAAAGAAAGAAAGAAAAGTGAAGTCACTCAGTCGTGTCCGACTCTTTGAGACCCCATGGACTTTAGCCCACCAGGCTCCTCCACCCGTGGAATTTTCTAGGCAAGAGCACTGGAGTGAGTTGCCATTTCCTTCTCCAAGGGATCTTCCTGACCCAGTGATCAAACTTGGCATTTTGGGCAGACGCTTTACTGTCTGAGCCACCAGGAAATCCCAAAGTAGAAAAGTAGAAAAGGATAGCTTTGCCAGGAAAAGGTGGACACAGCAGGCTACTGCCCTCAAAACTGTGTGCCCCAGCTTGGGTAAGACAGGGGGAAATTTTATAGTAATTGTTCAAAGAGAGCAAGATCAGCTTGTGGACCTTCTTCTAATGGTGTTGAGGTAAGCATCAAGATTATTAACTTTCAGGTCCAACTGATCTGGGGGTCTACATTTTTTATGGGCAGTGCACTAGAGGGCGTTTCCAGAATCTGCAAGACAGGTCAAAGATGATGTTCTGTGTAGATAGGGAAACAGGACCTTGCCCCAAGCCTGCTCTGTGCAGTTTATTTCTCCCTGGTGTGACATCTCCTCCCTCTCCTAAGGAAAAACTGCTTGAATCTGCCCATTGGAACTCAGGGAAGGTCATGGAGGCTGAATGAATGCTGTTTCCTGTGATCAAAGACAAAGATGCACAGAAAGAGTTTGGGCCCCAGAGGATCAATTCCTGGGATCTCCCAACCTCCTTCCTCTTTCTGCTCAACAGTTCTCTGCAGGGTGTCATGTACCCACCATGACAACATCATCATGCAGAGTATTTTCATGGCACTAAACTCACTGCAGGCTTCCCCTAGTCAAACCCTACCCCCCTTCTCAAACCCCTGGCAATCTCTGATCTATTACCACCTGTAGTTTTCTTTTACTGAAATATCATATAAATGTAATCATACGGTGTGCAGCCTTTCCCAAACTGGCTTGTTTTGCTTATCAATGTGCATATAAGATCTGTGCATTTTTTTTCATGGCTGCATAGCTCTTTCTTCTTTATCACTGAATTTTATTTCAGTGACTGGATGGGCCACAGTGCGTTGATACATTCACCTAAGAAAGTACATCTTGGCTGCTTCCAGTTTTTGCTGATTGTGAACACAGTTGATGTGAACATTTGTGTGCTGGTTTTTCTGTGCCTGGTTTGTCTTTACTCCTTCAGGTAAAATACAGAGGGGTGTGGTTGCAGGATTGTATGGTAGGAGTACATTTAGTTTGGTAAGACACCACCAAGCTGTCCTCCAAAGTGGCTGCACCATTTTGCAATCCCTCCAGATTGCAAACTCTAGGAATCAGAATTCCTGTTACTCTACAGCCTCTACATGCCACTATGGGTGTTGTCCATGGTCCAGATTTTGGCCATTATCATCGGTATGTAGTGATGTCTTATCTTTTGAATTTGCAATGCATGAATGATGTTAAACATCTTTTCATATGCTTATTTGCCCTCTGTATTTTTTCCTTGATTAGGTATCTTTGGCTTATCTTTAAGTTGTTTTTTGTATGTTCTGTTCTATTCTCAGAGTTCCTTATCTATTTTGGTCCCTTCATGGATCAAAACCTTGAGATGGAGAAGGGGCTTGCATAACTCAATGGAAAAGCAAAGGAATTCCAGAAAAACATCTACTTCTGCTTCATTGACTACAGGGAAGCCTTTGACTGTGTGGATCACAACAAACTGTGGAAAATTTTTCCAAGGATGGGAATACCAGACCACCCAACCTGTCTCCTGAGAAACCTGTATGCAGGTCAAGAAGCAATAGTTAGAACCTTACATGGAACAACAGACTGGTTCCAAATCAGGAAAGGAGTATGTCAAGGCTGTATATTGTCACCCTGCTTATTTAACTTATATGCAGAGTACATCATGCAAAATGCCAGACTACATGAAACACAAGCTGGAATCAAGATTGCTAGGAGAAATGTCAACAGCCTCAGATATGTAGATGATACCACTCTTATGGCAGAAAGTGAAGAGAAACTAAAGAGCCTCTTGATGAGAGTGAAAGAGGAAAGTGAAAAAGCTGGCTTAAAGCTCAACATTCAAAAACAAAGATCAAAAAAAAAAAACACAAACAAACAAAGATCATGGCATCTGGTCCCATCAATTCATGGCAAATAGATGGGGAAACAATGGAAACAGTGACAGACTTTATTTTTATTTTCTTGGGCCCCGAAATCACTGCAGATGGTGAGGGTAGCCATGAAATTAAAAGACACTTG
>ML660665.1:276069-388261 GCA_007570785.1 Antilocapra americana | reverse complement strand
TTTCTTTCTTTTTTGTAAATGTATTTTTGAGAACCCAATCTTTACTCTAGATTTTTAATCTTTGCTTTTTAGTATTTGGTATCAACTTTGTATCTTTAAGAATCCAAGCTTCAGGATCCATTGTTACTTGGGAGTGAGACCACTGGCTTGACTGCTCTCTCCCCATTTTTGACTCTCCTTTTATTTTTCTTCCCCACCAAGTCACCTCTATCATCCCCCTCCACCTTTTCTTCTCTACCCAACTCTGGGAATCTGTTTGAGTGTTACGAGTTGTGAAGAACACTGAGATAACTGATCACTGGCTGGATCTGTCTCTGTCCATCTGATTCCCTCTTTTCTCCCTCTGGCCACTTTTGTCTCCTTCCTGCCTCTTCTCCTTTCGGTATAACTCTGTGAACATCTCCGAGGGATCCAGGCTGTGGAGAGCACACAGGGAAGTGATCACTGGCCACTTCACTCACTCACCATCTGATTCCTCTCTTCTCCTTCTGTTCACCTCTATCTCTCTCCTCCCTCTTCTTCATGCCATGTAACTCTGTGTACCTGTCTGGGTGTCCCTCACTGTGGAGAAACTTCTCATCATTAAACTAGACATTCTACCATCATTAATACATAGATGGAGTAGTCCTGAGGCTACTGGAAGACAGGAGGCTAAGCCCAGATCCTGAGAATTCCAGAGAACTCCTGGATCCAGGAGTTAATTAATCGATAGGAGCTCATCAAATGCCTCCATACCTAAACTGAAACCAAGCACCCCCAAAGGGCCAACAAGCTCCAGAGTAAGATATACCAAGCAAATTCTCCAGCAACACAGGAACATAGCCTGGAGCTTCAATACATAGGCTGCCCAAGGTCACACCAAGCCCACCAACATCTCAAAACTATTTACTGGTCATATCATTGATCGTTAGAGTGAGGAAACCCAGATCCACCCACCAGAACACCACACAAGCTTTCCCAACCAGGAAACTTTGACAAAGCACACATCCAACCCCACCCATAGTGAGGAACCTCCACAATAAAGGGATAACACAGCAAGATAAACAAGATGAAAAGGGAGAGAAATACCCAGGAGGTAAAGGAACAGGATAAATGTCCTCCAGACCAAACAAAAGATACAAAATCTACCTAATAAAGAATTCCAAATAATGATAGGGAAAATGACCCAAAATCTGGAAAACAAATTGGAGTTACAGTTCAATAACCTGCAGGCAAGGATTGAGAACATGCAAGAAAGGTTTAACAAGGACTTAGAAGAAATGAAAAAGAGTCAAAATACAATTAATAATGCAATAAATGAGATCAAAAACACCCTGGAGGGAACTAACAGTATAATAACAGAGATAGAAGACAGGATAAGTGAGGTAGAAGTCAGATGGTAGAAATAAACGAAACAGAGAGGAAAAATGAAAAAAAATTAAAAGAAATGAGGACAATCTCAGAGACCTCTGGGACAATGTTAAACGCACCAACATTCAAATCATAGGAGTCCCAGAAGAAGAAGACAAAAAGAAAGACCATCAGAAAATTCTTGAGGAGATAATAGTTGAAAACTTCCCTAAATTGGGAAAGGAAATAATCACTCAAGTCCAAGAAACCCAGAGAGTCCCAAACAGGATGAACCCAAAGCGAAACACCCCAAGACACATATTAATCAAATTAACAAGCATCAAACTCAAAGAGCAAATATTAAAAGCAGCAAGGGAAAAACAACAAATAACTCACAAGGGGAATCCCATAAGGATAACAGCTGGTCTCTCAATAGAAACGCTTGAGGCCAAAAGGGAATGGCAGAACATACTTAAAGTCAAGAAAGAAAATAGTCTACAAGCCCGATTACTGTACCCTGCAAGGATCTCATTCAAATTTGGAGGAGAAATCAAAAGCTTTACAGACAAGCAAAAGCTGAGAGAATTCAGCAACACCAAACCAGCGCTCCAACAAATGCTAAAGGATCTTCCCTAGACAGGAAACACGGATAGGGTATATAATTTTGAACCCAAAACAATAAAGTAAATGGCAACGGGATCATACTTATCAATAATTACCATAAATGTAAACGGGTTGAATGCACCAACCAAAAGACAAAGATTGGCCGATTGGATACAAAAACAAGACCCCTATATATATTGTCTACAAGAGACCCACCTCAAACCTAGGGACACATATAGACTGAAATTTAAAGGCAGGAAAAAGATATTCCATGCAAATAAAGACCAAAAGAAAGCAGGAGTGGCAATACTCATATTAGATAAAATAGACTTTAAAATAAAGGCTGTGAAAAGAGATAAAGATGGACATTACATAATGATCAAAGGATCAATCCAAGAAGAAGAAATAACAATTATAAATATATATGCACCCAACATAGGAGCACCACAATATGTAAGGCAAATGCTAACAAGTATGAAAGGGGAAATTAACAATAACACAATAATAGTGGGAGACTTTAATGCCTCATTTACACTGATGGATAGATCAACTAAACAAAATTAACAAGGAAACACAAACTTTAAATGATACACTAGACCAGTTAGACCTAATTGATATCTATAGGACATTCCACCCAAAAACAATGAATTTCACCTTTTTCTCAAGCGCACACGGGACCTTCTCCAGAATAGATCACACCCTGGGCCATAAATCTAGCCTTGGTAAATTCAAAAAAATTGAAATCATTCCAAGCATCTTTTCTGACCACAATGCAGTGAGATTAGATATCAATTACAGGAGAAAACCATTTACAAATTCAAACATATGGGGGCTCAACAACAAATCACAGAAGAAATCAAAAAAGAAATCAAAATATGCATAGAAATGAATGAAAATGAAAACACAACAACCCAAAACCTATGGGACACTGTCAAAGCAGTGCTAAGGGGAAAATTCATAACAATACAAGCTCACCTCAGGAAACAAGAAAAAAGTCAAATAAATAACCTAACTTTACACCTAAAGCAACTAGAAAAAGAAGAAATGCAGAAGCCCAGGGTTAGTAGAAGGAAAGAAATCTTAAAGATCAGGGCAGAAATAAATGCAAAGGAAACAAAAGAGACCAGAGCAAAAATCAACAAAGGTAAAAGCTGTTTCCTTGAGAAGATAAATAAAATTGACAAACCATTAGCCAGACTCATCAAGAAACAAAGGGAGAAGATTCAAATCAACAAAATTAGAAATGAAAATGGAGAAATCACAACAGAAAACACAGAAATACAAAGGATCATAAGAGACTATTATCAGCAACTATATGCAAATAAACTGGACAACCTGGAAGAAATGGACAAATTCCTAGAAAAGTACAACTTTCCAAGACTAAACCAGGAAGAGATAGATAATCTTAACAGACCCAACACAAGCACGGAAATTGAAACCGTAATCAGAAATCTTCCAAAAAACAAAAACCCAGGACCAGATGGCTTCACAGCTGAATTCTACCAAAAATTTAGAGAAGAGCTAACACCTATTCTACTCAAACTCTTCCAAAAAATTGCAGAGGAATGTAAACTTCCAAACTCATTCTATGAGGCCACCATCACCCTAATTCCAAAACCTGGCAAAGATGCCACCAAAAAAGGAAACTACAGGCCAATGTCACTGATGGACATAGATGCAAAAATCCTTAACAACATTCTAGCAAAGAGAATCCAACAACACATTAAAAAGATCATACATCATGATCAAATAGGCTTTATCCCAGGGATGCAAGGATTCTTCAATATTCACAAATCAATCAATGTGATACACCACATTAACAAATTCAAAAATAAAACCACATGATTATCTCAATAGATGCAGAGAAAGCCTTTGACAAAATTTAACATCCATTTATGATAAAAACCCTCCAAAAAGCAGGAATAGAAGGAACATACCTCAACATAATAAATGCTATATATGACAAACCCACAGCAAACATTATCCTCAATGGTGAAAAACTGAAAGCATTCCCCCTGAAGTCAGGAACAAGACAAGGGTGCCCACTCTCACCACTACTATTCAACATAGTTTTGGAAGTCTTGGCCACAGCAATCAGAGCAGATAAAGAAATTAAAGGGATCCATATTGGAAAAGAAGAAGTAAAACTCTCTCTGTTTGCAGATGACATGATCCTCTACATAGAAAACCCTAAACACTCTACCAGAAAATTACTAGAGCTAATCAGTGAATATAGTAAAGTTTCAGGATACAAAATCAACACACAGAAATCCCTGGCATTGCTATACACTAACAATGAGAAAACAGAAAGAGAAATAAAGGAAACAATTCCATTCACCATCGAAACAAAAAGAATAAAATACTTAGGAGTATTTCTACCTAAAGAAGCAAAAGACTTATATATAAAAAACTATAAAACACTGATGAAAGAAATCAAAGAGGACACAAATAGATGGAGAAATATACTGTGTTCTTGGATTGGAAGAATCAATATAGTGAAAATGAGTATACTACCCAAAGTAATCTATACATTCAATGCAATTCCTATCAAGCTACCAGAGGTCTTTTTCAGAGAATTTAAACAAATAATTTCACAATTTTTATGGAAATACAAAAAACCTCGTATAGCCAAAGCAATCTTGAGAAAGAAGAATGGAACTGGAGGAATCAACTTACCTGACTTTAGGCTATACTACAAATCCACAGTCATCAAGACAGTATGGTACTGGCAGAAAGACAGAAATATAGATCAATGGAACAAAATAGAAAGCCCAGAGATAAATCCACGCATCTATGGACACCTTATCTTTGACAAAGGAGGCAAGAATATACAATGGAGAAAAGACAATCTCTTTAACAAGTGGTGCTGGGAAAACTGGACAGCCACTTGTAAAAGAATGAAACTAGAACACTTTCTAATGCGCAGATGTATAGAACAGTCTCGTGGACTCTGTGGAAGAGGGCAAGGGTGGGATGATATGGGAGAATGGCATTGAAACATGTTAATTATCATATGTGAAATCAATCACCAGCCCAGGTTTGATGCTCAGGGCTGGTGCACCTGGGTGACCCAGGGGGAGGGAATCGGGAGGGAGGAGGGAGGGCGGTTCTGGAGGGGGAACATATGTATACCCATGGCGGATTCACGTCAATGTATGGCAAAACCAACACAATAAAGTAAAGAAAATTTATTAAAAAAATAAAATGCTTTGGTAACCTCAAAAAAAAGAGGCTGTTTAACTCTTTTTCGCTTTCTGCCATAGGGTGGTGTCATCTGGATATCTGAGGTTATTGATATTTCTCCTGGCAATCTTGATTCCAGCTTGTGCTTCATCCAGCCTGGCATTTTGCATGATATACTCTGCATATAAGTTAAATAAGCAGGGTGACAATATACAGCCTTGATGTACTCCTTTCCCAATTTGGATCCAGTCTGTCATTCTATGTCCATTTCTAACTGTTGCTTCTTGACTGAGGAATAGAGGCCATAAAACTGAGCTAAGGTCACACAGCCTTGTGCTCGACATCCTGCTGGCCTCTGTGCAAGGAGGATGGCTCCCTGGGAATAGGAAGGCCATATGGGGACTGAGAATAAGATGGCGGAGCTCTTCTCTATCTTTCCTTTGGTGAGCACAAATTGTTGGTATGAGGACAGAGGAAGAACACTGGGCTAGGGGGCACCCTGGATTGGAGTCTGAGCCTTGCAAGTGGTTCTCTTGCTGTTAACATCCTCTGTGCCTCTATTTCACTGAATTAATTCCTTGTGAAATAGGAACCTGGGTGGTGGGGTCAAACCCTGGGATTCACTGTGAGGGGCTACTGGGAAGTGGGGCAGGGCTGACACTTCTGGGGGACTGTGTCAGGGGGCAAGGCAAGAAATGGAGGGAGCCTGTGTCAAGGCAACTGAAGAAGGACAGGAAAGATGGAGGTTGGCAGCGGTTGACACAACAGGGCTCTGTGAGGGAGTCTAGGAGAAAAGCAGACCAGTTGAGGAGACAAAGGGGCCAAGCCAGGCCTTCTGTCAGGACTCGAAGCCTAGCTCTTTCCTGCCAGCCACTGGGTGGGCCCATGGCAGCCATGTTCTCTACCCAACCCCAGCGCTGCCCAGATATGCTTGTCTCCATCCCTGTCTACTCAGGTGGGAAAGACATGGAATATGGAGCATTTCAGGAAGAAGCAAATAACCCAATTTGATTTCCTAAAGGTGGTTGTGAAAAGTGGTTCAGAGATCCGTCAGAAAAAGTGAACTTTCTCAAGAGGGCACTGTGGAGCCACTGGACGGCTGTAGGTAGGATAGTGACAAGATTAGATTTTTGCTTGAAGAGAGGTTTCCAGTATTTTTCGACTGTATCTGGCCCCTCTTGATAAATATGAAAATCTCATCTCTAGATTCCACACCCCCACCAAGGCCTCATGGAGAGTTCTGTAGTTCCCTTCATGCCAGGGAGCCAAGCCTGCCTCATGTGATGTCCCAAGTAGAGGACAAGTTGCTTTTTCCTCAGTTGAGGCTTGTTGTTCAGTCTCTCAGTCGTGTTCAGCTCTGTGACCCCATGGACTGCAGTACTCCAGGCTTCCATATCCTTCACCATCTCCCCGAACTTGCTTGAACTCATATCCATTGAGTCGGTGATGCCATCACACCATCTCATCCTCTGTCATCCCCTTCTCCTCCTGCCTTCAATGTTTCCCAGCATCAGAGTCTTTTCAAATGAGTCAGTTATTTGCATCAGGTGGCCAAAGTATTGGAGTTTCAGCTTCCGCATCAGTCTTTCCAATGAATATTCAGGGTTTATTTCCTTTAAGATTGACTGGTTGGATCTCTTTTCCTTCCAAGGGACTCTCAAGAGTCTTCTCCAACACCACATTTCAAAGCATCAATTCTTTGGCATTCAGCCTTCTTTATGGTCCAGCTCTCATATCCCTACACGACTACTGGAAAAACCATAGCTTTGACTACACAGGCCTTTCTCGGCAAAGTAACATCTCTGCTTTTTAATACACTGTCTAGGTTTGTCATAGCTTTTCTTCCAAAGAGCAAGTGTCTTTTAATTTCGTGGCTGCAGTCACCATCTGCAGTGATTTTGGAGCCCAAGAAAATAAAGTCTGTCACTGTTTCCATTGTTTCTCCGTCTATTTGCCATGAAGTGATGGGACCAGATGCCATGATCTTTATTTTTTGAATGTTGAGTTTTAAGCCAGCTTTTTCACTCTCCTCTTTCACTTTTATCAAGAGGTTCTTTAGCTCCTCTTTGTCTTCTGCCATTAGGGTGGTGTCATCTGCATATCTGAGGTTGTTGATATTTTTCCCAGCAATCTTGATTCCAGTTTGTGCTTCACCAGCCTGGCGTTTCACATGATGTACTTTGCATATAAGTTAAATAAGCAGGGTAACAATATACAGCCTTGATGTACTCCTTTCCCAATTTGGAGCCAGTCCATTGTTCCATGTCTGGTTCTAACTGTTGCTTCTTGACCTGCATACAGTTTTCTCAAGAGGCAGATAAGATGGTCTGGTAATTCCATCTCTTAAAGAACTTTCCACAGTTTGTTGTGATTCACACAGTCAAAGGCTTTAATGTAGTCAATGAAGCAGAAGTAGATATTTTTCTGGAATTCTCTTGCTTTTTCTTTTTTTAAATTTATTTATTTTAATTTTCTTTACATTATCGTGTTGATTTTGCCATACATTGACATGAATCTGCCATAGGTATACATGTGTTCCCCTTCCAGAACCCTCCTCCCACCTCCCTCCCAATTCCCTCTCTCTGGGTCATCCCGGTGCACCAGCCCTGAGCATCAAACCTGGGCTGGCAATTGATTTCACATATGATGATTGACATTGCTTTTTCTATGATCCAATGGATGCTGGCAATTTAACCTCTGGTTCTTCTGCCTTTTCTAAATCCAGCTTGAACATCTGGAAGTTCTCATTTCATGTACTGTTGAAGCCTTGCTTGGAGAATTTTGAGCATTACTTTGCTAGCATGTGAGATGAGTTCAACTGTGCAGAAGTTTGAACATTCTTTGGCATTGCCCTTCTTTGTGACTAGAATGAAAACTGACCTTTTCTAGTCCTGTGGCTGTTGCTGAGTGTCACATATTTGCTGGCATATTAAGTGCAGCACTTTAGCAGCAGCATCTTTTAGGATTTGAAATACCTCAGCTGGAATTCTATCACCTTCACTAGCTATGTTCATAATGATGCTTCCTAAGGCCCACTTGACTTCACACTCCAGGATGTCTGGTTCTAGGTGAGTGATCACACCATCATGGTTATCTGGGTCATTAAGACCTTTTTTGTACAGTTCTGTGTATTCTTGCCACCTCTTCTTAGTATCTTCTGCTTCTGTTAGGTCCACACTTTTCTGTCCTTTATTGTGTCTGTCTTTACATGAAATGCTTCCTTGGTATCTCTAATTTTCTTGAAGAGATCTCTAGTCTTTCCCATTCTATTGTTTTCCTCTATTTCTTTGCATTGTTCACTTATAACATGAACATCTATATGTATACATATATCTACTCATTTCTTGGAGAGATCTCTAGTCTTTCCCATTTTATTGTTTTCTTCTATTTCTTTACATTGTTCACTTATACAGGAACAGCTATTTATATACATATAGCCACTCATTTTTAGATTTTCCTCCTGTTTAGATCACCTCAGAGCACTGAGTAGAATTCCCCGCGTTATGCAGGTTCTCATTAGTTACCTATTTTATACATGGTAGTATATCTATGTCAACCCCAGTTTCCCAATTTGTCCCACCTACGCCTTCCCCCCTTGGTGTCCATATGTTTGTTCTCTCCGTCTGTGTGCTTGTGCTTTATAGTCGACTTATACAGTGATAGTAACATAGCAACTGTATCTTTCTTTTGGTGAATATTTGTCTGGTGTATCTTGTTCAGTTCTTTTTCTTTCAAACTTAATTTTTTTTTACTAAGATATAGTTCACATACCATAAAATCCACCATTTAAAATGTACAATTTATTGTTTTTTTGTGTGTACAGATGGTCCCTGACTTAAAATGGTTTGACTTATGATTTTTTGACTTTTATGCTGGTGCGAAAGCAATACACATTTAGTAGAAACCATGCTTTGAATTTTCAGTTTTGATGTTTTTCCAGGCTAGCAATATGTGGTGCAATCCCGTCTCACGATCCTGGGCCGTGGCAGTAATCTGAAGCTCCCACTCAGCTACTTGATCACGAGGGTAAACAACCGATAATGCTTATCAAAATTCTGTACCCCGATAGCCATTCTGTTTTTCACTTTCAGTTCAATATTCACTTATATGAGATATTCAACTCTTTGTTATAAAATGGGCTTTGTGTTAGATGATTTTGTCAAAATGTAGGCTAATATTAGTGTTCTGAGCATGTCAAAGCTAAGCTGTGATGTCTGGTAGGTTAGGTGTATTAAATGCATTTTAGACTTAGGATATTTTCAGCTTATGATGAGTTTATTGGGATGTAACCCCATCGGAAATTGAGGAAGATCTGTATTTACAGTTTACATCATCACAATCTAATTCTAGAACATTTTCATCACCCCAGAGGAAAATGCTGTACCCTGTTAGTGGTAACTCTCTACTTCACCTTCTCCAGCCCCTGACAACGACTGATTTACTTTCTGTCTCTGTGGATTTGCCTGTTCAGATATTTTACACAAATGGATTCCTAATATGTGGCTCTTTATGTTGGGCTTATTTCACTAAGCATAACAATTTCATAGTTCATCCACGTTGTAGCATGTATCAGTACTTCATTTATTTTTATAGCTGAACAATGTTCCATTGTATGGATAGATCATGTTCTATTTATCCATGGATCCACTGATGGACATTTGAGTTGTTTATAACTTTTGGCTATTGTGAATGATGCTGCTATGATCATTTCTGTGCAAACTTTTGTGTGGACATACATTACCAGTTGCCTTATTTGATAGAATTCACCAATGAGGACTTCTGGAGTTGGCTTTTCTTTGTGAGAAGACTTTCAATTTACTATTTCAACTTATTTGATTGTTATAAGCCTATTGAGATTTTCCATTTCATTTAAAATCAATTTTTGTCATTTGTGTCTTTGTCCATTTCACCTGAATTGTCTCAATTTGTTGTCAGTTATAATGTTTGCCTTATGATCATTAACATTTTTTGGTTCAGTAGTAATGTCCCTCTTTTCATTCTAGACCTTGGTAACCTACATTTTTGTCTGCACTGCGTGGTCTATGTTCCCCAACCAGGGATTGAACCTGAGCCTATGGCAGTGAAAGCACTGAGTCCTAACAACTGGACCATTAGGGAATTCCGAGGTAATCATTTTTTCTTGATCAGTCTAGGTAAGATCAACTGTGTTGGTCTTTTCAAAAAGTCGGCTTTTATTTTCACTGATTTTCTGTAGTTTTCCTGTTTTCTAATTAATTTCTGCACTTATCTTACCTCTGTTTGCTTCTAATTTAGTTTGCTTTTCTCTTTCTAGTTTATTAATATTTATCATTTGGCCATTGATTTGAGACTTTTTTGTTGTTGTTGGTATAGGCATTTAAAACTATAAATTTCTCTTGTAAACCATATATATTCAATAGATGGATCTTGTTTTTTTGAATCTCTGATTTTTGATTGGGGTGTTTAGACCATGAATATTTAATGTAGTGATTGATATGGCTGAATTTACATTTGCCATTTTGCTATTGGTTTCTCTGTATCTTCTTCTTTTTATTGCTCTATTCCTCCTAGACTGCCTTCTCTTGTGTGAAATGTTTTTTGGTGTACCTCTTTTCTTCTGTTGATTTTTAACTATATGCTTTTGAATTGCAGTTGCAGTACAATATATATCTTTAGTAATCACAATCTACTTCATATTAATACTCATTTAATTTTGGTAAAATGCAGAGACTTTTCTATAACATAGCTCCATTCTTGCCTTCCTATTTTGTGTTATTAATGTCATATATATTACACCTATATAGATTATCATAGAAACTCAACATGACAGTGTTATAGCTATTGCTTTATAACAATATAACCTTACTTTCTTTGAAGAAGTTAAGAGAAGAAATGATGAATAGTAAGAGAGACATTTGTATTAACCCAGATATTAATCATTTTGGCTCCTCTTCATTTCTTCTTGTGAATTCAATTTACTAACTTGTGTCAGCCTGAAGAACTTCTTTTAGTATTTCTTGTAAAGAAGTATAGTAGCAATGAATTCTCCCAGTCTTTGTTTATCAGGAAATGTCTTTTTTAATGGATAGTTTTGCTAGATACAGAATTTTTGATGGATACTCTTCTTTTCTTTCAACTCTTTGATTATGTCACTTCACTGTCTTTTGGCCTCCATTGTTTCTGATGAGTAGTTAGCTGTTAATTTTACTATGGTTTTCTTCTACATGGGTCATTTTTCTCCTTTTGCTTTCAAAATTGTCTTTCTTTGTTTTTCAACAGTTTGTGAAGTGTCTACAACTATCTCTTTATCTTATTTGGGGTCCATGAACTTCTTGGATCTGATTAATGTTTCTCATAAAATTTTGGAAGTTTTGGTCTTATTTCTTCAAATACTTATTCTGACCCTCTTCTTCAAAACCCTCCACTACATATATTTTAGAATGTTTGATATTGTTCCAGAGGTCTCTGAAGTGCTATCATTTTTCTCTCCATCCTCCAGATCGTATAGTGTATATTAATATTGATGATCTATTTTCAAGTTCAGTAATAATTTCTTATGACATCTTGAACCTACTCTTGAATACTTCGAAAGAAGTTTTCATTTCAGTTATTGCACTGTTTAAAGCTATTTTCATTTAATTATCATTTCTTAATTTGTATATCCATATTGAGAATCTCTATTTGTTGATTTGTTGTTGTCATCATACTTTCCTTTAACTCTTTAAATGTGGTTTCCTTTAGTACTTTGAAACTATTTATAATATGTGTTTTGAAGTTTTCATCTGCTAATTCTAACATTTGGAAACACTCAGAGGCAGTTTCCGTTGACTGCTCTCCCTAATGTGGATCATACTTTACTGTTTCTTTGCATGTTATACAATTGTTTGGTTGAAAATTGAACTTTTTAACAAATACTTATTTCTTTGGCTGTGCTTGGTCTTAGTTGTGGCATGTGTGATCTAGTTCTCTGACCAGGGATGGAACCTGAGACCCCAGCATTGGGAGTGTGGAGACTTAGCCACTGGGCAGCAAGGGAAGTCCCCCCAAATTGAACATTTTAGACAATAGTTTCCATCAACTCTGGATTGTGATATTCCCTTTATCCCTAGAAGTAGTTTTCGGTGTGTGTGTGTGTGTGTGTGTGTGTGTGTGTGTGTGTGTGAACTTGTTTCTTTGTTGTGTAACTTTTTTGGACTAAGTCTGTGAAACTGTAAAAAACGATAGTTTAAAATGTAAGCTTGGTTTTCTAGGGGCTGCTGCACATCTGTCCAACTTAGTGGCCAGTCAGTGATTGGACAGAAACTGTGTTGAAAGATCTCAGGCCACTAAGGCTTGTGTGCTCTGGTGATGAATCTCTGTGTGTGTGAAGGGGAGTTCTCTCAATGTTCAGGTTATTTTCAGACCTTCCCAGGGTTTTCTTTCCCCTGACACCTTTGAATCTCCTACCTCCATGTGTATAGCCTCAGTTAGTCAGGAAAGCATGATTAGATTGGGACTTCTTCATTCTCCAACTAGTCAGGAACATGCTCGCCCCAACCACATTCACAACCTGTCTAGTAGAGCTGAGCTGTTAGCCCTTCCCTGTTGGTCTGCCCCTGAGAAGTTTATTTCCATTGACAATGCCCCTGGGTGTGGATATTTCCCACCAAATTGACTTAGCCCCCTTCAAACCTAGGCAGAGAAGCTGCTTGTTTTCATGAGCTGCCTTGTACTGGTAGCACCCGCATGCCAAACTGAGCTGGGAAGGGTGGGAGCAGCTCTAGGCCAGAATGCCACAGATTCCCAAAGTTTAACTTCTAATTTTATTATATACCTTTGGTTGAGTTCTATATCATAAAGGTTGTATTTGTCAGTTTTGTCCAGCTTTATTGTGTTTTTTTTTGAGGTTATTTGTTGATATCCTCATTTGGCCATAGCTAGAAGTCCTGACTTTTCAATCTTTTCCTTTTCTATCCTATCATTTAGATGTATCACTTTTAAAAATTTTATTTTTGTGTATTCTTATTTTTTTTGACTGGGCTGCATGGCATGTGGGATCTTAGTTCCCCATCCAGGAATTGAGCCCATGCCCCCTGCACTGAAAGTATTCCACCACTGCACCGCCATGGAAGTCTCTAGATGTCCCTCCTACAAACCGCTTATGGGTGGATTTTTAAAACTCTTGTCTTCAATTGAAGAATTTAGTCCATTTTGTTTACTGATGTTTGGCCTAATTTCTAAAATCTTATTTTATGCTTTCTACTTATTTCAATGTTTCTATTTCTTTATTTTCCTCTTTTGAATTGAGATTTTTCTCCTTGTTATTTGATATTTTCCTCTACTAGTTTGACAGTAGTATACTCTATTTATATTCTTTTAGTAATTACTCTAGAAAACCTAGCGTGCATATTTGTCTTAACAAAGTTTAAAGTTAATACTGATATGGCCATGAAGGAATAACATGGTCTAGAATTTCCCTCCCTCCATGCATGACTGGAAAACTTGGCAGATATACGAATCAACTGTTTTAAGGTGGTGAAGACCTGGTGGTACCAGACAGAAAGGAAACAAATGAGGTAAACTCCACCACCAATACTTTCTGACTGAGAGAGAAGAAGCATAAAAAGATAACCTGTAACGATAAAGAATCAGGCAATCAAAACAGACCCAGGGAATTTCCAGTCTCTGATCTGGCATGTGAGAAGCCTGGAAGTCATCATTTGATGCCAACAACAAGAAAATGTTGAACAAACTGAAAAACCAACAACTGTTTTTAGATCCATTGGAGAACAGGGATCAAATGGCAAAGTATTGCTCACAAAACTGAAGAAACAGACAGGTGGATACAGAAAATCACAATTTACCAGAGCAGAAACTTGTGAGTGGGTACAGTGTTGGGATAGGAAAACCTGAGCTTTAACTAATGATTTGCTGGAGGCTGGTGTGGAGAAGTATGAGAGTTAAAAACTGCAGGGAGCCTATTCTTAGGGAGGCTCTCACCTCCTACACTTCTGTGAGTTTTACCTCTAGGAGACCCATCAGGTTCTCACAACGAAGACTGGAGAACAATCTCCTCATGTTTCTGGTGGGGGGAGGGGAGAAAGTTGACCCATTGAAATACACCAGAGCATTCTGTTCTTAACAAAGCCTGCTCTGAAGACAAACCATTATACCAGAGTCTGACCTATTGGGGTTTTATTAGAGTCTAAGGGGCTTGGGGGAAGGGAAATATCCAACTTTTGCCCCCTCTAGCAGTTCTAGCCCACCTTGGAGAGGGGGGAACTGATAAGCACTTGTGAAGGTCACAACCCAGAAGCACAGGCTCACCAAAAACTGAGAGATAACCATTGGACTACAGAACTTCCCACCATACTTCAACACTAGTAAGTAAATACCTCCTTACTGCAGCTCCTTTACCCAGTACACCGTGCACGGCTTTCAACCAAAAATTGCAAGGCACACTAAAGGGCAAAACCCTCCACAGTTTGAAGAGACAGAGCAAGCATCAGAACCAGACTCAGATATGGCAGGGATGTTGGAATTACCAGATCAGTCATTTCAAATACTATGATTAAGATGCTAAGGGCTCTGATGGAGAAGCAGACATCATGAAAGAACTTGACCATAATTAGCTACAAGGGAGGGTGGGAAATCAAGTTTCTGATTGGGAACCGAGATTCCCCATGAACCTTTGGAGATTTTACTTCTAAAATGGGGAAGGTCAGAAATCCAACATAGATTTCACTGAGCTAAAATTGAGGTGTGGGCAGGACTGCATTCCTTGAAGAGTTTCAAGGAAAGAATCAGTTGTCTTGCCTTTTCCACCTTCTAGAGACCACCCACATTCCTTGGCTGGGGTCCCCTTCATCTTTCTTCAGAGCCAGCAGTGTCAAATCTTAGTATCTCTCTGACTCTGACCTTTTTTCTATCATCACATTTCATCTCACTCTCCTGCCACCCTCTTTCCCTTATAAAGATGCAAATAATGGCATTTAGGTTCCACCTGGGTAACCCAGGACAATCTCCCCATCTCAAGATCCATGATTTAGTCACATCTGCAGAGTCCCTTTTTGCCATATGCACAGGATTCCAGGATTCCGATGAGGCCATCTTGGGGTGGGGGGCAGGATACTGTGCTGAAGACACCTGTTGAGAGCACAACACGGCCCTTCAAAAGTCCTGGCTTTATGTGTGGGCCCAAGCAGTATCTCCCATCCCGTGATTGGTGTCTGGAAAGCCATGGAAAGGCTAGGAGAAAGGATGGGCTCTGGCACCTGGATGTAGATGCCCCTGGGTCAGGTGCTGGCCCCAGAGCTAACTCACTTCTCTGGACTCAAGTATCCTCATCATTCCTGATCTTGGAGGCTTTCTCTTATTTCCCTACCAGCCAAGCCATTCATGCAAACAGGTTTTTAGGTTCATTCTACGTTTTAGAGGCCCCGGACCAGGAAGGTGGCTCTGGACACGTGTGCCACATTGCTCACAAAATCTCCAGTGCCCTCTCACACTGAGCTAGTTTGTGCCCACCCTCCAGCTCCCTGCCACTTCCTGCAATGTCTCTGTCACCAGGAATTGTGGGTTTAGAATGGCAGCTCCAGCTCCAGTGTGAAGGCCCTGGAGCAAGGCCCTACTGTCGTTTCAGGTGACCCAGTGGCCTTTGCATGCTCCCCCAGCCCCCAGCCCTGGCCTCTGGAGTTCCAACTCCACCCTGTGTCAGCCAGAGGGCCGCATGCTGGGACAGGCAGTCTTCCCATGTCCCTCACCAGCTTGGGTCCTCCTGTGGCTTGATCTCCTTGTCCTGGGGCTTGGGTTTGACTCTGTGCTGAGTCTCAGGGCTCAAGTGCCCACCCCTCATGGTCAAGCCTGGGTCCCTGCTCCCCCTGTCTGTTTGCCACCCCTGGGACATGATATCATTTGCTGCTTCACCAGATCTCAGTGCCTCCCTCCCACTCTGGGAAGCTGACCATGAACAGGAGGCCTCTGACTTGCGGCTGCAGGCTAGTCTGCAGCTTGCATTCTAGTCCCAAGCCACAGGGCATAGAGTCAGAGTTCAGTGGCTTGTGAGTGCTGGAGGGGTTCAGCCAGAGGCTGGGCAGCGTGGATGCTGGATGGCACGTGACAGTGGTGATGGAGTGTGGTGTGAGAGTCCTCCATGCATCCCCTTCCCCAGGCCTCCCTCCCCACCTTTCCCCACTAAACTCTCCAAGGTGCTCAGGATCTCAACAGAAACCATTTATTGAGGAACAATTAAAGAAAGCAACCACACTGTGGATTCCCCAGAGTGAGATGGCCTTGCCACGGGGACTGCTGGTCCTGGGCCAGGTCTGTAAGCCAGGAGGGTGTGTGTGTGCAAGTGCTGGACACACAGACACACATGCACACAGGCTGCCTGTCAGGGAGATGTACTGAAGTGAATGACTGTGTGTGTGTGTGTGTGTGTGTGTGTGTGAAGCTTGGCCCTTTCCCCACCCCCCAATCCAACCAGGGCTGTGTGAGACCCACAGCAGCAAATTCCAGGCCATCTTCTTCCCCTCCCCCACCCAGCTCTTGCTTTGAGACCCCATCTCCTCTCTCGGCAGTCTGACCACCCTCAGTCACAAAGAGCCCCAGTGATCCTGTCAAGACATCTGGGGAAGAGGGAAAAAAAAAAGCATCTTTTCAAATGTCAAGTGGATAAACAGTCAGGGCGCCAGATGTGCGGCCAGGAACCCACCCAGTGGCTCCCAGCAAGGAGTGCACTGAGACAGGAATGGTCCCTGTGGCTGCGGGATGGCTGCTGTGTCTCCAAGGCCATGTCCCCTGGGAGTCCCCTCACCCTGCCCCCATCCCAAGAGGCCTCAGGCCCCTGTGGAGGAGCAAGGTGTGACTATGCTGCTGCTGGTGGTGGTGGTCCAGCTGCGTGGAAACAGGGATGGGGCTGGGAGCAGGTCCCTGCAGCCATAAAAGGCCCATGCCCTTCCTGAACGGGAGACCCTGGTGAGGCTCAGGAGTTGGCCGCACACACATCTCTTGGGCCCTGGGAACTGGCAGCCACCTGGAATCGTCCCTTGGAATAGGAATCCACCCCTTCACCCCCTCCCACCCCCCAAAAAGAAAAGTAACAGTCATAGAACAGGCAGGTTCTGGAGCATGGTTCCACCCCAAAGCGGCACGGGTCAGGCCGATGGCCCCAGGCCTGGCCCGTAGGCACATTTAATAGGAATCCCCATGGATGTTTCCAGTGGGTAGGACAGGGCTGTCCCCACCGCCACCCTGAAGGGGGTCCCCAGCCCCTGCCTCGTCCCACAGCCCCGAATGAGGTATTGTGCTCTCCCTACCCCTCCACCCCCCACCCCCACCCCCTCCTGCTTAGGCCAAGCCCCCTCTGGCCTCCTCCCCAGCAAGCGGGTGGCTGGGCTGGGCACACCCGCTGGAGAGTGCCCTGGGGCCCTATGTGGCATCCAGCTCAAAGACGCCATCGCTGGTTGGGGTGGTGAAGAAAGAGGGGGGATCAGAGGCGGCCGACTCTTGTCCCCCACTGCCTCTCTCTTGGCCACGGTGCTCTTCCAGCCGCAGGCTGCGCTCGAAGTCCAGCAGCTGCCCCATGAAGCTGAAGTTGGGCGAGATGTTGGACTTCTTCCTCTTGACCAGGTCGTAGGCATCATTGAGTGAGAGGTGCAGCTTCTGCATGAGGTAGGCCACGGTGACGGTGACGGACCGGCTGACACCCGCCAGACAGTGAACAAGCACCCCGCAGTTCTGCGACAAGGCCTCGTCTAGTGGGGGCAGATGGGGACCCCGTGTGAGATGGCCTTCCATGGGGATTGCATCCTCGGAGCCGCCCAGCCCCAGCAGGACCATCCTGGGCTGGGTCCCGGGGGAAGCAGGCCTGGGGGGGCTGGGGAGGGAGTGGGGAGGGCAGAGTGGACTCACCGATAAATGCAATGGCCTCTGGAAAGAACTGGGACAAGTTCTGGCTCCAGTGATCTGAGATGGGGATCTGCTTGTAGTGAAAATCGCCGTTCTTCTCAAAGAGGTTGGGGAGGTTGGGGGTGACATTCAGGATGTAGCGGATGCCCAGCTTGGCCAAGCTCTCCACATTGGCCGAATCACGGGCACTGCCCAGGTAGAGATTGGGCAGGATCTGGACTGGAAAGGATGGCAGCAGCCCCGCTGGGGGAGGCGTGGTGCCCTCCGAATCCAGGCCACAGCTCATGGCATCGCGGTCAGGCTCGGAATCCGCATCGGAGCAGTCGGAGCCCAGGCATAGGCCCCCCAGCCCCACCACTGGGCTGGGCAGCGGGGCCATGCTCGGGCCCCCCCGACGGTCAAGGCTGGTCTCACAGAGGTGAGGGCACTCGGCTTGGAATCTGCTGAAGCCACCTGGGAGAGAGGACGAGACAAGGGGCCAATTGAGGTGACCTCCTGGGCAGCTGAGTGCCCTGGCTGGGGTTAGGGATCCAATCCTAGATCCTGCTTGATGCCTAAAGAGGCAAGTGGGCAGATGTACCCAAGGGGCACTCCAGAGTGAGCAGCTTTGGCCTACATGGTGTCCCAAGTGGTGTGCTTAGCACTGGAGCCGGTCCCCCAGACGGCAAGCCAAAGAGGATCTCACATCCCTGGGGCCAAGCCAAGGCAGGCATGAGGACTCAACACATAGTGCCAGCCTTGAGAAGGACAAGCGGGCATCAGATAAAGACGAGGAAAGGTTTAGATGTGAGTTGTCTGCCTGGGTGATTCCCGAGAGCAGGGGCCAGGGCACAGTCACATCTGTGCGCTCTTCAAAGAGCCCAGGAGAGAGTGCAGCATGCCACCTGGATGGTCCCAAAGTGCCCAAAAGGGAACATCTCCATCCAAATAACTACTATTTTCCCCAGGCTGGGGTGGGGGTGGCGCTAGAAATCCAACATGTTCTATATTTCTATATCCATGTGCATTCAGGATTGAGCAAGGAACGACAGTCCAGTGACCCTCCTCACTGGGGAGAGGGGGTCTAGGTTCCTGGAAATCCTGTCTCTATCCTGGATCTTTGGGGTGGGGTAGGGGGGTGGGTGGTGTGGGGTGTGGGAGGGGTGTTTGGCTTGGCAAGGAGCCAACACGCCTCTATCTGTCCATCACCTCTCCACCCCCCAGCTCTGTGCTCACCATGGCAGGAGGAGGGGAAGGAAGCAGGGGAGGTCTCTGCCTTAGTAGCTTCTCTCTCTGTCTTCCCTTTCCCCTTCCAGACCCTTCCGTGGGCAGGGGGGATTTGTCCTGGGGCTCCAGCCTCCTTTACCCATAGCTGAGCAGCTGGGGGAAAGGGCAATAGGGACCTGTTGGGGTCCCAGGAGCCAGGTCAGATCAGATTCTCCCCATTTTCCAGGCTCAGAAACTGGGGCTACCAAGAGTGAAGGGCTTCCCCAAGGTCACACTCAGAGGACAGACTCTCATCTCCACTTTGGACCACAGGAATTCGGTCTCGCCCACGATCAGATAGATTCAGCTGGCCCTCTGAAGGTGGGGTCCTGCGCTCCCTGGCCCGGGTCCTCCCCAGACAGGTGCCCGCCCACCGCCCACCATTGGTACCTACCTTGCAGGTAGTAGGCAAGGTAGCCTTCCTCCCGAAGCTTCTGCAGCAGAGTGCCCAGCACCGAGTCGGCCTCCCACTCCTCGGCCTCCACCTCGCCGCGCCGGTGCCGGCCCCCACCCTGGTCATACAGGAGCACCGGGGCGGGCGGCGGCGGCTGCAGCGGCGGCCCCGGGAGGAGTGCTCGCACCGACAGGCTCCCCCGCCGCAGGCGGCGCAGCAGCAGCGCGGGCAGGGCCACGCTCAGCGCCCCGCCGATGCGCGCCGACTCGTAGAGCTCGCGGCTGCGGCAGTCGAGCAGTAGCAGCCGCGGGCGCGGAGGTGACAGCTCCCGGCGCAGCCACAGGCACGAGCGGCCCAGACCCTCCATGGCTTCGCGGCTCCCAGCACGTCGGGCTTCCGGAGCTGCGAAGAGAGGGAAGGCACGGCACGAGACGTGAGCCCGCGATCTGCGTGCCCAGAAACAGGGCACCTGGGGTCCCGTGGGGGAGCCCGTCTATCGCCGGATCTTCTCCTGCCTCTCCCACGGCATACCCAAAGGCACCCCCGTGCGCCCCAAGAAAAACGCCCCAGGAAGCCCTCGAGTGCCCTCCCGAGAAGGGAAATGCCAGAGGTGCCCCAGCCAAGGAAGGGTGGGCGTCCGACGGCCCGCTTTGAGAGCCGCTAGGGGCCCTCCTGGCCCCTCGGAGGGGCTCAGGCCCCTTCTTGCATCTCTCACGCCCGCGATCACTCCCCGCTTTGCAGCTTCTGACTGGGGGCACCACGCGCGGGGGTGGGGGGAGAGGGCCTCTAGGCCGAGATCGTTCCCATGGCCTGCCGAGGCCGGGGAGAAAGAGGCGGTGCCCAGGCGCTAGCCCTCGGCGGGCGGGACCTCTCGGGGCTGCCCACTCCACCCGGAGAAAACAAAAGGAGAGACCTGGAGCGTGATCCCGAGGCGAGCGATCGCTCGCGGATGTCCCGGACACAGCCACCGCGGCTCGAGGGGCGTCGTTCCCGGGCTGGGTTGCCCCGGCCCCGGCCACTGGGAAGAGGGAAGGATGGCAGAAACAGTGTGCCGCACGTGGAGACAAGTCCACCGCCGCCAGCGAGCACCGGCAGCTTCCTGCCCCTGTGACCCAGCTTCCCACCTTGGAAGCCAGCTGCCTTTGGACGTGGAGTTGCCTTTGGAGGGGCGGGGCGGCGGGGGCGGGCTCAGGGGTCCAGCGAACCAACGGGTGCCCTCGAAAGCCGGTGAGTGGGCCCCTGCAAGTGGCGCGCTGGGCCGGGTCTTCCACCCAAGCGGGACAGGGCCAGGGGCAGAGGCCAAGGGCAGGTCAGGGGCCCAGCAGGGGACCAGCTGCAGCTCCCCTGGCCGGCGCCAGCCAGGCCCCTGGAGGCAGGGGGAGGGGTGTGGACAAGAGCCCAGTGCCCCCGCCCCTGGACCATCTCGCCGGGGACTGGACTTTAGTGGCTTCATCCATATAACAGGCTCATCACCGCGGCTGCCAAGGAAATGGTGGAGTGGAAAAGGAAGCAGACCCACAAATCCACTGCTACCTTCTGGCCAGAACTCAGCCCAGGGCTAGCTGGAAGGCTGGGCAGGCAGAGAGCAGGTTTGGGGCACCCCAGTAGCTTCATTGGCATAAGCCAGGCCAAAGACTCCAAGAGCCCTGCCCTACTGATACTGGGAGTCAGTCTGGCTTCTCAGGCTGCCTCCTCCCTAGTCAACAGTCAAGGTGTTTCTACCTAAATGTCTCTCACTTCTGTACTGTCCCCTCCGCCCCCTGTGCTGGCCCAGGTCGCCATCAGAGCTTTCAAAGCCCTCTCCCCATCTCCAGTCCTGTTTGCCTCAACTCCCCTCAGCCCTGCCCTACAGCAAAGGCCCTTCAGTGGCCTCCTGAACCTTCCATGGACACAGGATGGTGAACCGGCAGGACATACTTGGGCCCAGGCCAGCAGGACAGGTCAGTAATAAACTAAGGGACCGAACAAGAGAATACCAGGTGTGATAAATGCTGAGACAATGAAATGAGGTGGCGGAGCTTTCTGAAAAGTCTTGTCTGTTCCCCCCCCCCCACTTTTTTTTGCTTAAAGCTCTAAAGCAAATAGGCCAGTTGAAGGAAGATGTACAGCAGATAAAAGAAAACTCATACAAATTAATCAAAAGGTTGAGACTCCTATAGGTACATGGGCAAGGAACTAGAAAAGACTGAATGAAGGAGCACATGCAACTGGTGCAAGGCATTTAGAGAAAGGTACAACTTCAGGCATGGGAAGGAAAATAAATTTCAAAGCCCAGCTAACAATGACAGAAAACAAGGTAACACTTCCTGCTTGTTACATTAGTAAAATGTTCTCAGACTGAGAACACCCGGTGCTGGCATGGCTGCTGTGAGATGGGCACGCTGCTCTGTTGCTGATTGCTAGAGGTATGCTGGTGTGGCTCTTTTGGAAATTAACTTGGTAATATACATCCAGAGCTGGGAAGAACTCCACACTGGGAATCTACCCCAAGGAACTAAGTAAACAAATGTAGAGCTATGCACACAGGATGGGTACCATAAGAGAGTGAAAGGTGCAAAACTGCTGGAGGGTCACTGATCAGAACATAAAATAGGGTGGGAAAATGCAGGAGGTATTGCTGGGGAGAGGGCAGGTCACAGAGAGCCAGGTTGCCTCAAAGGGGCCTCTGGTTGCCCCTTCCTACCCTGCCTTCCTTCCCAGCCCAGTGGGCCACCAGGCTGGGACTTGTCTCCAGCCACACTCCACCATGTCTTGGTCCCTGGGATGAGTCCAGGGGCCTTGGGCAACTGGGCTGGGTCACCTTGCCCCTAGCCTGGGCTGCCTCCTCTGCAGCTTGTCCTGATTCTATGCCTTCTTCACTCCCCTTCCCCCAGGTTTCTGTCTCCCTCCTCTGTGCTCCATACCTCAGTCCCCTGAGGTTACCAGCTGGGCTGGAGCAGAGTTGGGGCGGTGGGGGGGATGTTGTGTGTACCCATTTCCTTTCTCTCACATCCCAGTTCCCACAGGCAGAGGTGGGAAGCCACCAGCCCCAGGGGGCTCCCTCCAGGCCTGCTGCAGCTGTGGGCAGGACCCCAGAGTGGGCCGGGGTTGAAGGTACCCAGGGGTTCTGGGATGTGCCAGCTTGGTGTGTCTGTCATGGCCAAGTCGCCAGAGTGGGGGTGGCCACCTGGCGAGGGGAGGGGGGAGGTAGAAACATGCCCCCGATCCTGCCCGTTGCTGCAGGCTCAGAGGTTAGAGAGAGGGTCGCCCACCCTGAAGGAGGCAGGAGCTCCCACGGTGCCAAGGCCTGCTTTCTGGAGAGGGCTCCCTGGGGGAGGGGACCAGGGTCAGGCCAGGGAGGCAAATTCTGCCCCTGGGTGGAGGTCGTGCGGGTCTGCCCCTTGCCCAGATCCCTGCTGGTCAGCTGCGCAGGAGTGAGCTTTCGGGGGTCGTTCAATCACCAAAGTACTTGCTGCCCAGTGCCAGCAGCGCCCGCTGCGCCAGCAGCAGGAAGACATCCTGGAACCTGTTGCCACCTCCGCAGTGCAGGGCTGAGCGCCGCCAAGCCCCCCTCCACCGACTCTCGCTGGGCACCCCGCAGTGCCGGCGAGGGGGCGCGGCGCCGACCCTGGCCCCGCACCCACTCCCCAGGCATGTACGAGGGGCGCGCAGGGGCCTCACCAGGTCCCTCAAGGGGGCGGAGCTCGGCCTCGCGCTTCCCGTAGGATGGGCGCTGTGCCTGCCGCCCGCCCTCCCCCCTCCTGCCAGACGCCCCTGGCCTCTGCCCAGCCCAAGCAGTGCCCCTCGGAGGCCACAGAAACGCCGCTGCCCCGTAGGCCATGAGCGCGCTGCCTGTGCGCCTCCGGGCCCGGGAGCCTCCCGAGAGCGGCGCCCCGCCTGCCCCGCCCCCCAACGCCTGCCGCCCCCGCCCCCAGACACTGGGGTCCCGCCGGCCCCTGTGGCGGCAATTGGGCCGTCTGGCCCGGTTAGAACTTCCAGTCACAGCGCTCCAGCCAAATCCAGTGTCTTTTCCTCCACATCCACTTTCAGCTGGGGATGGCTTTCTGCTTTGCCGGCTCGGCCTCCTGGCGGGACTGGGAGTTCCTCCAAGGCAGGAGCCGGTGTGTGCCCGGCTCCGAGCTGGCCCCAGACCCCCAGGGAAGGGCCTGGCACGCGGTGCTCACGGAAGAAATGCTCGTGAACAAAGAAGGCATGAATGAATGAAACCAATTGTTGCACCAGGGAACCCAGTGGGGTGGCCGCTCCTGCTTTCTCCCTCAGCGAGTCACACACCCAAGACACGCAGAAGCACACGTGTGCATGCGGGCCCCCTCCCTCACCTCTCACTGCACGGGCAGACCGGCACACACACACAGGGCACTCTGACTCCTGCCTCCAGGAAAGCCACCTACTACGTGTGTGCCAACACCTGGGGCCCCTTTGGCGGCAGCTGGGTGGCCTCCATCTCAATTGCCTGCCTCTCCCTTGCCCTCCCCCATCTAAGTAAAGTACCTTACACCCCCAGTGCCTTCCTTATCTCTTAGGGACCAGGCCAAGTCAGTCACTGGGGAGACTCGGGGACTGTTTAGGGAGCTACCTGGGGGGACCCTCAGGATGGCGAGCCGCTGCTGCAAAGGCGAGCCAGAGGTGCCGGGCAGAGATGCCACCAAATGCTGCAGCCTCCAGAACCCGTGTGCCAGGTGTTGGAGGGAGGGACTGAGATGTGTTAGAGGACGTGGAGGGCTATGTGCCATGGGGGTGGGCCAGGGTGCCCAAGAGCCAGAATCCTGCAGGTGTGCACACATGTTGGGGGTGTACGAGGTGCGGGCCGGGGGAGGCAGCTGGGCTTCAGGAGTGCGGCGTTGGCCTCTGGGTGAGGGTTCCTGTTGGAGCTTCGTCCAGGGGTGGGTGGATGGCAGCGTCTCTGGGCTGGGAACGTGGGTGGGGTGTCTGTGATGAGCATATGGGGAATTGGAGATGGTGCGGGCCAGCGAGAGGAGCTGTGTTAGTGCAGATATCCCAGGGATGTGTTGGGTATCTATTTGTGTGTGTGCGTCTGTGTGTGTGTGGTGTGTGAATGCGCGCACGCGCGCGCGTGCTCGAGTGCCTGGGTGTGTACTGAGGCGTGGCAGCGTCTGGGATGGGTGCTGGCCAGAGTTGGGGACAGTAGTCGATGGTGACTTAGCGGCTGCCAGGGCGTGCACTGCAGGGTCCTGGGTCCGCGGTGCACGGTTTGTGCACGCGCGTGTAAGTGTCAGGGGGTGTGCGTGGCCATGGACACGGGGGTGCATGGGCGGGCGCACTGAGTGGGTCTCCCAGGGGCGCGTGCGTCGGCCTGGTGGGGTGTGCGCTGGTGAGACTTTGGGGGCACAGGGCGGAGGCGCACACACGTCGGGGAGGCGGCCAGGCGGGGTGGGGGTGGGGTGGGTGCCCGGTCGCCGCGTGCCCCGCTCACCTCCGTTCCGCTCGGCTTCCTGTGCCGGCTCCGCCCGTCACGGCCGGGAAGTTTCCGAAAGCCGGGCCGGCGGGAAGCGCCACCACCGCGGCTGCCGCGCGCCACCGGAGCCTCGGGCGGCGGCCTCGCCTGGAGCCTAGCGGCCGCTGCCGCCGCCGCCGCCGCCGCTGCGGAGGGAAACTCCAAATCCCGCCTCCGCCGCCGCCGCCTCCTCCCCTCTCGCCGCCGTCTTCTCCGCCCCCTGCCCAGGAGGGGCAATGTCGCCGCCGGCGGCGCGTGAGGAGGGAGCGGGGAGGGGCCGAGGCCTGCCAGGCGTGCTCCCACCTCCCCCGCCCGCCTGCCTCCCACCTGCCGCCTGCTGCCCTCTCTGCCCCCGGCGGACCCTCTCGGGAGGGGTTGGGATGCCCACTGTGGCCCCGGCCCCTAGCCGCCTCACAGCAGGGGTCTCCGAGCCTGAGCCCTGGGAGTCGGGTGGGAGGCCCTGACCTCGGTCGGGCCTGTGCTGGGCTGCCTGGAACAGTCCGCCTTGGCACTCCTGTGGCCATCGAGGACTGGGCATAGCTCGGCCCCTGGGGCCACCTCCTGATGCCCCAGGGGCTAAGGTGTAAGGTCCCGGTGAGAGCATCCCAAGTATCTAACCCACGTTCCCCCGACTCCTGTCTTCTGCCATCTTCATATATCAGATTCTGGCTCCTGGAGCTTTGGGGCCTGAGTGTCTGGAAGGGGTGCAGCCAGGACGGTGCGGGTGGGGCAGGGAGGGGGTGCTTTCTGCAGGCATGGGGTTCTTTTCTCCAGCCATGGGGCCAGGGGCTCCCCCATCATGGGCCTCCTTTGGGTTTTACACCCATCTGGGAGTTGGAGGAGATGGTTCTCCTGCTATAGCTAGGGAAACTGAGGCAGTGGTTTCCCCGGGGGTCACGCCGCTGTGTGGTAACAGGGCCAGAATGGAGGGGGACGTAGGGAGGGCTGAGATGCCAGCGGTAGCCTGAATTCCCCTGAGTCATCACCTCTGGGAAAGAGAGGACAGAAGTTGCGTGTTTGGGGATGGAGCAGACCTCACCATTTCCAAGGGCCCTCCTCAGCTTTGCAGCAGTCTCTCTCCAGAGTGTTGGACCTGGGGCAGCGTCCCGATGGCACCAGCCTTGCAGGCCTAGTCTGCCCTTTGGCCTCCTTTGGCCCTCAGCATGTGCCTGCCCTTACCACCCTCCCCATCTTGAGCACCTGGGTCTTTCAGGGCTACCCTTGCTGGCAGGTGCATCTGTGGGCCGGGCTGATGTTTCACCTCCCATTCAGCAGCAGGGCCCCAGGGGTCAGTGTGGACTCAAACTGCCAAGACAATGGCACACAGGTGGGCAAATGAAACCGTGGGTGGGTCGTGCCACTCTACTCCATGCTTCTGTGCCATCCACGCTGCCAGCCGTCCTGGAGTCAGAGGGCCCTTTGTTAAAATAGCAACCTGTGCTAAAAGGCATGCCGTTCAGCAATAGGACCATTTTGGTCTGTCAAAGGGGCAAAATACATGGAAACCAGAAAAGATGGGGGCCGGCTCCCCTGGGGACCTCCCATTTGGGGAAGACACATGGCAGCCATGCCCCTGGCCCTGGGCACTCGGCTCCCTGCAAAGGCTTGGTGAGCTGACTCATAGACGAGTTTCTGGAAAGGTTGGAGAACTACGCCCCCCCCCCCTCACCGCAATCCTGCGCTTTAGTGACTCAGGGCTGAATGGCTGGAGGAGGAACATTTGGACTGGATGATGCCACCTTCAACCCTGCAGAGCTGCTATCCCATCCCTCCCACAGGGCCTCTGTGCTCCACGCAACAAGACCCACCCAGCACTAGAAGTGAAGAAAGCTAACCCGAACCACCAGACCAGTCCTGGGAGCTCTGAGGACACAGACCTGGTCCACCTGGGGAAAAGAGGGGCACCTGCCTTATCCTCAGGGGCTTGGCTAGCTAGGCCTAGCCTGTGACCCTGTTGAGGGATGAGCTGGAGAACCTTCTCGAAAAGGACTTGAATGAGAGGCCAGCCATGTCGAAATCGAGGCTGTTTTATAGGCACACCTGGGCCTGCCTCCGAAGCAGCCAAGCCTGCATGCTCAGGTCCTAACAGAAACCTCAGTGTGGGTTCTCCTCTGTGACCTCCCTGCTTCTCCCACTGGGCACCCCCTCAAGCCCCCCACCTGCCCCAGGCATGTAGCAGAAATTGCCTGTGCAGGGCAGAGGAGCAGAAAACTGGGTGGTGGCTGGGATGTGCCCCCATGCCCCTGTGGCTGAAGGCGGCCGTACCTGTGAATATGCAGCTTTTCCAGGTCCTGATTCTGGATCACTTTTCAAACAATCGAAGCTTTGAAGAAAGGCCTGTCTCACTGGGTCCTTGCATGGAGGCCCCGGTGTCCCCAGAGCACCAGCATTTGGGTGCATGTACACGTGAGCCTTTATTTCTGGGCAACCATTGGGTCCCACTGAGTGCAATATCCTCCGCTGAAGCCATTTGCTCACATGACAACCACCCCCCAGGCCGCCGCCACCCCTCCACCACTGGGGAACAGGCTTCACCGCCCCTCCCTCCTCAGAGGCACATTAGCCAGCATCTTCTGGATGCATCTCGCGCTACCAGTTGCCATGCCTCCAGGAACACATCCTAGGCCCTGTTCTGGGGCACTCCACTTGCCCGCCACAGCCCCCCTGGCAGGACCACCTGCAGGCATTGGAAACCAAATGACCCAGTGATGGCTCTCAGATTGGTGCTTGAAGCCCAGGTGAAAGGGACAGAGAAGACAGGAGGGAGGCAGTGTGTTCAGCACAGCAGTGATTGATTTCTGAGGGGCTGGGACCTCAGGAGCCATTAACATCCCCATTCCAGGAGGGCTCTGGTTCAGGTTTGATAACCTGCTTATCAACCCCCTCTGGCCAGCCGTGTGGGCTCCTGGTCCTTGTCTTCCTGAGAAGCCGTGCAGCGTGCATGTCAGGATGTACGTTTCAGATGATATAATTATTTTACTGGGAGAGAGCCGGACTTCCATGCCCATTGGCTGGACCGGCAAAGGGAGACCAGAGGGAACTTGGGGGGCAGCGGTGGGAGGGGATGAGACAGAGGGCTGAATGGGGCAAGGAGAGGGGAACCAGAAAGATGGAAAGAAAGGACAGGCCAGGAGATCCGGCCCTTCAGCCTTGTCTCTCATCCCCTGCTGCGGGACCTGCCACCAACTGCTCTGATGATGACCTCTATGAGTGAGGCCATCACCTGGTTCTCTGGTCACATCTGCCTGTCCTCCTGCCAGGGACATGGCTCTTGACTCAGGCCATCACCTCACAGGAAGGAATGCGTGAAACGGAACAGTGGGTTCAGGCCCCTGGCTCTGGCTCAGTTGTCTTTAGGGGGCCGGAAGGGGCTCCTGGGGACGCTGTGGGTTTTTCTCGAGTCCCTATCCTCAGGGGTCTGCCTCCCTGTATCACAGATCAACCACCTCGCTTCCCAATACGGTAAGGCCAGCCTGAGCCCTGGGAGCTCCTTGCACCCAGACCAAGGCCTGCTAGCAGGCTGGCTGGGTCACTGCTTTCCTGAGGACAGGGATGCTGAGCACAGCTCTGCACATGTCTTCTCCTGTCGTGGGAGCTTTCCACCCACCCTGGTCTGGTCTGGGAACACCTCAGCAATGACTGGGATCAATGAAGTCAGGAGGGGCCAAGGCCCAGGTCAGGGACCTGCCCCTTGGTTATGGCGTCAGTGTTGAAGCTGCAAGAGTCAAGGGGAGGGCATTGTACAGGGCGAGCCTGGAGCCACTTGGCCCCTGAAAGGGAGACTCGGGTGGGCTTTTGCCACGTCAAGTCACACTTGCTGACCTTTGAAGCTTTGCTGTCACCAAGTTTGGAGCCGGCCCTCCTTGCTGGACCAGAAGGCCCCCTCGTGGGACCCTTAAATAATGAGAACAGTCACTGTGCCAGGAACAAGAGCCACGAAGCTTCCATATGAGGAAACTGAGGCCCTGAGAGATGAGGCTTAGGATCCCAGCCACTGGTGTCGGGGCTCAGGTCCAAGCCCATCTTACTCACAGATTTCAAAGTTTTCTGGTGTCAGGAGGGGACCCAGTGACACAGCCCCAGTGAGGAAGGACAGAGCTCCAGGTCATAGAGAAACCCTGGAGAGTGGTTCACATGGTCCAAAATGGCGGCAAATGGCCTGTGGAGAGGCCCTGGTCTGCTTGTGAGTTCAGAACCACCCTGGCCCAGATGAGGACTTCTGTCATTGTCCCTTGGCTTCATCCCTGTCCCCTAGCACCCCTCCCCACCAACCCCACTTCCGCCCCATCCCTACTTTTGTGCTCTAGAGGCTTGTCATAAGGAAGGCCCAGGATATCTCTGCCAACTCTGTGGGGATTTTTTCCATCTAAATTTAGAGAGTAGCTATTACCCCACCATACCTGCTTCTCACAAAGAGGAGAGACAGAAGAAGAATGAGGCAGTAGGGCCGGGGGAGGGTCGCTCTTTCCCCATAGACACTGCCTCAGGCCCTTAAAGCTGGCCCTCTTTGCAGGCAGCTGTGAGCAGTCAGGGGTTCCTCGCAGGGGTCCTCAGAACTGTCTCCCTCCAACACGGTGTGCTCACCCCTCTTCAGTACCTGCCACCTGACCCCCACTGCACCCCGCCCCCAGCACCATTTCACTATCACAGAAAGAAAAACCAAGGCCTGAGGTTGGTTTCCTAGCTGTGGTGGCCTCTCTTCACTGCACCTCCATTTTAGAGATCCCTGTTGGGGCTGGCGTGGGCAGGGACCACGAGTACAACCTGGAGCCCAACGTGTCAACCTGCAGGACTTGGCTCTTGGGACCTGCCCGGAACCACAGTGACTGGGACTGGGACTTTGGCCTCCCTATGGCATCCCTGGCCTGAGCTGCCTGTTCTCTGAGGCCGCAGAAGAGAAGAGGGAATCAAAGATGGAGTCCTCACGTCGATAAGCCTGAAAGGACTCTTCCTAGTCACCAGAACGATGTCCCCAAGGTCTTGTGCTCTGGCTCTCAGTGACAGCTTGGGACGCTGTCTCTGTCTTAGCTAAGCCTCCCCTCCCCATCTCTGTGTCCTCTCCCCTTACTGCTGGCCCTGTCCTTCCAGCACCAGCCTTGCCTCTACCCAAGTTGCTAAATTGCTCTCAAAGGTCATTCCATGATACTTTGTAATAACCAATCAGGGAAAACAATCTGAAAAAGAGTGTATGTATATATACGTGTGTGTGTGTGTGTGTGTGTGTGTGTGTGTGTGTATCTGAATCACTGGGTTATACACCTGAAGCTAACATAGCATTGTAAATCAACTATACTTCAACAAAATAAAGAAATACCTTGTGAAAAAAAATGCTACAGCAAATAACACAAAATGTTTAAAGAAAAGCACTCCAGCATGTTTTTGCTCACTGCACCTCCCAGAGCCCAAGGCCAGTTGGCATCACCTTTCCTTCCAAGGTGATGGCTTCTAGATGCGATTTGTCCATCTTCCTGTCTAATGCCAGGACCTTTGAAGCTCTTCTTCTCAATCAACCCACCTCTCACTCTCTGGTTTTGGATTTACCACTGGGGCCTTGGGTCTGGGCTCCCACCTCTGTCCTGTCCTATCCATTCAAACCCCTGTGTCTCCGGGCTTCTCCCATAACCCTGGTCCCCTCTCCACTTGGTACCCTGTGAATCCCTTACTTGCCCATGCCCACCTTCCTTTCCCACCATCCTCAGTGGCCAGTCCCAAGCTCCATCAGTCTTCTGGAGCTCAGCTGAGGCCTGACTCTTCCAGTGGGTACCTTTGTCACCCATATGACCTGGCATCTTCAGGTCAATTGGATGAGATCTCCCTGGACTTCCTTGCCTTCCTGAGTCAAAGCCAGCAGCAGTTATAGTCCTAGTCCCCTGGCATCCAGGCTCAGAAGAGCTGGGGTCCGCTGTCCCATCCCTCAGCTACTGTCCCAGATGCCACCCGCAGAGGTGCCTTCTTATGTCCCTCCCACCCTTCTCTGCCCTCCAGGTTTGCTTCCCACAACTCTGGCCATTTCTGTCAAGTTTGTCTCAGGCTCTGAGTCCTCTTCTCCCTCTGTGTGTTCCCCCGAGATGGCCTCCACTACTGTTCTGGGTGGGCTTCCCTGGTGGCTTAGATGGTAATGAATCCACCTGCAGTGTCAGGAAGATCCCCTGGAGGAGGACATGGCAACCCACTCCAGCCTGGAGAACCCCATGGACAGAGGAGCCTGGTGGGCTATGGTCCATGGAGTTTCACACAGTCGGACATGACTGAGCGACTGACACTTTCACTTCAACGTGTTCACTTCTCCTAGGTGATGACTGTGTCGTCATAGTCTCCACGGCTTCCTGGATGACCCATGGCCCTTCAGATGTGTTCTTTGCCACAGGGAACTCACTGTCTCCTCTCAGTTGCCCAGATCCCAGCCTTGGGGACGTCATTCAGTTCCTTTCTCTCTCCACCCCTCCTCAAGTTGCCGCTTCCTGCTGGGTTCCCACCTAAAGAGTGGGCACATGCTGCCCTCCTATCCCTGGCCAGACCGTTCCTCAGGCCTGCCCTCATCCCCACAGGGAGGACGTGGTGACTGTTCTAAAGCAGAGGCTCTTGCCACCTCACCCTCAGCATTGTTCAATGGTGCTTAGTGGCCTTGTGGATGGACTTGGGGACAAAGTCCAAGCACTTCAGCTGGCTCACATGGTCCTATATGACCTCTTGCCTTCCAGCCCCTCTCTCACAGGAATCTTCTGCAACCCCACTGCAGTTCTGGTATTTGCCAGAATGTACCATCTGTCTAGTGTCCACTGGCCTTATTCAAGATAAGCTAATGCTCTGAGGCTCCAGGCACACACATATTCTGTGAGGACACTCTTCAGCCCGCTATGGCCAGCCCACTGCCCCCAGTGCATGTCAACCCACGTGCAAAATACATTTCCCCCACCCTGTCATCTCCTAAAGACTTCACCTGCCATACCACTACCACTTAGTGTCACAGCTCCTCATCGGCCTGGTGAGGGCGCACCATCTTTCTTCCCTTCACTAGGACAGAACAGTTGGGGACAGAGGCCACACCATATTGGTGTCTCTCTCCAGCACGGCGCACCCAGCCTGGCTCTGGGATGGAGCTCCTGTAATATGTGTGGACCCCAGGAGCGAATGGATTCAAGAACCTCGCTACAATTGCTAGACAACCAAATTGGGTCACCAGACTCTGCTGATTAAGAAGCAGGAAGACAAAGCCGGCAACCAAGGAAGGGGCTGGGAGACATGGGTGTCACTGCTGGCCACCTCCATCCTGGCCATGGTGGACCTCAGAGTGCAGGCTTTGGTCCTCCTGGCACCCTTTGGAGTCACGTGTCTGAACTCAGGCTGGCCCTGAAGGCAGGTGGATGCCACCCAGCCACCGTGGGCCCTTCTTCCTGACGGACCCGGGCACATGCTCCGACCCTGGACCATGGGGTGCTGGGCATCCTGGCACAGCTGTGTGCTGACACCCAGCCTGGACCCACTGGGGTTGAGGCTGGTGGCGGTGGGCTCCAGGCCGAGCCTCTGTGGAACGACTGCTGGGCAGCTTGCGGTGGTGGGACCAGCCCGACCATGAACGCTCAGTGCCCTCTGCAAGGACTGGCTGGGGGCTGATGCCTGGGACCCTGGCACTGGAGGCCCCCAGAGAGGCCCACATGGCTGCGACTCTGGGTGGGAAGGGGGTGGCTTGGCCAGGGCCCCTGGCCTCCCTCTTCCGAGCAGGAGGCGGCACTGTCATCTGATTGCAGGGGGTGCCAGGTCTGTCTTCCCAACTCATCTCCCACCATCCACCAGCTCCTTCCTGGCTCTCTGCCTTAGTGGGCATCTGGCCCAGAGCAGGCCAGGAGGGAGCTTGGGGCAGGAAGGAGGAGATTTGGAGCCCATAGAAAGGCTGGCCTGTGTCCCTGATGGACTGTGTTACAGGGCTTCCCTGTCTGTCATCTGCTCCTTTCAGGCAGCTGGTGAGCCCATCACCCCCATTGCAGGTGCCTCTGGGCTTTACCTTGCCTTGCATCAGGTCTGGGCACCACAGGCCCTCCACAGATGTCTCCTGAGTGACTGATGTGTAACCCCACATGGACCTTGCCAACACCCCCGCCCTGGCCCACAGCTGTCTGACCATGGGGCTGGATCCTGTGGCTGTGGCCACTTGCCAGGGCCCCTCCCTTCCCTGGGTTGTCCTCTTCCTCCAGATGAGGACTGTGAATTCCTGAGGTTGAGCTCAGATGATTGTCTTGGCTCCCTGCTCTGTGCCCGGCTGTACCCACAGCCCGCAGGCTTGGTCATGGAGTCTGGATACTCACGCTGGCCTGGGTGCCCCTACACCACCAGCCATCTCTCCCAGAACCCTCCAACTGCCCATGCATCCCTCTTCCAGTCCAGGCAGCTGGCCAGGGCCCTGGGGTGGCTCTTACCCACACCTGAGGGCTGAGCGTGTGCTTGCTGAGGATGGGGCTGGCCACCCCTGCCCTGCCTGAAGGCGCTTGCTGTGCATATGATGTAAAGGAAAGGTGGGCAGGGGCTGGAGGGGGGATGAGTTGCCATACCATCCTGTTGGCATCCCTGAGACACCTCTGCCACGGGTTCTGTGGCCAGTCAGTCACCAGCCTTGGTTACTGCAGAAATCGGAGCCTCATGTGAGTGCTTGTCAGCTGTGTGGAAGCAGACAGGGAGAGCAAATCTCTCCAAGGGATGAGGGCCAGGGCACCCACAAGACTGCATGGAACCCCACCAGGTGTCCACCAAGACCCTGGCTGGCTTCCAGGCTGACAAGGGTCCTGGAGTGGGTTAAGAGAGAAGGTTAGGGGCACCTGGGGCTCCCAGTGTTGGTGCTAAAACTTGCTCCATCAGCGATGCTCTGGTAGCACAAACCCAGAACCAGGACAGTCATGTGGTGTCCACACATGAATGTGCACAAGCCTTTACATGGCATAAATTCATCTTCCCAGCCATCTAGGCAGATTGGCAGGGAGCCTGCCAAGGTTGAGACACACACATACATGCACATACTCATATATATCCAGTTAAGCTTTAATTGGACCACATAAGGTGTAGCCAACAAAAGGGACAGTGATGCAAAAGACCAAAATGTTCTAATAGGACATTAGTTTAGGGCTTGTTATGGGTTGAATTGTCCCCCTCCCACCACTCATATGTTGAGTCCTAACCTCCCTGTGCCTGTGAATATGACTGTCTTTGGAAACAGGGCCATCGTTGATAAAATTAACATGAGGTCATACCAGAGTGGGGTGAGCCTCTAATTAAATATCAGGGGACCCCAGCCCCTAGGCCACAAACTGGGCCACACAGGAGGAAGTGAGTGGTTGTCTTCTATGAAACGGGTCCCTGGTGCCAAAAAGGTTGGGGACAGCTGCACTATGATTGATATCCTTATGAAAGGGGGATATTGATTTTGCTGTTGCTGCAGCATGTAGGATCTAGTTCCTCAACCAGGGATGGAACCCATTCTCCTTGCACTGGAAGCATGGAGTCTTAACCACTGGATGGCCAGGGAAGTCCCAGTAAGGGACATTTAGACACAGACACTCCTAGGGAGAATGCCATGTGGAGCTGTAAAACCAAGGAGCATCAAAGGCTGCCAGCACACCAGCAGGAGCCAGGGGCGGCCCCTGGGGCAGACCCTTCCCTACTGCCTACAGAAGGAGCAGAACCCTACACATATCTCTATCTGAGACCTCTGGCCTCCAGAGCTGTGACACAATAAATGTCTTGTTATTTTAAGCCACCTAGTTTGTGGTGCTCTGTTATGACAGGTGTAGCAGACAAGTGGAGAGTCTTAGAGCTATTGAAAGGCTTTCTCATCTATTGTATTTAAAGCTAAAAGATACCCTGTGAGGTGAGAAAGTGTTAGTCACTCAGTCATGTCTGACTCTTTGCGATCCCATGGAATGCAGTGCACCATGCTTCCCTGTTCTTCACCATCTCCCGGAGTTCACTCAAATTCATGTTCATTGAGTTGGTGATGCTAGACAGTCTGGATACATGCTAGTTGGTGATGAGGCAGATAGCCTTAGCATTTCTCAGATGAAGAGTCCACGATTCAGTACAGTTGAATGACTTTCCAAGAGTAATTCAGTTGGAAGCAGACCTGGGGCTCAGTGCAACTCTTCTGGTTTAAAATCTAGATCCAGTGAAATGGAAAAGTGCTAAAATCTCAAAGCTTCCTGATATAGTCAGATTTTAATTGTTGTAAACGATGAATTTCTGAAGTTTTCTGCCTGACAGATACTGTTGATTGAATGAATCAAGGCAAATTGTCTATCCTTACTCTATGCACTGTCCTACCTCTGATAAATTGATTCCTTTTAAGGGAGAGAAAGAATCTTTCTTCGTCTTCTTTTTATTTGCTATAAATATCCCTCCTCAGCACTGCTTTAGCTGCCTCTCACAAAATTTGCTATTTTGGAGTTTTATTTTCTTTCATTTAGGTGTATTTAAATGTTTTTCTTTAGACTTCTTCTTTGTCCCGTGGATTATTTAGATGTGTGTTTGGTTTCTTAGTGTCTGGAGATTCTTTTTTGCTGTCTTTCTGTTACTGATTTCTAGTTTGATTCTATTGTGATTGGGGAATAAACTCTGCATGATCCAGTTCTTTTCAGTTTGTTGGGTTGTTCTATGGCCTGGGATATGATCTGTAATGGTACATATTTCATAGTGTTTGTAAAGAATGGGGATCTGCTGTTATTGGGTAGTGGTGGTGTGGTGCTGGTTTAGTCTCTAAGTTGTGTCCGACTCTTGCGACCACATGGACAGAGGAGCCTGGCTGGCTGTAGTCCATGGGATTTTCCAGGCAAGATTACTGGACTGGATTGCCACTTTCTTCTCCAGGGGCTCTTCTTGACCCAGGAATTGAACTCTGGTCTCCTGCATTGCAGGCAGATTCTTTACTGACTGAGCTATTATTAGGTAGAGTGCTCCATAAATGTCTATTACATTGGGTTTATTGGTGGTGGTGTTGAGTTCTTCTACATCCTTGCTGATTGAGAGAAGAGTGTTGACCTCTCCAACTGGAACTGTGGACTTCTCTGTTCCTCCTTTTGGTTCTAGCAACTTTTGCCTCACATATTTTGCAACTCTGTGGTTTGGTACATGCAGATTTAGGAATGCTATGTCTTCTTGGTGGACTGGCCCTTTATCATGATAAGTTTTATTGTTGTTGAGATGACTTTGTTCATTTTTATGCAGATGATTTTTTTTTACCAGTTACAGTTTTCATGTAGGGGATGCAGCAGAATTAGAGGGTCTTGGAATGCAAGGGAACTCACCTCAGAGGAAGTAGTTTTACTTTGTTTGGCTATTCTAGACTGAAATTAAGGAAAAGAAAAGAAAGTCTACACTCTTTTCTGCCCCTCCCCATGGAAAGAGGAGGTAGCCATGAGTGGACATTGTCACCTGCTTGGGAATTCCAGCATAGCAGAGGTATGGATGGGGCTGGGCATTTTGATCAGAAATCACAAAGAGGTGTTTGCTTATTTTAGCTCTGAGACAGACCCAGCTTTAACAAGCAGCAGCAATTCATAGTTGACATTGAAACAATGTTCTTAATTTATCCTTTTTTAAAAACTGTGTCCTGTAGCATGCAGGATTTTAGTTCCCCAACCAAAGATCAAACTTCTGCCCTCTGTCGTGGAAGGACAGAGTCTTAATCACTGGCAGGGATGTCTTTTTAGCTTATTCTCAATTAATTGTATTCCTTTAAACCCTGCTCTAAATTATAGCTTTTCCCAAATATGTATCCCAACCTATTAATTGATAATTAGCTATGTTAGCTAAGAGCTTATCTTTAGGGAGGAAGCATAATTTAGTTGGCATCTAACAAATGCCTGTGGAATAAATGAATGAGCTGATTCGATTGATTTCCAGGGATAATCTAGGTCTGGCAATAGTTACTGACATGGCAGCCGAGAAACCAGGAGGAAGTGGACTGCCTTCAACAAGTGGTCAACAAAATCCACAGGCTGGGCAAGAACAGGGGAAGCTCTGTAGAAGGTGGGCCCCAGCCCCAAGTCTTGCAGTAGGAGTCAACCGGGTGGAGCAGGGAAGAAAGTGGTACCAGGCTGGAGCAGCATGGGCAAGAGAAGGGAGGGAGGAAAATGCTGAACCTCTTCAGGGACTCAGAAAGACACTCCCTGTGGCACGTATGCGTGTGTGTCTACTTAGGGTAAAGATGAAGCTGGAGGCGTAAAAGAACTGAACGTGCAGAGCCACACGGCTGCCACATCAGAGAAGGGGACTCTGGGGAAGGCAATGCCCAAGGCTGCCCCCCCTCCTTTATTCAAGAGCCTGAGGCTGCTTCCCAGATGCCAGCTTATCTCCCAGAGCCCTGGGACACACACACACACACAGATACACACACACACATTTTTGGACCTTGATCACTCCCACCCCTCCCACACACTTCTACCTGAAGTCACGGTACACGCACCCACATGTTCACAGTGTGAGTGCAAGCTCCTGGGTACTGCCTCACCTGCCCTGTACAGCTGCCCACATGTACCCATGCAGGTGTGTACACACACACACACACACACACACACACACACACACACACACATACACCCAGAGAACTCTTTGCCTCCACTGGGTGAAAAGCAGACAGACATGCCTGTCCTTGGGGCTGGCCCCATCAGCTAGTGGCTTCTAGCCGAGCCTTCCCCCTGCCCCCTCTTATGCTAGCTTCTGGTTCTCTGTACCCTTACAGAGGTGGGCAAGGGGAGCTGGGCACCATGCAGCATGACAGATCCCTGCAAGGAAGGCAATACTTCTTTGCATCCCCATGAGACTGTGGGTGGGTGGTTCAGTCCACGGATCGGTGGCTTGGCTGCCAGCCTGGGCCAGGCACAGTGGGTCACAGACGGGGGTGGGCAGAGCCGCGGGTGAGCCCAGCTCCCCCGTCTGGCCCGCCCCTGAGGCTCAAGTTCCAGTCGCACCTGACCTTTGTGCTGAGTTGACGCACATTCTCTCTCTTCTGGTGATTCTGCCTCCTTGTGATGCAACCCCCAGGGCAATGGCTGTCTAGGCCGGCTCCCACCCCAGGATCCTGCTTTCCCCACATGACCCTGGCAGCCACCTTGTGCCCTCACCAGCTCTAAGCTGGTCCCCTGAGAGAGGAGGGCTTGACCTATGAACTCAAGGCTCCTGAGTCACCGCCCAGCCCAGCTGAGGATACCCCAGTGGGCTGCCTGCAGCCCTCAGCCTCAGCCACAATAAGGGCAGGATGTCCCGGTCTGGTGCTGGCTGGTGCTCAGCAGAACCTCCACCCTCCTTTTTGCCACCAAGCCCATGTGGCACCAACATCCACTTCCTGTCCCAGACAAAGTTGGCCCATGTCTTCCTTGGGCCTGGCCTCCATGGCCGACCTGTGTACTCCTTCTCAAGGGGCTTGCCCACTTCTCACCAATGGTGTGGCTTTACCCTGGACCCTTTCTCTCGATTCCTTCCCCAATGGTGTCCCAAGGACCTGCTGCTGAGCTCAGTCAGTGCCCACAGCACTCCCTCCCTGGAGCCTCAGCTCCCTTGACTGCCCATCCTGGGCCAGCCTCAGACAAGGGGAGACAGGATGGAGAGAGGGGACCCTGGGGCAACCCCCTACACCTTCCCTCCAGGTCCTCTTCACCCCTGCTCCTTCTTGCCCCTCTGGACCACTGGACTGTAATGGTCTTGGCCCTTTGGCCTGTGACCTCCATGCATCAGTTCAGTTCAGTCTCTCAGTCATGTCCAACTCTTTGTGACCCCATGGACTGTAGCACGCCAGGTCTCCCTGTCCATCACCAACTCCCAGAGTTTACTCAAATTCATGTCCATCGAGTTGGTGATGCCATCCAACCACCTCATCCTCTGTCGAACCCTTCTCCTCCTGCCTTCAATCTTTCCCAGAATCAGGGTCTTTTCCAATGACTCAGTTCTTTGCATCAGGTGGCCAAAGTATTGGACCTTCAGCTTCAGCATCAGTCCTTCCAATGAACATTCAGGACTGGTTTCCTTTAGGAGGGACTGGTTGGATCTCCTTGTAGTTCAAGAGACTCTCAAGAGTCTTCTCCAATACCACAGTTCAAAAACATCAATTCTTTGACACTCAGCTCTCTTTATAGTCCACCTCTCACATCCATACATGACTACTGGAAAAACCATGGCCTTGACTAGACAGGCCTCCATGCCTGGTGAGCATGAATTCAGAGGCTGGTGTCCCTAGGCAGGTGTTTCGAGACTCGACTGTGGGGAAACCTGGATGCACGGATGGACAGCAAGGACCCAGAACAGGGCTTTGATGATGTGTACCCAGGGGCCAGGCTTCATGGTTTGAACACCCTCTTCTCCCTGCTCTTGTAAGGTGTGATGGGCCTCTTCATTCATTCATTCATTCAAAAAATAGTGAAGTATCTCTGGCATGTCATGTACTGAGCTAGGAGCTGATAGAACAGGCAACAAAGCCAAGCAACTATTGTCGAGGTGCTGATATTCAAGCAGGGCAGGCAGATGGTGACTCAGATGAAAGGCAAGTTTCCCAAAGCTCGGTGGAAACCTGGGCCCAGGCACCCTCCCAGAGCCCCTTGGAGCCAGCATGGCTGTGCCAGGTCCCCTCTGGTGATGGCTGGGCCCTGGGTGGCAGTGGTCTAGCAGCTGTGAGGATGGGTTCAGGCTAGCACACTGTCCCCTGCAGCCGCCAGCCCCATAGGGGAGCCCCTGGGGCCATCCCCTCCTTGTGCATCCAGTGTCTCTCTTGACTACAGCCTTCACTCCTGCCCATAGTACCGTTTCCGTACTGTTCTCATCTTGGCATGTAAACCCAAGGAGGCCTCAGAGAACCAGCCTGCCTGGCTGCCCTGGGTCTCCACTGCTCCTCCATCAAGGCCAGGGAACATGGAGCTGAGGCTGCAGACAGACAGACAGGCAGGTCATTGGGCCATCAGGCCTGCAGGGAGGAGGGCTATTGTGGAAAGAAAGAAAAGGGCCAAAGTCACCAGCTTTGGTGACATAGAGGGCCTTGGCCAGAGCAGTGTCAGAAGACACTGGGTGGGTGGCCACAGAATGGACGGAAGGCTTGGGGCTGGGGGGTGATGGCTGGAGGGGTTCCTGTGTGCTGGGTCCCAGCTGCCCAACCTTCACAGTTGGGGCAATGACCTGGGCACCTTGCTGGGTCCAGCATGCTCACCACGTGATGGCCACTAGCCCTTGCCCGTGGTTGGGAGCATCAGCTGTCACCCTCCTGGTGCTTAGAGGGACTCTTTTCCACAGCCCTGTCTCCCCTGGAGTAGGGTCCTGGGGCTGCCCTCAGGTCCCACGAAGGGGTAACGACCTTTCAGAATGTTCTCATCTCTAGAGCCTAACCTCATCATATCTTTGTCTGATCGGGCCACATTCATAGGGCCAGGATGTGGACCTGTCTCTGGCAGGGGGTTGGTGCACCATTCAACCCATCAGACCCACAGCATGTCACCCTCTCCACTTCTGAAGGGGGGGGGTTCCTGGGTCCTCCCAGCCAGGCTGGAGGACGAAGCCTCCTGGCAGCTCTGCAAGGGGGTGGCCACCCTAGCCACTGTCCAGCACGTAGCCAGATGGGAGTTCCGTCCCCAGAGGGGCTGCTGTGTTTGCAGCTGGGCATGTGCTCAGTGCATGATGGAGAGCAGGCCAGTAGGGAGGGGCCCAGGGCCCCTGTGGAGGGGCTGGCCTCACAGGGGCTCGAGCAAGGACAGGCCATCTGGAGGGCTGGGGGTGGGGAGCGAAGGGCCATGTGGGTCACAGGGATGGCCAGGGTTAGGGGAAGGACGAAACATTTAGGAAGCAGTCTCAACTGTACCTGAGAATCTTCTTGAAGGCTTCACTCCATCTTGCCACCAAACCTCGGCTCACGAGGTCCCCTGACCCCTGCCCTTGCAGCCCCACACCCCCCTGCCCCGTGCTTCTGGGCTTCTCTGTAGGACAAGGGTTCAGCTCTCCACCCCCTACTCCGATCCCCCTAGCCTTGAAAATTATGCAGCCACGTAAATGCCATTCACCGTTAAGCCAAGCAAGCCATGGTTACTTTTCTCCTCGGCACAGCATTTTGTTTTCCCAGGAGTTAATAATTGTCCTCTGGCTGACTGTTTGCTTAGCTTCCCATGCACTTATCACTAATTCAACCTGAGACTCGTCCTGGTGTGTAAATGTTCTCTCAAGATGTTCAAACACACCAGGCATTCAAGTGATTTCATCTTGAAGAAAACCTCTCTTGGCAGAACCCTCTGACTGGCCGTCTGGCTGCCCAAGGCCCCATCTCTGGGCACAGTGGGCACTCTGGGTCTCTCTTTGCCATCTCCCAGGGAAGTCCCCATGCTGCAGCCCTCAGTTTACGGTCAATTTCCCCTTCCTTTTTTTTTTTTTAAAAAAAAAAAAGCATGTGCTTAAGTACTGCTTATGTAAAGTTTAAAAAATTTATTTTAAGAGAATGAGATTGGAGATCAGAAGCACTGTGATTCTATGTGGCCTTGAGAAGGCCTCCCTGGGTCTTGCTTCCACGATCTATAGAACTGCAGGTTTTGACTGTGGTTATTCATTAATCCTTCATGTATTCATTCAACAGACATTGGTTTAGCAGTGACTCTTAAGAAAACTGTTTATTGTGGAAAATATCAGCCATTAAGCAAAGGTGGAGAGAATCGTTAATGAGGCCCTGGGGGCTGACCAGCCAGTGTCAACAGTTATCAACAACTGGGTTGGATTTTTCCTTGTGACCCTTATTTTTTTTTCTAGAGTATTTTTGGGAATTTATTATGTCAAAATAATTAGATTCTCAGGAAGTTGCAAAGAAACAGGCAGGAAGCCAGGGTCCCCCTCCCCAGTTCTGTGTTAATTTCTGCTGTAGAGAAAGTAACTCAGTTACAAACACACATACATACGTTCTTTTTCATGCTCTTTTCCATTCTGGTTTATCACAGAATGTTGACTATAGTTCCCTTGGATGTACAGTAGAAACTTGTTGTTTATCCATCCTAGGTGTACTAGTTTGCATCTGGTAATCCCATACCCCATTCCATCCCTTCCCCATTACTCTCCCCCTTGGCAACCAAAAGTCTGTTCTCTGTGCCTGTGACTCTGTTTCTGTTTCACTGATAAGGTCATTTCTGTCATATTGTAGATTCCACACATTAAGTGATATCATATGGGATTTGCCTTTGTCTTTCTGACTTACTTTACTTGGTATGGTCATCTCTAGTTGCATTTGTCTTACTGCAAATGACATTTCTTTCTTTTTTTATGGCTCAGTAATGTTGCATTGGATACATGTACCACGTCTTCCTTATGCATTCATCTGTTGATGGACATTTAGGTTGCTTTCATGTCTTGGCTATTGTGAATAGTGGTGCTGTGAACATAGGGGTGCATATATATTTTTGAATTATAATTTTCTCTGGATATATGTGCAGGAGCGAGAGTGCTGGATCATACAGCAGCTTTATTTTTAGTTTTACAAGGAATCTCCCTACTGTTTTACATAGGGGCTGCACTAACTTACATTTCTACCTATAGTGTAGGAGGGGCCTCACAAAGTGAGCTTTTGACTGTGGAATAATTTTGTTGTTGTTTAGTTTCCAAGTTGGGTCCAGCTCTCTTGCAGTTCCATGGACTGTAGCCCACCAGTCTCTTCTGTCCATGGAATTTTCCAGGCAAGAATATTGGAGTGGATTGCCATTTCCTTCTCCAGGGGATCTTTCAGACCCAGGGATCGAATCTGCATCTCCTGCTTGGCAGGCGGTTCCTTAACCACTGAACCATCTGGGAAGCCCTGGGATAATTTTACATGAAGTTGCAAAGATAGTACAGAAGCTCCTGGGTTCCCCTCACCTACCTAGCTTCCCCTAATGTTAACACCTGACCTTCCCAAGGTACGTTTTGTCAAAACTGAGAAATGAACATTGGTACAATACCAGTAGCTAAGCTCCAGACTTCATGTAGATTTCACCAGTTTTTATACTCATGTTCTTTTCTCTTCCAAGATCTCACATTGTTTCTAGTTTGGATCATTTGAAAATAAATAATAGACTTCACATCATTTCACACTAAAAGACATACCTGTGGATTTCTAACAGATCCTGGCTTCTAAAAACAGATCTTGGCTTCTAAAAACAACCCCACAAATCATAATCACACCTAATGAATCAATATTAGAAATAGTCCTTAATGTCACCTAATACACACTTTCTTTGTCTGAAAGATGGCTTCTTATAGCTGGTTTGTTTAGATATGAGCACCAGCAAGATGATCACCCAGAATAGAGTTGATTTGCCTCTCACATCTTAGAAGATCTTGAAAAAACCAAGTTCTTCCTGAAGCATTCCTCACAGCCTAGATGAGGCTGATGATGGCATCCTTGTGGGGTCTACTGTGTTGTTTGTCTCCTGTATTTCCTATAAACTGGTAAGTAGAGCAAGATATGTGATCACATTCAGGTTAAATTTTGTTGGTAAGATGACATGTCAGGTGGGGCTGAGCACTTCACATCCTATGCCAGGAGACACACCTCGTCTAGTTGCCCACTTTCAAAGTCAAGATGGACTGGTAGGTGCAGGTGGGGTCAACCTGATACAGCAATTGTCCACCCAGCAATTTCAGCAGGCATTGATGATCTCCATCTAGGGCCATTATTTTGAGTTATGAATGGTGATTTCCTGATTCTATAATTCTTGCACCTCCTAGTTGGTTTTTTGGATCTAGCGATTGTGGTAGAGACTGCTGGTTGCTTCTGTGGGATCCTTAGCTGGGCCCATGACTGTCTGAGGATAAGACTACACTTTTGAGCCTCTTTTACAACTGAGTGTGGCCACATGGTCAGTTCTTGGCAGTGAGATTAATTAATTAATTAGCTTTCCTTCCAGGAAATTATTTTCAGAGGTGCTGGTATTCTCATTGTTCACTCTTTCCTCTATTTTCTTCCTCATCTCTGTCTGGTGCTATGGCTGGCACTCTGGTTGCCATCTTGGATCAAATCAATGAAGGCCACACTCTAGGGGGTTGGAATGATCTGGAAGGACTCTGGATTGTTAGTAATTTTGTGAAATATACATACTAGTCCTAAATGTTTTACCTCTGGACTTCATTAATGCACAAGGCAAATAAGTGTCTCCTTTGGTTAAGCAACTATTACGTTTTTTCTCCTATGTGTAGCTGAACCTAAATTCTAACTGATGTGGTCCCTGTTATTACCTAGTGTGGAGACAGCCATTTGATGACATTGTTATTATCATTATTATTATTATTGAAAAACTATCTATTAAAGAAAAACACAAGGCTACCCCTTAAGTATTCTTGCCTGGAGAATCCCATGGACAGAGGAGCTTGGCGGGCTACTGTCTATGGAGTCGCAAGAGTTGGACACAACTTAGTGACTAAACTACTACTACTACTACTACTCTTTAACAAAAAACAAAGAATGAGAGAAAGAGAAATTCATCTTAGATGAATTTATCCAGGTTTTTGCAATCAGAATACCAAGAAGGAAACAATTTTTATGACAGAGTACATGCAAGGTTTGTGATTTTTCAAAAGGTGTAAGTTGACTTCTGTTTTTTTCAGCATTATAAACTAGATGGTCTGTGTGACATTTCTGGTGAAAATAACTAAAGTCACTGAATAAAACATCTAAAAAATCATCCTTTTAAATGAACCAATTAGATGGTAAAAGAGTAAGGAATCCCAGAGTCCAAAAATTAGATCAAGACGGAAACTCAGAGAAGGAAACAGAATGCTGAGGCCACTCTTAAAAACATTTGTGGATCCTGGTGACCTTGAGCTTAGGTTTTCATGGCGTCATGGATTGTGACTCCAGATATTTGAATGATCAAATATAAACTTGAAAATAACTAAGCATACACTGTTCAAACATATAATTGACAATACTGATAATTATGGCAGGGAACTGGAGGTATAAAAAGAGCTACTTAAAAATTCTAGAACTAAAAATGACAGTAACCAAAAGTAATAAACAAATGGATGGGCATAAGAGCAGACTACGTATAGCTAAAGAGAGTATCAGTGGACTGGAAGGTAAGTCAGAAGGAACTATGCAGAATAAACTAGGGAGAGACAAAGAGATGAAAACTAAAAAAAGAGGGAAAGAGAGACAGGATATAGAGCTAAACAAATGGATAATTAGAAGAGGAGAGAAGGAAGGGGACATAACCAACATTAAAAGACCTAATGGCTGAGAACTTTCCAAAAACTGGTGGGGGTACCTCAAACCACAAATTAAAGAGGGCTTAGAAACAAACTACTTGCAGAATAAATGAAGAGAAATGTGCATCTAGAGACATCTGGGTAAAACAGCTAAAAACAAAATTACTGAATTGTGAAATGTTGAAAGCATTATGTTTGTGGTCAGATACAAGATAACACTACTGGCTAATTCTGCTTGACATTATATTTGAGTTCCTGACCAGTGCCGTAGGGCAATTCAAATTAAAAAAGATTTGGAAATTCTTTGCAAATGCTATGATAGTTTATGTAAAAAGCTTGAAGACTCTGCAGATAAATTATTCAAATTAATAAGAAAATTTAGCACAGTTTCTGGATATAAATCAGTATTTAAAAATAGGCAGGGACAGAATTTATAAATAAAAGAAAGATAACACTTAAAATAGCATAAAATATCTATGTAGGAATAAATACAAAAAAAGACATGTAAGACCATTATTTAGAAATTTGCAATCTTTTGAGAAGACATTGTAGGAAAGACAAAAATAACAGTAGAAATATATGCTATGTTCATGGATTGGAACACACACATAGTTTTTGCTTTAACTTTTTTAAGCATAATTTCAAATTTGTGAAAGATTACAAGAATAGTAGAAATAAACAGTGGGGGTGGGGAACATCTTCAATGTGAAATAGGGCATGTAGGAAAAAACACAGCTAACATTATACTTTATGGTGAAAGACTGAAAATTTTCCCCCTAAGATCAGGAACAAGACAAAGTTGTCTGCTCTTGTCACTTTCAGGTAACATTGTACTGGAGCTTCTAGCCAGGGCAATTAGGCAAGAAAAAGAAATGCAAGGCATCCAGATTAGAAAGGAAGAAGCAAAACTATCTCTAGTCACAGATGACATGATTTTGTATCCTAAGGAATCCACTAAAAAGCCATTCTAATGAATAAATGAGCTCAGTGAGTTGTAGGATACAAGATCAAGGTACTAAAATCAATTGTGTTTCAATATACAGCAATAAACAATCCAAATGAAATTAAGAAAACAGTTTATAAATCACAAAAAATAAAATACTTAGGAATAAATTTAACAAAAGAAGGGCAAGTCTTGTACAACAGTGTGTTGTTAAAGGACAATAAAGAAGATCTAAATGAGTAGAAAGACATCTAATGTTCACAGATCAAAGAACTGATATTAAAGTGATAATACTGTCCAATATATTCAATATAATACTTGTGAAAATTCTAGCTGGTGTTTTTGCAGAAATTGACAATGGAAGGGATCCAGAATAGGCAAAATAATCTTGAAAAAGAAGAAAGTTAGAAGATTCACACTTCCTTATTTCAAAACATCTAACAAAGCATCAGGAATCAAGACTATATGGTATTGGCATAAGGATAGACTTATAAATTAATGTAATAGAATTGAGGTCCAGAAATAATCCCTTACACTTATGGTGAGTTAAATTTTTTGGAAAGGAAGCCAAGACAATTCAATGTAAGAGAAAATGGTCTTACAACAAATGGTGCTGGGACAACTGGATATGCACCTGCCAAAAAATAAAATTGGATTCCTACCTCACACCATACACAAAAAGTAACTCAAAATGGATCAGAGACCTGATTATGAGAGCCAAGACTATAAAGCTCTTAGAAGAAAACATAGTTGTAAATCTTCATGACCTTGGATCAGGCAATGATTTCTTAGATATTACACTAAAAGCAGGAGTGACCAAAGACAAAATAGATAAATTGCGCTTCATTTAAATAGTTTTATGCCACAAATGATACTACTGAGAAAGTGATAGCACAACCCACAGAATGAGGGGAAATGTTTACAAATCATATATTGTCTTAAAAGGGGTATAGCTCAGGGGCATATATTGGACAGAGGGCTTGTATCTATAATATAAAAAGAAACCTTACAACTCCATGATAAAAAGACAAAAGATTCAAATCTAAAAATGGCAAAGCATTTGAATAGATATTTCTCCAGAGATGATGTACAAGTGGCCAATGAGCACATGAAAAATGCCCAACACCATTAATTGTCAGGAAAATGCAATTTCAAAACATCATGAGATACTACTCCATACCCACTAGCATGCTTGGAATCAAAAAGATAAATGGGGACTTCCTTGGAGATTCAGTGGTTAAGACTCCATACTTCCACTTCAGGGGACATGGGTGTAATTTCTGGTGGGGAAACTAAGATCCCGAATGCCATTCAGTGTGGAAAAAAAAAAGAACAAAACAGGTTGATGAGAAAGTGGAGAAATTGAAACCCTCATACATTGCTGATAAAAAGGTTAAGTGGTGCAGCTGGTTTAGAAGTTTGATAGTTTCTCAAAATGTTGAACATAAAGTTGCCATATGATCCAGAAATTCCACTCTTTAGCATAGTCCCAACAGGTAAATTGCATGGCATATGATTTATATCTCACTATAGTTGTTAAAAAGAATAGTAGATAGATTTTTTCTATACCTTTCATAAAGATTTCTCAAATGTTGACATTTTACTCTGTTTTCTTTATTCTTGTCACCTTTATCTACACACACTCATAAACACATTTTTTGAATCTTTTAAATCAATTAAGACATGATGCTATTTTATCTGTAAATACTTCAGCATGTATTTCCTAAAAACAAGGAACATTCTCCATCTCAGCACAGTTCAGTTCAGTTCAGTTCATTGCTCAGTCGTGTCCGACTCTTTGCAACCCCATGGACTACAGCACACCAGGCCTTCCCTGTCCATCACCAACTCCCAGAGTTTGCTCAAACTCATGTTCATCGAGTCTGTGATGATATCCAACCATCTCATCCTCTGTCGTCACCTTCTCCACCTGCCTTCAATCTTTCCCAGCATCAGGGTCTTTTCCAAGGAGTCAGTTCTTCACATCAGGTGGCCAAAGTAGTGGAGCTTCAGCTTCAGCATCAATCCTTCCAACAATTATTCAGGACTGATTTCCTTTAAGATTGACTGGTTTGATCTCCTTGCTGTTCAAGGGACTCTCAAGAGTCTTCTCCAGCACCACAGTTCAAAAGTATCAATTCTTTTGCACTCAGCTTTCGTTATGGTCCAACTCTCACATCTGTACATGATGACTGGAAAAACCATAGCTTTGAGTATACAGATCTTTGTCAGTAAAGTAATGTTTCTGCTTTTTAATATTCCATCTAGGTTAGTCATAGCTTTTCTTCCAAGGAGCAAGCATCTTTTACTTTCATGGCTGCAGTCACCATCTGCAGTGATTTTGGAATCCAATCAAATAAAGTCTGTCACTGTTTTATTGTTTCCCCATTTGTTTGCCATAATGTGATGGGACCGGATGACATGATCTTTGTTTTTTGAATGCTGGATTTTAAGCCAATTTTTTTCATTCTCCTCTTTCACTTTCATCAAGAGGCTCTTTAGTTGTTCTTCACTTTCAGACATAATGGTGGTATCATCTGTGTATCTGAGGCTGTTGATCTTCTCCCGGCAATCTTGATTCCAGCTTGTGATTCATCCAGTCTGGCATTTCACATGATGTACTCTGCATGTAAGTTAAATAAGAAGGGTGACAATATACAGCCTTGATGTACGCCTTTCCCAATTTGGAACCAATGTGTTGTTCAATGTATGGCTCTAACTGTTTATTCTTGACCTGTATACAGACTTCTAAGGAGGCAGGTAAGGTGGTCTGGTTTTCCCATCTCTTTAAGAATTTTCCACAGTTTGTTGTGATTCACACAGTCAAAGGCTTCAGCATAGCCAATGAAGCAGAAGTAGATGTTTTTCTGAAATTCTCTTGCCTTTTCTATGACCCAAAAGGTGTTGGAAATTTGATCTCTAGTTCATTTGCCTTTTCTAAATCCAGCTTGAACATCTGGAAGTTCTCAGTTCACATACTGTTGAAGCCTGGCTTGGAGGATTTTGAGCATTACTTTACTAGTGTGTGAGATGAGTGCAATTGTGTGGTAGTCTGAACTTTCTTTGGCATTGCCTTTCTTTGGGATTGGAATGAAAACTGACCTTTTCTAGTCCTGTGGCCATTGCTGAGGGTTCCAAATTTGCTGGCTTACTGAGTGCAGCACTTTAATAGCATCATCTTTTAGGATTGGAAATAGCTCAGGTGGAATTCCATCACCTCCACTCGCTTTGTTGGTAGTAATGCTTCCTAAGGTCCACTTGACTTTGCACTCCAGGATGTCTGGCTCTAGGTGAGTGATCACACTTTTATGGTTATCTGGGTCATTAAGATCTTTTTTGTATAGTTCTTCTGTGTGCTCTTGCCACCTCTTCTTAGTATCTTCTGCTTCTGTTAAGTGCATACTGTTTCTTTCTTTTATTGTGCCCATTTTTGCATGAAATGTCCCCTTGATCTCTCCAATGGTAGGTCCATGAATCAAGGCAAATTGGAAGTGGTCAAACAGGAGATGGAAAGAGTGAACATTGACATTTTAGGAATCAGTGAACTAAAATGGACTGGAATGGGTGAATTTAATTCAGATGACTATTCTTTCTACTACTGTGGACAAGAATCCCTTAGAAGAAATGGAGTAGCCCTCATAGTCAACAAAAGAGTCTGAAATGCAGTACTTGGGTGAAATCTCAAAAATGACACAATGATCTCTGTTCATTTCCCAGGCAAACCATTCAATACCACAGTAATCCAAGTCTATTCCCCAACCACTAATGCTGAAGAAGCTGAAGTTGAACAGTTCTATGAAGACCTACAAGACCTTCTAGAACTAACACACACACACACACACAAAAGATGTCCTTTTCATCGTAGGGGACTGGAATGCAAAAGTAGGAAGTCAAGAGATACCTGGAGTAACAGGCAAGTTTGGCCTTGGAGTACAAAATGAAGCAGAGCAAAGGCTAACAGAGTTTTGTCAAGAGAATGCACTGGTCAGAGCAAACACTCTCTTCCAACAACACAAGAGATGACTCTACACATGGACATCACCAGATGGTCAATACCAAAATCAGAATGATTCTATTCTTTGCAGCCAAAGATGGAGAAGCTCTATACAGTCAGCAAAAACAAGACTGGGAGCTGACTGTGGCTTAGATCATGAATGCCTTATTGCCGAATTCAGACTTAAGTTGAAGAAGGTAGGGAAAACCACTAGACCATTCAAGTATGACTTAAATCAGATTCCTTATGATTATACAGTGGAAGTGGCAGATAGATTGAAGGGATCATATCTGATAGAGTGCCTGAAAAACTATGGACAGAGGTTCATGACACTAAACAGGAGTCAGTGATCCAAACCATCCCCAAGAAGAAGAAATGCAGAAAAGCAAAATGGTTGTCTGAGGAAGTCTTACAAATAGCTGAGAAAAGAAGAGAAGTGAAAGGCAAAGGAGAAAAGGAAAGTTATACCCATCCGAATACAGAGTTCCAAAGAACAGCAAGGAGAGATAAGAAAGCCTTCCTCAGTGATCAGTACAGTACAGTTATCAAAATCAAGAACATAACACTGAAACAATACTATAATCTTACCCTTGACCAGAGTTTTCCAATTGTCCCAATAATGCCTTTTCTAGAAAAGGAACATATTTTATCATGAATTACATTAGGTTTCTATGTCTCTTTAGTCTTGTTTAATCTGGAGCAGTTCTTGGGTCTTTGTAGTTTACGGCATTGACATTTTTCAAAGGCGTAGGCTGATTATTTGGAAGAGTATCCTCTGTTTTGGTTGGTCTGACATTTCCTCACCATTAGATTCAGGTTTTACACTTTTGGTAGAGGTGTCAGAGAAGCTACATGGTGGCGCATGAGATATGGAGGCATTCAATGGCAATTTGTCCCATTACTGGTGAAGATGTAAATTTGATGGCTTAGTTAATGGGATGTCTGCCAGGTTTCTCACCTGGTGAGTTGCTATTATTTTCCATTTGTGTTTGGGGGCCACATTTTGAGACTATTTAAACATCCAGTTGTTTGTCAAACTTTCACCCAGCAGTTTTTTCAGTCACTGATCATTTTTCCTTGAGTCAGTCATTCCTGTGATGGTTGCCAAATGGTGCCTTTCCAGTTCTGTCATTCCTTCCACACTTATTCTTTGGCTTTACTCTGAGGAAGAACTTCCCTTCACCTCTCCCCATTTACCTATTTATTTATACCAAGACGGACTCATGGATTCCTTACCTTCTGGAGGAACAGGATGTTCTAAGATTCCTCCAGACCTTTCCTGGCCCCTACTCCTAGGGTCTGCCATTTATCCTAGGATCCCTAGTTCATTTTGAGTGGATAATTGTTGCAATTAGAAACCTATTGGGAAATTACACACACACACCCCACACACATTTATGTATAACACATTTATGCATACATGTAGATGTATGTGCGTAGTCTCTCAGTCATGTCCAACTCTGTGCGACCCCATGAATGGACTGTAGCCCACCAGGTTCCTCTTTCCATGGAATTATCTGGCAAGAATACTGGAGTGAGTTGCCATGCCCTCCTTCAGGGGATCTTCCCAACCCAGGGATTGAACCCAGGTCTCCCACATTGAAGGCAGATTCTTTACTCTCTGAGCCATCAGGGAAGCCCATGTAGATGTATATCTTTGGATATATATGTACACTTACACACATCTGTATTATCAATCAGTATTTAATGCGTATCTCTCTCTCTATCAATGATCTATCTCTCTGTCTCTCTCTGCACGAGTTCATACTGACATCTCTGATTCCAGGTTCACTCTAGTGTTCTTCTCACTTACTTACTTGCAACTTCTTTCTCTCATTGAGAAAGCTGGCTCACATCACCCACAATTCATGTGTGTAGTTGCTCAACCCCAGAACACTCTGAAAGCAGTTTCAGAATTGTCAACTCATGTCTCTGCAAATAAGAAAGCTACTCTCTGGAGTTCAATATTTGTTTGTAGTTCTTTGTCTTTAACTTAAGGGCAGCTAGGCCAAGGACTGTGTTCAAAGGTTACCTGGCTTGGTTCTTTTCTTCCCCTTTGGGGTGGTTATATATTGATATATGTGTTGCTTCATTTGTTTTTTGTTTGTATTTCATTTTTTAAGAGATTTCCCCCAGTCCTTGTGATTTTATTTATTTTAAGTAATTTGAAATTTGGATGCTGTCTTCTGGTTATGCTGAGGGGCGTGGGCTTTCTGTGGTCATATTTGTTCTTGTTTTTCTTAATTGATTTTTTGGTTTGGAAGCTGTGTTGAGAGTTTCAGATATATGGACCTTGCCACTATTATCTTGGCTACCCAGAAGTCTCCAAAAAATCAATGTTTTGAGCATGTTTTGAACATTTCCATTTGATTTATTGATTGACTACAGTAGCAACCTAAATGCCATTTTAGGAGGCAAAAATGGAGGTTGACAAGGTAGTTCTTAAATGGGAGAGCAAGCAAATGGTCAGGTGGATGGAGCTGCCTTACCAGATTCTGAGATGGATTCTGAAGGGACAGCATTTAAACAGCTGTGGTGTTAGCAAAAGGCGGGACAAACAGACCAAGGTGGCAGAATAGAGACAGTGGAAGCAGATGAGCCGCATAGAGAAATTCAATGCATGACGAAGTTGGCACTGCAGGTCAGTGGAGACAGATGTTTTTCAATGAAAAATCCTTTGACAGTTGGTTATCTTCATGGAGGATAAAGTCTGACAATATTAGGCTCTCTGGGCAAACCACGAGAAAACTCAAAGGCTGCAGGCCTGCAAGCTGTGGGAAAGTGATTCATCCATCCTTAGCAGGGTGGAGGGCTCATGTGACATGTGGCCCAGGGGCCTTCCCCTGCCTGTGATCATCATAGAAACTCACCCTGAAAATCAGGACACCTGTCCACAAGTGTGTCAAGCCATCCTGTTTGTAACAGCACAAAAGATGGATTCGGGCCCACCATCCATCAAGCTGACCATGGGACTCAGTGTCAGCTCTTAGGTGGGAGCATGGATGAGTCTCAAGATTCCCATGTTCAATGAGAAAGCAGGCTCAAGAAGAATACACACAGCGTGATTCCATTTATGTACACTTGGAATCTGGTGAAAGCAAATGTGTTGTTTGGGACGGACACATATAAAGGTGGCGAGACTGTAAGGAAAAGTCCAGGAGTGATCAATGCAAAATTCAAGAAAGAGGCCCCATCTGAAGCAGAGTGGGGAGTGGGGTGGAGTGGACAAGAAAGGACACCCAAGGTCCTTACAGGCAATGTCACCTTTCTTTTTTCCAAGCTGAGCAGTGAGTAAGCAGGGCCTGCTGGCACTCTTTTTTTTTTCAATTCTTACTTTGAAGTCTTCATTGTTTCCTAAAGGGTTAAACATTTTAAAAGGAAAAGCAAGCTTTCAAAATTTCAAGCCCTTCATTTAAGCACGTCTGCCAAGTCCAAAAGACTTCTTCACCACCTTAGAAGTAAGGCATTCTCAAGGAACCATGTTGGTACTCTTTTGTGCTTTCTCTTTATCTAGTGGGCTTTCCTGGTGGCTCAGAGGATAAAGCATCTGCCTGCAATGCAGGAGACCTGGGTTCAATCCCTGGGTGGGGAGGATCCCCTGGAGAAGGAAATGGCAACTCACTCCAGTATTCTTGCCTGGAGAATCCCATGGACGGAGGAGCCTAGTAGACTATAGTCCACAGGGTCGCAAAGAGTTGGACACGACTGAGCAACTTCATTTCCTTTCTTTTTTATTTATCTAGTAGAAACAGAGACTGTTTTAGAGACTAAGACTTCTGTGGAATTATCTCTGGTGAGGTGCTGAGATCCTGTCTTGGCTGGAAACTTCAGAAGCTGGGCTCTGGCGCTTTCCCAGGGAGGAGGGCCCAGTGCTCTGGGCCCATGGTCCTGATCACAGCAGCTGAAACCCCAGGCAGGGCGGTACCTGCAGTTAAAATGCTGCAGGACTTCTGCACACATCAGTAAATTGCAGCTCAGATGCTCCTGGTCTGCTGCTCCCCTGCCCCCATCCTGATCCTCTAACAAGGGTCATGTGGGGCCCACGAGAGGCCCCCTGAGACCTTCTCTTTTGCCCACCCCCGCCCAGGCCTGGGCCCCCGGGGTTGACAGCATGGAACATTGGAGCTGCGCCTCCTGGGGCCTCTGGTCTGGGAGGAGGGAAGAGTCAAGGTTACGTCCACCCACCGAGTCCCTTCACCTCCCCGTCCTCAACCAGTTTGCCTAACCACCAGGTCACCTCCAAGCCTGCATTTGGAATTCAAATGAAGGAGTTTATTTCCACCTTTTATTCCAACAGCGGCTCCAGCTTAATCAGTTTTCTAATGATCAATTTGCCTAATTAAAAAAATGAAGCATTTGGAAACCAATTCACTGATGGCCCTTCTGTCTCTGCAGGGCCCTTCTGTCTCTGCGGTGTGTTACCAAGCCTTGCTTTGTGCTGAGTTAGGGGTGACGGCTCTCCTGGGGGATCTTTTGCTTCTTCTTGCAAAAGTAGCCGTGTCTAACTGTAAAGCATCTCCTAGAGCAGCCCGCCTGGGTGTACACGGAGAAGGGGCAAGTGGGACGATGAGGTACTGCCCTTGGTACCTGAGTACCTGCCTGTCACGTCCAATCCACACAGGAAAACAGGACTGGGAGACACAAAGCAATGTACAAAACCCCTGAATACTTATTCTTATTCCTGGAGCAAAATAACTGTAGGGGAAGATCTTTATATCAAAACACACACACACACATACACACAAAAGAAAGTCCTTCAAGCACTCCAGAGATGAGCAAAGGGAAGAAAGGCCGGTCTGGACCCAACAGCTCTGCTGTTCCTGGCCCTTGACCCTGGGCAGGTCACACCAGCCTGCTCCTCCATAAAATGGGGCAACAACAGTGTGTCCTTCACATAGGTGAGGAGTTAATCAGGTTAATCCATTTACTGTTTACCATGGGCCTGGCCTGGAGATCCATTTCAATGGCTGTAGAAACACAGATTAATGTGTGTTGCCCTTAGTTAGAGGAGTGCTTTTTTTAAATCTTAAAATGCTGACAACTTGGGAGAAAAAATCAGGCCCCATAGCTGCAGCCCCAGCCTCACAGTACTTTCTGAAAGGATGCTTGCCACCTCCGTGGGATTGTTTCTGCCTTTCCCTTCGCCTGGAGAGCTCCATATATGTCTCTCCATTACATCCTCCCAGGGAAGCAAGCCTTCCCCGAGTCCCCTACCCCTCACACAACCAAGAGCCTCCACCATCTTTGGGAGGCAAGGCCTGTACCCCTCTTTCTGCCCCCCTTCCCTCATTCAGAAGCTGTTAATGGTTTAATGGTGATGGTGGGGGGATCACCCCTAGCCCGATGGAGGGGTGACTCAGAGAGTGTCACTCTCCACTCTTCCAGCTGCCTTCTGAGCCTGGAGTGAGTTGTGGGGAGAGCTTGCTGTGTGGCCTCGGGAATGGGGGTACCTTTGTCTCCCCACTGGAGTCTCAGGAGGCTTGCTGGAGTACCCCCACCCCCACTTGGCCAGGAGGGACTGAGAGTACATGCTAAGAAGGAAAGCTTAGGACCCCTGCTCACCTCTGCCTCTGGGGGCAGGAATCGTGGGGGGCCAGAGGGCCAAGGTCGGGAAGGGGGCACCCACCTGGAGAGGAGGCTGGACTGTGGACATGGCAGGGGTCAAGAAGACAGGGCTGGCCGACCCCCCGAGTCCTTGGTGAGGAGGGGCTGAGCCCACCCTGGGAACGGGCTGACCCCTCAGTAGGAGTCACAGTGAGGGATGGAACAGGCCCCACCTTGCCTCCTCGACCTTGAGCCGGTGGTACCAGACAAGGCTGGCTGGCCCCAGCCTCAGGAGTGAGGGGAGGTGGTGTTGGGAGGGGAAAGGAGGTCAGAGCTACTTGTCTCCATTCCGGTCTGTTCCAGTCCTGGGGAGGCAGATGGGGCACTTCAAATGAGATGTGAGTCTGGGCTGTATTTTAATCACCCCCAAGGACCAGAAAAATGAATGAGTCAGAGGTGAAGGGGTAGGGGCAGGGTAAGCTGGTGAGTGGCATAAACAAAGCCTTTTGAGTGAGTTCCACTGTTGGGAAAGTTCAGGAATGATGGGTAGAGACCCAGAAAGTGCCAGAGGGGCTGCAGGTCTGGGTGTGATTCCTGTTTCAGGCTCTGGGTGCCCAGTCCCCCTGCCAGGCCCTGGGGCAGCCTCCTCACCCCAGCACCCCATGGTGCCATCCCTACCCCAGGAGACCTATCCCAGGACTAAGGCTGTGGGGACAAGGTGGGACCCCTGAGTCATCTTGGAAAACTGAGTAGAAAGAAAGTCCCTGAGTTGGCACCATGGCTGCCTGCAGGTTTGGGGACTGGAGGGACTCCGATTCTTGCCTACTCTCCTGGGAGGTTGGCGGGCTACTTACAGGGCATTCTTGGGCCCTTGGAGAACAGACAGGGTCTCAAAGGGAAGCTGCAGCCCCAGGGGCCATCTCAGAGCTACCAGCAGTTTTTAGGTTCCAAATGGCAGAGTGCAGAAGGGTGGGACCCCAGAGTCTGTTGCTCTTGCGGGCTGTGGACACCCAAGACATCCCTCCCACTCACTGTGTTCTGGCCGAAAGAGAAATGGGCTCCTCTGTGCCAAGAACCCATGCCCAGGGCCCAAACCAGTGGTGCCTTCTGCCCAAGCACATGTTGTCTCTAGCATTTGGATTTTGTTTCTGGGTAGTCTTTTTACAAGGCCTCTTGATCTGTGTGCTCAAGGAGTATATAATGCCCTGATGTTTACTCTCTGGCCCTGGGGAGAGATCTCTGGGACTAGGTTTTTTTTTTCCCCACCATCTCGCTCGCTTTTGGCCACTGCAGCTGCACACCCAGCCAGCACCAGCATCCCGTTGCGGGAAATGGCTTCCACCACACCCGCTGCTTGGTAGCAGAGTGGAAACCATGGCAACAGGAAGCAGGGAGGATCTTCCCGTCACCCTGTAGAAAGGGCAGCCTATTTCTGGGACCTGAGCCCAGTTATTCACTAGTTTTGCATTTTGATGTGAATTTCAGTTGTCGAGACCCAGCTTGGAGGGTGGTGGATCTGAGTTTGTAGGGGCTGGTTAAGTGGCCTGCTCCCTTCTCTCTCCGAAGGAGACCCAACTCCTGGCCCCGAAGAGGGCTGTTTGTGCTGCTACAAGACTCAATCTGTGGCACCCAATCGGATCCCTTCTTTTGCCTGAACGGGGGAGATGGGTGCTTTGGGTGTTGACTAGGGTAGCAACCAGTTTGCATGAGCTCTTCCTGTTCTGAGAGCCTGTGTCCAGGAGAGGAGCCTTTCAGCCACCGTGGCAGCACAAAGGAGGCTCTGACATGGTTGTTGAAGAGACTCAACCCAGCAATGAGCATGCCCCCAACAGGCCTGTACACACACTTAGACACACACACCCACACTCTCCAGCTGTGTGGCCTTTGATGTAGTCGACTCTGCCCCCTGGTGGCAGCCTGTGACCAGCACACTGGGCTCAGAGCAGCAGACTGACCCCCAACTCACTGGGATTCCTTCTAGCCTTGACTTAAGGAGACCGTCTTTGGAAATCAAGGAGATAGGAGACTGGTCCTCAGATGCTATGTCTGAGCAGAAAACTGCAGGCTAAGGTTGGGGTGGGAAAACTTCTGAGAGCATCCACAACTGGCCTCCCCCAGGCCATTCTTTCCACCCAACACCTGCCCCCTCTCCTTGGGTGACCTGCCCCCTCTCCCTGGGTGACCGCAGCCCCCCTCGTGGCTTTTGAGGCTTTTCCAAACTGGAGACAATTCTTTGATGGCTTCCCTCCTCCTCCCTAACACCTACACCTAATGCCTAACCCTCACCCTCCTGGGGGCTTACATCCCAGACAGCTTTTAAATAAGCCACCGTGGTAGGCAGAATTTTGACTCTCGCATCCTTGGTCCTCTGATGTTGCACCCATGAATATGTTATGCTGCACAGCTGAGGCGACTTTGCAGATGTAATTAATGGTATTAACCAATTGACCTGAACATAGGGAAATTAGCCTTGATTATTGGCTGGGCAGTGTCATCACAGGAGCCCTTAACAAGCAGAGCTTTGCTGGCTGAGGCCACAGGGGAGTCAGAAAGATTAAAAGATAATGAGAAGGACTCTACTCACCAGCTTAAAGATGAAGGGGCCAGGAGTCAAGGAAGCAGGGAACTTGGTCCTTCAGCCTCAAGGAAATGGATTCTGCCAACAACCTGAGTGAAGTTAGGCACAGAGCCTCAAGTTAAGAGCCCAGTCCCATCAGACATCTTTTGTTTTTATTTTGAAATTGTTATAGATTCACGGGAAGTTCCAAAGGCAGTACAGGGGAGTCCTGTGTGCCTTTCTCCCAGCTTCCTCCCTGGTGACATCTTACATAATCACAGTGCAGGAGTCAATTGTTTCTGAGATGAGGGTTTGGGGTCTTCACTTTGCCTTCCAGACAGATCTGCTCCAGGGCAGTAACAATTTAAGGATTCCCTTCTGGCTTTCATTTTTTTTAAAAAATAGAGCTTTACTGAAATATCATTTACATACTAATTCACTCATTTAAAGTGTACAGTTCAATGCTTTTAGAATCTTCACCACCATTGCCACGTGGTTGTGCAAACATCACCACTCACATTTTCATCGCTTGCAAAAGGAAACCACACTCACTGAGTGGTCATTCCCTAGTCCCCCTCCCTCCAGGCCCTGGCAGCCGTGAATCTTTTTTTCCTCCCCAGTGCTGGGCTGCCAGTTGGAGCTCAGGAAGCCCTGCCATGCTGCCCTGCTCAGAACTGTTTACTTTTGATGAAGCACAGTGTATCTGTGATTTTGGAGCTCGAAAATCTACAGATGGTGACTGCAGTCATTAAATTAAAAGATGCTTGATCCTTGGAAGAAAAGCTATGACCAACTTAGACAGCATATTAAAAACAGAGACATTACTTTACCAACAAATGTCTGTATAGGTCCATCTAGTCAAAGCTATGGTTTTTCCAGTAGTCATGTATGAATATGAGAGTTGGACCATAAAGAAAGCTGAGTGCTGAGGAATTGATGCTTTTGAACTGTGGTGTTGGAGAAGACTCTTGAGAGTCCCTTGGACTGCAAGGAGATCCAACCAGTCCATCCTAAAGGAAATCAGTCCTGTATATTCATTGGAAGGACTGATGCTAAATCTGAAACTCCAATATTTTGGCCACCTGATGCGAAGAACTGACTCACAGGAAAAGGCCCTGATGCTGGGAAAGATTGAAGGCAGGTGGAGAAGGTGGCAACAGAAGATAAGATGGCTGGATGGCATCACCAACTTGATGGACATGAGTTTGAGGAAGCTCCAGGAGTTGGTGATGGACAGGGAAGCCTGGAGTACTACAGTGCATGGGGTTGTAAACAGTCGGATGTGACTGAGAGACTGAGCTGAACTGAACTGACAATGTATCTACTTATTTATTGGTATCACATCTAGGAAACCATGAACTTTTCCAAGTACACGAATATTTATGTCTATTTTTTACAAAAGAGTTTTATAGTTTCAGCAGTTACAATACATTTAGGTTTATGATCCATTTTGAGTTGATTTTTCTATATGGTATGGGGAAGGGGTTCAACTTTATTCTTTTGCATATGGCTACGATCCTGTTGTCCCAGCACCATTTATTGAAGACACTATTCTTTCCTCATTGAATGTCTTGTCACCCTTGTTGACAATCAGCAAACCAAAGCAGTATGGGTTTCTTTCTATTTTGTGGATCTGGATCTCCAGCTTTGTGCCAGTTCTACATAGTATTGATTCCTATAGCTTTGTGGTAAGTTTTAAAATCAGGAAGTGTGTGTCCTTCAATTTTGTTCTTTTTCAAGATTGTGTTGGCTAGTCTAAGTCTTTTGCATTTTGGTATGAATTTTAAGATGGGCTTGTCAATTTCTGCCAAAAAGCCAGCTGGAATTTAGATAGTGATTGCATTGAATTTGTAGACCAATTTGAAGAATATTACTATTTAAACAATTAAAACCTTTTAATATATGAACACAAGATGTCTTTCTATTTAGATCTTCTTTAATATCTTTCAGTAACATGTTGTTGCACAAATTTTGCCCTCCTTTTGTTATATTTATTGCTGGGTACTTTATTCAACTGATGCTCTTATAAACAGAACTCTTGATTTCACTTTTGATTGTTCATAGGTATTGTGTAGAGATAGGATAGATTTTTGTATATTGCTTTTGTATTCTACAACTTGGATGGACTATTTACTAGCTCTAAGTAATTTGTGTGTGTGTTCCTTAGGATTTTGTTTATATAAGATTGTGTTATCTGTGCATAGAGGTAGTTTAATTTTTCCCTTTCCAGTCTAGATGCACTTTGTCACTATTTCAATGGGCTACCTTCAACGTAATACTGTGACACTTTGGATACTTGCCTGCGCATCACCAGACAACTGGCTTTTTCCCAGCTATTTCTTCATTTAGCAATTTAGACCTTCTCTATTGACTGCCTGCCAAGAGAGTTGAGGGCTTTATTTTCTTGCCCAGTGAACAATAGCAAAGACAAGATCTCTGGCTGACCTCTGAAAAGGATGGGTGAAGACGCCCTTTTCTCTGGGTCGATTTCTGGGTGTATGGGGGTGGTGCACAAAGTGTAACACCTGAGATCGTGGGCTCAGATGTGCTGAGACTGACCCTGTCAAATGGGTGTCCTTGGGCTCCTGGGTTGGCATGCTGGTCACTGCCGACCTCCCACACAGCTTCCCTAGGAATGTGTACAGACACTGAACCCCCCCCCCCCACCCTGCCGCTGATTTGACCAAAGGTGGCTTCCTGTTTCAGAGGGCTGTGTGTTCATGTTTCAGAGGGCTGTGTGCTCATAATGAAGATTCATCCCATCAGATTCTCCCTGGGGATTTATACCTTTAGAGACAGACTTGGTCAAATGATGGTGGGCATGCACATGAGGAAAATCTGGGCTGCATTACTGCCCTGTCCAAGTGGATGGCGGAGACAACAATAGATGTGTCCCTGAGCCTTGGCGATCACAAACACAGGAAGGGCTCTGCTGATATTGACATTGACAGGGTCTGGTAGAAAGATGGAGATAACTGGGGCTAGGGAGGCATACAGGAGAGTGGTGCCTGGAAAGGATGACCAAACTGTCAAGAAGTTCCCTTTCTAAGCTCCAGGAGCTAACAGCCCCAGCCCATTTGGTCTGGCATCCACATGCTGGGAGGCTTTGAGAAGCCGCCTGACCTTCTTGGATCTGACTGCTTCATCTGAAGTCTTTTTTATCTCTTTTGTTTCCCAATGCTCTGGGGTAAATATTATGCCCCCCTCGGGCCTTCTTCCCTTCACTGGCAGATCTTGTGAGGGGCCCAGGCAGCCATCGGAAGCCACATCCATCTTCTCTACTGTCTCTGTAGCAGATGGCGAGGTGGGCCGTAACCGCTCACTCTCACACCCCTTTGTGTGAGTTTCCTTGGGCTGTGGCAATAGAGGACCGCAAACTGTGTCAACAGAAATGAATTCCCTCCCATCTGGAGGCTCTAGGGAAGGACTCTTCCACATCTCTCCCTTCGGCATCTCTTCCAGCTTCCGGTGGTTTCAGGCATTCCTGGGCTTGTGGCCGCATCACTCTTAAGCCCTGCCTCTATTGTCACATGGCCTGTGGGTTAAAGTCACTGGTGAAATGCACTTGGATCAAAATGTCTCCGTCAGCTCCCACTCAGGCCAGCAGATCCTGGGTGCATGGAAGTGTCAGGCCTGGGTGTTCCCCCATCTCCAACAATCCACTCAGCTCCCCTCCCCAAGGGGGAGCAAAGTACCATGGGCCATTATCTGCTCTATTTCAGGACTTTGAGGGTGGGTCTGTCATTTCACCCAAGAAGGAAATAGCAACCCACTCCAGTATTTTTGCCTGGAGAATCCCATGGGCAGAGGAGCCTGGTAGGCTGCTGTCCATGGGTCGCACAGAGTCGGTCGCAACTGAAGTGACTTAGCATGCATGCATGCATTGGAGAAGGGAATGGCAGTCCACTCCAGTATTCTTGCCTGGAGAATTCCAGGGACAGAGGAGCCTGGTGGGCTGCCGTCTATGGGGTCGCACAGAGTCGGACATGACTGAAGCGACTTAGCAACAGCAGCAGCTGTCAGTTCACTTGTCTCTGAAGAGCACAAGAACTTTAAAAATTAACAGCTATGGAGATATGTCAGATACCATAACATTCACGCATCTAAGCTGCACAGTTCAACATGTTATACTTTGTAACATATTTACAGAATTATGCACTCATCACCATAATCTAATTCCAGAATGTTTCCATCATGTCTCCAAAGAACTCCTGTGCCAGTTACCAGTCCTTCCTGTGGATCATTGGTCCCTCACCCGCACTGATCCACTTTCTGTCTCTGGATTCGTGGCAGCTGTTTGTGCACGTCTGTGGCTGGATTGCATCTTCTGACCCGTATGCTGACTCTCAACTCTTCTCCTGAGGTCCAACTTGGCCTCATAGGTGCTCAGAGCTCACTCCATTGTTCTCTGTATTGAGTCTGTCTTCACTCGAAACTTGTGTAGTCCAAAGGAAATAATCCCAGGCAGTAGATAAACCAAGAACTGTAATCTCACCAGTGTTTGTGCCTGGGAGGACACTTGCCAGGTAAATAGAGCTGCCTTCTGGCAGCCAGTATGGCTTTTGTAGGGGCTTGGAGAGGGAAAGGCACTGATTGGACTTCATTTTTACAAATGTTGCTCTGTCTGGAGCCAGGGCAAAGCTACTGAAGGCAGACCCTGTCTGCTTTGTCCCAGCACCAGGCCTAAGCCTGACTCACCGGGCACTCAGCTGACCCGGGAGCCAGGAGAACAGGCCTGGAACCCAGGAATCCCCAAAGGGAAAATGTTTGCAGCAGGAGTGTGTTGTGGTCACTGTGTGCAAGTGGGATGGAACTCCCCCCCCCCATACCCCGAATGTGGTTTGGATGTGGAGACTGATGGCCCCATACCCACTAAGAGGTTATGAAAAAAATCCCTGGCTCTGAGTCTGAGGCCCCCCAAGGTGCTGGGAAAACAGCTTGAGTGCACGGTAGACTCTGCTCTGGCTGGGGCTGGGGGGAGGGTATCCTGATCAGCTTGCCCAGATGTGGGGGGACAGGGAGCACGAGGTTTCAAAGCTTGCCCAGACATGGGGGGTGGTGCCTGAGGGGACACAGAGCACGAATCTTCAAAACCGTCCAGGTACAGAGCCAGACCATGTACCAAGCAGTCAACTGCAACGGACGCTGCAGTGGAAGACAGCTCAGATGTGACCCTTGACCTTAGTGAGGGCTATGGTCCTAATAGGCCCTCCCCCAGACTGATCTGGTGAAGTCAGAAGGCCCAAGGTGATGGTGGTACCCGGAGGTGGACTTCTGGGAAGTGATGAAGCAGAGCCCTCATGGAATTAGTCCCCTTCCAAAAGCATCTCAAGAGCTCCCTTGCCTTGTCTCTCCTGTGAGGCCAGAGTGAGAAGCTGGCTGGCTTGTAACACAGAAGGGGGGTCCTCCCCAGAACCCAACCCTGCTAGCATCCTGGACTTCCAGCCCCCCAGAACTGCAAGAAAGCCATGTCTCTGGTGGTTTTGTTCCAGCAGCCTGAATGGACCAAGAGGATGGGATGGGGGCAGGGTGGGGGCCGAGGGCACAGCGTGGAATCCAGGGACACAAGTAGCTTCAGGGATGTGGTGTTGAGAAGGGTGGGTGGGTGGGTGGAAGGCAGTGGGGGATGGGCAGAGAGAGGGACCCACAGGGAGGCTTGGGCAGCTGCCTTCACTGGCCCAGAAGGTGCCAATGAGGTGGGGGCGGGCAGGGAAGAGTTGGTAATAGTGTGATAGTGGAGCGAGAAGTTTCCAAGGAAAAGTGGCAGGGTTTCCATTGACTGGACCTTGGGTGGAGGCCCCTGGGGAGCAGGTGGGCAGGGCGGGCACTTTGGAGGTGAGCCCTGCCTTTGAAGAGCATGCAGGCTTTCCCAAGGTCCTGCCTGGGTGCAGCTTTCCTCTGTGTTCCAAACACCTCTGCCCTCCTCTGCCTCATCTTTTGAGCTTCAGTATGATCCCCTCACTCACTCATTAGTGGACAGCCCCCCTGTGAGGAGGCTGCGGCTCTCTCAGGTTCACAGAGCACAGTCAAGGGTAGATAGGAGGTTTGGCAAATATCACAGAGTCCTCTTCCAAGATGATGTCCACTCTGCCTTAATTGACCATCTTCTCTGTGTGGGGCCTGGAGGTGATCCTCAGGTGAGGTCGGGGTCGGGGGAGGGATGAGAGGGGACAAGGCAGGGAGGGCCTCGGTAGCAGGTGTGGCTTGCCTGTGAGAGAAGAAATGCACCCCGAGGTTTGCTGGCTCCAATTGGTGGCTAGTGAATGATTCATTTATCAACCACTGCACCCAGGCAGCCTTCCAGGAGAGCGCCCTGTGACCCAGAACTTTCAAAATTAATGTGTTCATTGAGTCATTCCCTTGAGTCACATTCACAGGCACCTATTACTCGCTGAGCCTAGACTCCTCACACCACAAAAGGCCCAGGGGAGAAGGAGGAATCCCAGCAGTGCTGTTTAATCAGCAAACCCAGTGGGCAAGGAGGTGACAGGCAGGCCGCTGGGCCACAGGCCAGAGGGAAGAGTGATACAGTTTGGGTGTGTGCACACGCACACCCCAGCAGACGAGGAGGGAGTGTCTGACTTGTGCGTGCATCTGTGTGTGCATGCGTTTCAGGGAGGGTGGGGCGTGTGCGTCCTACACAGATGTGGGGAGCTGAGAGGGGTCAGGGGGGTACTTCTCTGGGCCCAGGAACAGACAGCAGTCACAGAGTGACCAAGGCATGACTTGATCATCTAGATTGCTGGTCATTTGTTATAGCAGCCCAGGAGGTTGGGGGCCCCAAGCTCCTTCACAAGCATGCACACACATGCACACTCAGAGGGAATCAGCCCAGAGGGCCTGTCCCTTGCCTTCGACAGAGGAAGCCAGGGAGAAAAATGTGGGGAGCAGTTCCTTCACTGGGCAGAGACCATAACCTTCTGGGAGCTGCCCAAAGCCTTTGCCACGAGTGACCAGTTAGCAGGGTGACTCCTCCAGTACTAGGTCAGCCAAGGCCTTGGGCTTTCTCCTGAGGTGAAGGGGCCCTGGAGGCTGTTAAGCCAGGAAGGGTCCCCTTAGTCTTGACCTGTAAGAAACTCACTCTGGTGGCTGCTGTCATGGGTGATGGTAGCCACCCCACTCCCACCAGAGATGTGTCCATGTTTTCATCCCTGGAACTGTGTGCATGTGGTCTTATTTGGCAAAAGGATCTTTGCCGATGTGCAGATGTGATTAAGGATTGAAAGTTGCTACCATCCTGGATTAGTCCATAAATGCAATGACAAGTAGGGCAGAAAAAAGAGACAGACACAAGGGAAGAGGCCATGTGACAACGGAGGCAGACACTGGAGTGATCCAGCTACAAGCCAAGGGACATCTGGGGCCACTGGAAGCTGAGAGATAAGGAAGGATGCTGCTATAGAGTCTCTGGAGGGAGTATTGCCCTGTTGACACCTTGATTTAAAGTTCTAATGTTTTAAGTTGCCTACTTTGCTGGTCATTTATTATAGCAGCACCAGGAAACCAAGCCAGCTGGTGTAAAGAGAGAACCAGATGAGGGAAACTGACTAGGGAGGGGCTAAAGAAGATGAAGGTTGGCCTTAAGGTGGCTTTTTCCTCTCAACCTTCCAAGCTCTTTCAAATGATAGGAAATGTCTGGCTGTATCAGAATAACCAGAGTGCACTATCAGTAGCTTGGGGGTCCCTTTGGGGTTGTACATCCCTAATGCCTGATGCAGAATTTCCTACTTGTGGAAGACACAAAGTGTGGGATTGCACTGGGAGCTGGATATTCAATTAACACTCACTGAGCAAACATTTCTTAAGCTCCTCCCTTGCTGCCAGGTTGGAAGGGCAAGCCGCAAGCAGGTCCCCCAGGGATGCTGGGTCCCTGGAAAACCTGACACAAACAGCCCTACTAACTATCCTCATTTAGTGCACAGCGCTTCCTTCGGGGCTCATCTGTCGGTCTGGGAAACTCTGGCAAAGCCAGATTTGGGTTTTAGGAACACTGAGATTGAACCCCACATCTTGTCCTGTTGGGAGACACCGTTGTGAGCTCTGGTAAGCGCAGCCTCGGCCCCATTCTGGGCCACTAGCCCAGAGTGACACCGTAGGGACTTGTCGCTCAGGCGTTAGGGGGATTGTTTTCGCGCCCTGGCCCTAGAACAGTAACCTCCCTGCGCCTTGGAGGAGTAGCCTCCCGGGTTCCCGAGGCTGCCTGTGGGCTCCCAGGGACCGAGTGTGAGTCTCTGGGGGCGGGGCCTACGCCTCCCGAGGCGGCTCGGGATGACGTCCGGAGTCCAGGCTGACGGGCGGGGAGCGCGACAGCTGCCTGACAGATGCCTGACAGGACGGGCCTGTGCGCTTGCGCTTGATCTGGCGCCTGCGCAGCCCGCCGGGCTCGCCTTCAGCACCCTCACCAGAGGGGGTGCTGAGGGCCTGCCCAGGCAGGGCGGGCTGGCACCTCGGCTCCCGCGGCGAGGACCCCAGGAGCCAGCCGCCACGGGTCTGGGCGCCTCTCCTTCCGGTGAGGGGCTCTAGGTCTGTGGGGGCAGGGCCTCATGGAGGCCAGCGGCCCCGGGACCTGCGGAGGAGGGGCTGAGACACGGGGCTCGGAGGGGCGGCTGGCACCTGAATCGAGGGTACACTTCCGAGTGACAAGGTTCATCATGGAAGCAGGTAACCGCGCCAGGAAGAGGGCGGGACGTGGAGGCCGGAGCCGTAGTGCTGCCCTTTCATCCAGCCGGCCCCCAGCCTGTCACGGGAGCCGTGAGCGGGTGGGCAGGGGCTGCTGGAGTAGGGGATCCGCTTCCCGGAGGAGGGGGACCTGCCAGATGCGGAGCTGGTGTGACTGAATGGAAGGCAGAGACCGGGCTTACCCTGCCCAAGCGGAGGCTCGGCTTGCGGGTTCTGGCCTCAGCCTGACGCCACGCCCTGCCTCCTGGGCTTTTGGCCATTTCACGACTGGCATCTAGACCCCAGGAGAGGATGTGGCAAGGGACTGGCCCTAGCTTAGAAGGTGCCTTCCAACATAACTGTCTCTCAGCATAAGGGGACGCCAGCACTTGGTCACATGGACCCTTCTGGAACACGCCATTGGTGGCTCTCCTGACAGGTCCCGTCACAGCGAGAACCCAAGGCGCACCCTCCTTTCTGAACCCTGAAACGGCGTCTCCTGTGCTGGTGGGCGCCCCTGCTCCCAAGGCTGAGGCGGGGAATCCAGTTGTATTTCCGTGCAAACATTGTTTCTCTGTCAAAAATGCTAGATTGTTTCCGATCTTGGTTACTTTGTATACACTCTGCGAAGATGGGTTTGAGTGTTTCCAACCCTGACTCAGCGTCCACTGTATTGTCGAGCGCCCCTGTTCCCAGCAGGCAAGGAAGCTAGTTGCATTGACATAGAAACGTTTCTCTGTTAAAACCGCTACATTGTTTCCAATCTTCCTTACTTTATGTACACTTTGGCGAAGAGAGGTTTGAGTGAGTGCTTTCAAGTCAACATAAGCAGACTCTGGAGAAATAGTTTAGGACCATTAATCCCAGTGGTTTGTACATTTAATTTTCAAAAAGTTTTGAAAAGTGTATATAGAAGGATGGCAGTGGCCCCTCATATATGTCACACATATGCTTGGAAGGTCCATGTAAACCAGGAAAACATGCTACCCTTTGAGGCTCACATATAGCAATACCACCTCATCTGACATCTCTGAGAATGACGGGTTCCATGTAGGAACTGTCTACATAGAACTTCACTGTCTAAAGTCAAGTTTAACCTTGAAATGCTAAAACCTAAGTGCTAAATGCTGAAAGCTAATGCTAAAATGTTTGCATATGTCCTTCCTCTCATGTTTTGCATATGACCTTGCTCTCTGTGTGAGGCTAAATACTGGTCCAAAGATTGCCCCATCCTAATGCCCAGAACCTGGGACTGTTACCTCATGTAGTGAAAGATATTTTGCAGGTGGGATTAAGCATCTTGATGTCAGGGACCTGCCTTAGATGATCTGCTGCACCTGATATAATCACACCCATCCTTAGAGATAGAGGCAGGAGGAGTAGACGGCAGAGGAGAAAGCCATGTGATGATGGAAGCACAGTTAGAAGATGCTGCACTGCTGGCTTTGAAGCTGGAGGAAGAGGCCATGAGCCAAAGATTGCAGGCACCTCTAGAAACTGGGAAGGGCAAGGAAATGGATTCTCCCCTGGAACCTCCAGAAGGAACCAGCCCTGTAAGAGAAAAAACATGTTGTATTTAGCCACTTTGTTTATGGTAATTTGTTCCAGCAGCTCAAGGGAACTAATACATCTTTTTAGGTAGATGATGTTGAACACAATTTTAATGATTATTGGTTGTTCTCCACCTTCCCTCAGTCTGTGGGGTGTCAAGTTAATCTTCCCTTGTTAACCCTGGTCATTGTGAATTTGTTTTAGTTCTGTGACCTAGTGCAGTGATTTCATTAGTAGCTGTCTGAGGAATTTGGGGCTCCTAAGGCCTAAATCAAACTATCATGCTCCGGTTTTTGAGTTCTTTCTGTTCCCTTTTCAGTATCTTGTTCTTCCCTTGAGCCTGGCTGCAGCCATCAATGTTGCTTTTCTCCTGCTCTGCCTGTGGTCGCCTTTGGCAGTCACCCTGCTTCCTTTGCTTGCTTTTTCTGACCCTGTGGACTAATACCCCAGTGCATCAGGACCTGTGGCATCTGTGTGGCACTCAGAAGCCTTTTTTCCTCTTGTCACCATGGCAGGGTTTTGGTTACGAGCTGCAGCGGTGGGGGTGACCTCTAATTAAATGCCTCCTCAGGTGGAAACAGACACACAACTGGTGCTTTCAAGATGTGCAGAAAGGGATATGTCAGGCACAAATTGGGGAGAAGTTTGAAGCCATGGGGGCTAGGGAGAAGTGAGGAACCTACAGAGCTATGAAGGGAAGGCTGCACTTGAGTGTGACCTCCAGGGGCTCATTAGGCCGTCAGAGTCTGACAAGCCTGCCTCTAAATTCCTTAGGCCAAGGACCCCAGGGAAGTGTCAGCAGCCCCTGTCAGCTGGGCCCTGGGCTCTCAGTGCTGTCTGATCAGGTGTGTACACCCTCAGTGCCCAACTCGGTGGCACACCTCACACTTCACAGGGATTGAGCTCTGGGTGAAGCTCTCCCCTGTGTGTTTTCTCTTGGTAGGTGTCAAGCTAGGGATGCGGTCCATCCCCATCGCCACTGCCTGTACCATTTACCATAAGTTTTTCTGCGAGATCAACCTGGACACCTACGACCCCTACTTGGTGGCCATGTCTTCCCTTTACTTGGCTGGCAAAGTGGAGGAACAGCACCTGCGCACGCGTGACATCATCAACGTTTCCAACAGGTAGTGGCTTCTGGTGTCCCCCAGGTGCCAGCAGTCAAACTCAGAAGGAGGCACCTGGGTGGCCTTGAACTGGGGCCAGGAGCCCAGCAGCAGAGGCAGGAGTGAGTGCAGTGTCAGAAATCTAGGGGCACCTGTGCAACAGCAACTGGGGCCAGATTTGGGGGAAACCTCAGAGGCCTAATGGCGTGCAGAGAGGGGTGGAAAGAGGCTGTCACAGGCTGGAGCAGAGAGAGCTTGCAGAGGGGCACCAAATAAGATTCTCGAGGAGTCTTGCACAGGACTGCTGCTGCTGCTAAGTCACCTCAGTCGTGTCCGACTCTGTGTGACCCCATAGACAGCAACCCACCAGGCTCCCCCATCCCTGGGATTCTCCAGGCAAGAATACTGGAGTGGGTTGCCATTTCCTTCTCCAATGCATGAAAGTAAAAAGTGAAAGTGAAGTTGCTCAGTTGTGTCCAACTCCTAGTGACCCCATGGACTGCAGCCTACCAGGCTCTTCCATCCATGGGATTTTCTAGGCAAGACTACTGGAGTGGTTTGCCATTGCCTTCTCCCCTTGGACAGGGCAGATCAAAGCAATTGGGTTCTGGGGCCATTGTCCTATTTAGATGGTGTGGAAACTGGGTCAGAGTCACCCAGGAGTGTCTCTTGCAGCCCTGGGTCTGAGTAGTCATGTTCCTGTTGGGGAAGAACGTGGGGGTCCAGCCAGCTGGGCAGGCTGCACCAAGGCCCAGGGGTCTGGGAGAAAGCAGTTTCTGGAAAGTTACTGACTAGCAGTGTGTCACGGCCCTTCCAGGAACTCTGTAATCATCAGGGAAGGAAGCTATTTTGTGCTGCTTCTCTTTTAATAAACAGTTAATGGAAAAGCACTCCCCACCCTGTAAACATGACAGGTTCATGATGTACTGAGAATGACTGGGAGATAAAACCAGAGAGGGCACTGCAAGGGGGCAGCCGGAGTCCACCTGTAATTGCCAGGGCCCAGCAGGGAGGGTGGTGGGCATGAGGGAAAGTTGTGGGGCTCACTAATTGGACGTAGGCACTCAGGTGGGTTCTGTGGGGAGCTAGGAAGACGAGAGGGGAGCTGGGAACAGTGACTCAGTGGGTGAGAGTTCTGATCACTCGAGTGTAAATCCTGTTCCTGTACATCTTAGTGATCTTGCGTAGGTGGGAGTCTTATAGACAAATAAGGTGTACACAAGGACAGAAAGATCTGGAATGAAAGAAAGAAAATCTGGGAAGTAGCTGAAATACTTTTATGTTTCTGAGTGTGTATCATCCCTGTTTTTAAATACCTTCCCTGGGCCCAGACTGAGTGCCCTGGGCATTGCCATCCCTGGGTGCAAAGAGCCCATGTCTTGCTGAGGGCCATGGCACAGCCATTGGGGCTAACACTGGAGGCAGCTTCTTTCCTCCCTGGTTCCTGTTTTTATCCCCTATGCAGACACGTGGGTGGACCCTATGCTGGTCAATGGCAGAGGAGTCCTAGTGTGTGTATCTGGACACCTCATGACTGGGGGCTCCTGGGAGCACCTGCTTCCACTGCCAACCATATTGTTTCTCTGTTCAGGTACTTCCACCCAGGCAGTGACCCCTTGGAGCTGGACTCGCGCTTCTGGGAGATCCGGGACAGCATTGTACAGTGTGAACTGCTCGTGCTGCGGGTCCTTCGTTTCCAGGTCTCCTTCCAGCACCCGCACAAGGTATGCATGGCAGGGGTTGATGGAAGGGAAGCAGTCACTTATGGTTCCAGCAGCATGAATGTCTTTGCTCTTTATCTGGAAAGTGCAGTCACCTGAGCCTGGAGCCACATGGGGCCCCGAAGAGGCACAGTGATGCTTGGGTAGCCTGTCTCATCCCCACTCCCAGGGTTCTCAAGCAGCTCTGATTTCAGCTTCTGCCTTTCTGCCCACTCGGCTGTGGCCAAAAGCTGGGATCCATGTGCCCTCTGAAGCCTGTGTCTATCCCCAGACCCGTATAAGTTTTGTGTTCACTGACCCACAAAAGCAGAGGCAAGGCTGGTTTCATGACCTGCTGGAGTCTCTGTTCTGGGAGTTGCTGCTCCACCTCATGGCTCACACGCAGCTCATCTGTGCAGAAAAACTCTGAGAAAAGCCAGGTCACTGATTTCATGGCTAGGAACACATTCCTCCCAGCAGCAGAGCTATCTCATAAAGCAGCCCTGCAATGGACTCCTTTGCGGGTCTGAGGCCTCATGTGGACAATTGCAGGTGGACTGCAGAGAGAAGGGGGAGGTGCTGTGATGTGGGCCTCTGCACTGTGATTTTGTCTCTTTCCCATTGGAATTTTTGTCGAGTGAGTTATACATTTAGATGGAGCCAGAAGAAATAGCTCAGCTTCCCCAAATGGCATTTTGTAAAAGTCAAATAAATACAAAATAATAGTCAGGGTGTGGGCACTGATACAGCACCCCTGCCCAAGTTCAGGGTGTTGCTTGCTTGTCGTGTGTACTGGTGGCCACTGCCTCGGTTAATGTCTGAAACAACAACTCAGTCACCACGGAGGCCTTCCTATTGCTCCTGTTACCATCTCTTCCCCCCATCACCTCCCTAATCCCAGAACCCATGGTGGAGATGCTCAGCACTTGTGGTTTGTGTTGGTGTGCAGTGCAAGGCTCCCCTTCCCATGGGCTCAAGGAGACCATGTGTTCAGGCAAAACAGGAGCTGACAGCCGAGCTGGAGGGTGTTCAGAGACTCTTGCCCCCCAATGTCCTGTCTCTGGCTGGCCTGTGAGGGCTGTGGTCTGTTCTGCAGATCAGGCCGCTGTTTCTGGAGCTTTATGTTTGAGCTGGGCCAAGGGGAGGAGCAGAATAATTGCTGATGGTGTCCGGAGCAGGGCCACATTGACAGAGAGGCCCAGGTAGGTTTCAGGAACTGGGTTCAGAGGACAAGAACGGGTGAACCCGTGGGGACCTGGGGTGGGGGGATAGTGGAGGTGGACCTGGTGGCAGGGTGGGGCCAGGCCTGTGGAAGGCACTGGGGCTTTTTTCCCCAAGTGACATGGGGAGATGGCATCTGAACTGTGACAGTTTAGGAGACACTGTGGCAGTTTAGGAGAGAGAGGTTGGCAGCGGGAGGGCCTGCAGGCTCCTGGTTAAGGAGGCAGGTGATGGGGGGAGGGGCTGGCTAACTGGCATGTCTTTACAGTACCTGCTCCACTACCTTGTCTCGCTCAAGAACTGGCTGAACCGTTACAGCTGGCAGCGGACCCCTGTCTCTGTCACTGCCTGGGCCTTGCTACAGGACAGCTACCATGGGGGGCTATGCCTCCGCTTCCGGGCTCAGCACATAGCTGTGGCAGTGCTCCACCTGGCCCTGCAAGCCTACGGGGTCGAAGTGCCTGCTGAGGCTGAGGCCGAGAAGCCATGGTGGCAGGTGAGGTGACTACATTGGCATGTGCCCCCACCCTTTCACTCCCTGAGGACCTTCAGCAGTCCACACACCAGGTGTCAAGTGTCTTTGTAGTAATTACCTGCAAAGAAAGATACAGGCTACTGGGAAACCTTGAAGTTTGAAAATATCCTGTCGCCATAGCCTAAGCTGGGCTCTTCCCCCTTGATATTGTGAATGTTTGGGGGGGTCATGCTGGGCACTGTTGGGTGCAGGGCAGCATCACCAGCCTCCACCCGCTGGACACTGTGACAACCCAAATGGTGTCCAGACATTGCCAAGTGTCTTGGGGGTGGGGGAGTCATCCCTGGTTGAGAACTACTGAGCTCAAGCAAGCACTTTTATTGCATTGAGTGGGAGCTTGCTGTAGATAGATCAGACATCAGTAAGTCTGGCATCACATCCAAAGTATCGTGGGTGCCCTAAAACGACAGTGGCTGGTAGGTAGGTAGATAGGCGATAGATGCAGAGATGGATCAGTGATGGATGGCTGGCTGGCTGGATAGATGTTAGAACGGGAATGTCGATGGAAGATGGATGGGTGGGTGGATGAATGGATAAACAGAGGAGACAGATGACAGTCCTCCTCCTCAAGACCGACTGGACCCAGGGAGCAGTTTATTAAGAGCTGGGTCAACTGTGTCCGCCAGAAAGGCTGCATGCAGTCCTAGCAGATTTCCCTCAGTAGTCCCACCATTGCTTAAAATGGGATTTTGAAATCATTCTCTGTTTTTCCTTTCCCATGCTTGAAATCTGCAGTTCCTTTCTTCTTGAAACAAAGCTCATTGTCCCTCCTCATCCTGGAATGAGATTCTATGTGAGCAGACTTTGAACTGCTAGAAGACTCCCCTTCTCTGTGCCCCATCCCTCCCCTGCAAGCCTACAGTGGCTGCTTCCCCCTTCCAGAGCACCCTCCTCTACTCTAGGCTGCCCTTCCTTGGAGATAGCAGCTTCTCTCTGTGCTTCATTGTCCTTTCCTGCCTGTCTGTCCTTCCCCCTCCCCTGAGGTCAGGGATTTTTTCTGCTTCATCAGCGGCCCCAAGCCCAGTGCCTGGGCCTGGCAGGTAGTAGGTGTGTAAGTGTCATCAAACAAAGGCATCTGTGGCCCCAGCCTCAGGCCGGATGTAGCCTGATGGCACCTTGGGGGGTGGGGGGAGCAGGAAGGGTGGCTGTGTGGACAAAAGCATTGCTCCATGCTGGACTTCTTGGGGACTTCCAGATCATGTGACCCCCTGTGTCCCCCCTCCATTGAATCAGGTAGCAGGCCTCTTTTCTGGGTGACACACTTCCCTTGGCTGAGCCTACTTCTCTGGGTGGCACAGCCACACGTCTCTTGTTCTTCGTTCTCTTTGGGTGGCTCTGGGCTCCATGCACCAGAGCCCTTGGGCCTCCTCTGGGTGTGTGAGGGCCACTTGCTTGCTGATGAGGGATGCCTCCTGCTCACGTGCTCCCAGTTGCCAAATCTCTGATGCCACTTGTCTGCTCTGAGTGGGCTTCCCATGCTGCTCAAGAAACTTGACATCTCCCCTGCAGCCTGTCTGCCCTTGGGTGTGGTGGCGGTGGTGTGGCAGCCCTTGGCATCCAACTGCATTGGTCCTCTGGGTGGATGACTCTCCAGCTCTAAAGCAGTAGTGAGTTGTAGCAGGACTCATAATTTCAATCCTTTTTAAGGCTGTTCCATGGTACATCTGGTCTGCATCATGTTAGTCCATCCTCTGTGGATGGACTCTTGGGTTGCTTCCAGATTTGGGCCTTGGGCTACTTTTTAATGGTCATTTCTTGGCTTGGGGTCTCCAGGAGCATTCAGGTAGTGGATTCTGACAAGCAAGCCTGTGTTTCTGAAATATTCATTTTCAACACAGAGTGTGGGGGTGGGGGGAATTGCTGGATCATTCTGAGCTGGATGGGGAGGGCAGGGTTTTTTCCAGATCACTGTCTCCCACCTGAGATAATAGCCCATGATGGCATCAAGCTTCCTTGGGTGTCCATGCAGCAGGGGGGACTCAGGACCAGCTTTTGCCCTGGCTCAGCTCCAGACCTGGAGCCCAGGCAGCAACTCCCAGGCCTAGGGGCCACAGCATCCAGCCAGGGACTCCTTGTTTTGCCTTTTACTTCTGGTGTCATCAGGGGTCCCCAGGAGCACCCTTAAGCTCCATGTGTCATTGGGAGGATTCCCAGAGTTCAGAAAAGTCATTATACTCATGGTTATGGGTGTCAGGGTTAGTTCCTGGGGAATGATGCAGGTTGAAATCAGCCAAGATAGGAGGAATGGAGGTAAGGTCCAGAAGAGAGCAGGTCTAAGCTCCCAGGTCCCCGTATCATCAGGCAGGGGCTAGCAGTCCCTTCCCAGGAGCAGGGCCAGGGCCAGGGCCAGACTTTACTTGGAAACAGGCAGGGTTACTCCTTTCATCTGGGCCCCTGGGGACTCACCTTGTAATTTTACAAGCTCTGTGGCACAGTCAAGGGGCAGTCTGAGCAATTTCCTGGTGGTCCAGTGGTTAGGACTCCACACTCTCACTACTGGGACCTGGGATCAGTACCTAGTCAGGAACTAAGATCCCTCAAGCCGAGTGTTGCCACCAAGAAAATAAAGAGTGGTCTGGTCCAGGCTAGAGAGCAGGTCCGTGTGTTCCTTAGGGGCTGGCCTAGGGTGGGGTGTGTCCAGTCTATTTCTGGAAATGGACCCCCCAGAAACCATGGAGCTGAGAGCCTGGGGTGGAGGATAGGAGCCTGTGCTCTGAGCCCAGCTCTGTAACCAGCTCCCCACGTATCCAGGGCAAGTCCCCTCTCCTGTGTTAGCTGGATGATCACCAAAGCCTCTTCTATCTGGAATGGTCTCCAATAGCAGAGTCCCCATGCTGTCCCCACTCCCGTGTACTGTGGTTCTGTGCTTAGTGGCAGGTGCCTTGTTTAACCCAGAGGGAGTCTAACCAGAGCCTGTTTTCCTTCTCCTCCTTCCTAGGTGTTTAGTGAAGACCTTACCAAGCCAACCATTGATAACATTGTGTCTGATCTCATTCAGATTTATACCATGGACACAGAGATCCCCTAAGGCCCTGGTCCAGGCCTCCCCAAAGAGAAGCCCGGGACGCTCAGCGGCCTGGGAACGGCACTACCACAGGGCTGTGAAGGCCAGCCCCCAGAGGACCAGCTGGGAGGGCTGGTGAAGGCGATGACTGTTCCCAGCAGCCGTGGTTGGGACAGTGATGGGACTCATACCTTCAGCGGGCAGTCTCAGAGTGTACCGCATGGGGTGGCCCAAGGCCAGTTACTGCATCTACATTTGTACTTTGAGAGGACCTGACTGCCATTGAAGTGTGACATCATCGGCAGGAAAATCTAAGAAGTTATAGCACTGTACCCCTGGGGATTTTTTAAAAGCCAGATTTATAGAAAATATGAATTAATGTTCAACATACATGGAATTTTATTTTGTGCAATAAAAGATGGTAGAAATCAACTGAGATCCCCGGTGTTTGCTCTGTAGCCCATGCTGCCCTGGAGGTCTGTGGGTACCATCCAGACTCAATTTCTCCTCAGAGGTTCTCTAGGTGGAATTGTCCTTCCTACAACCTGAGGTGCCAAGGGCAGGCCCTCCACTACTTCCAGAAGAGCAGGATGACACAACTTGTGCTCATGTCACAATGGCACCCCCTAGAGGTGCCCACATGACCTTCTTCCTCTGTTGGGATGCTTGCAGGGCTTGACAGTAATTCTGCTTGGTGAATGAACTTAAATTTTGGAAGGGGGGGTTAACGACTATCATTTGAAATCAAGAAATCTAGATCTGACCAAAATGTATCTAGAAAGTTACAGATTTTTTTTTAAATGCCAAGATGGTGAGTCTAGATACATAGTCTAGTTAATCTCTGGCCCAAATGTCCTTCTCTGTGGGAGAAAGGGTCCAGGCTCCATGCATGCTGGTGGGACCACCCTTCATCATGATAATGTGGGGCCTGGGGGACTGTCCCAGGCACTTCACTGCATGTCCAAGCTTGTCCCCCAGGGAATGTGGGCTCTGGACACTGGCCACCGTGTCCTCTGGCATCCACAGGTGTGGGAGCTGGTTTGCATGCCTGGGGTCCACTGGGTCAGGGGCATAAGGAGGAGTCATACCGGGGTGCTAAGTCAGGCAGCAGGGCTCCCTTGAGTTACTGACTGTGTTATTTGGCTTCAGGATGAAGGATATGAGTCAAGGTCCCCTTTTCCACTTTGTCCTTCCCTTTGAGGACAGAATTGGTGCCTAAACCCAGGGCCTGGGCTCTGAGTGTAGATGGTGGAGGGTGAGGGCCTGGCTAGTCTCTAAAGTCAGCTTTGGCTTTCTTGCCAGTCCCTTCCACCTTGTCTTTCTAAAATTCACCTTGCCTCCATTACCCCCTTCCTCCCCACAGGCTGGGTGTAGCCCCCAACCCTGGGAGTTGCCTGAAACCTGCATTGACTAGCTCTATCCTCGGTGTACCCACCCCAGCTGAGAGCCACAGAGCTGAACTGGGTGATCTCTGGGTTGCGGGGCTAATAGCAGCCTCTCTGGAGGTTTTGTGGCCCTAAGTTTCCTCTCAACGATTATCAGGTATCAGGCAAGTTCCTTTGTCTCAATGGGACTCAGTTTCCCACTGTGTAAATCAAGCAGGCTAGATGAAAACATTTCAGAATGTGATGGCTATTTTAACTCCCTCAACCCACGTGTGTTATCTGTCACACTGCCCTGGGGACTTAGGGGGTCACTAAGGGGTTGTCTGTGTGTGTTATCCCTGGAACAGAGGTAAGGAATGGTATCAGGACATATGCGATACTTTTGGGGAATATGTGACATGGTCAGCTCTGCTTTGTAAGGACAGTTTGGTCACACAATATGAATTAAAATCTGGGGCAGAGTGGTTTTGTTTGCTTTGGCTTCCTATTACTGAGGCTTTGTAAAAGATAATAGGGATTAAAGAGATACGGTCTTCTGTCTTTTTTATTTTAGGTTCAAAAAGGCCAGTAATGAGAGATGAAGATTTTCTAGAACCCCAGGCCTCTGGGAACTTTTTAGTCCAGAGCACATCTTAATTAAAGTGATAAATCCTTCCTTGGCCTGTCAAGCCAGAGAAAGGATGGGGCAAACCAGGTCCCTGGAGGGGCTCGGTCCATCTCTCCATCTCTTCTTTTGCAGCTGGGATGGGGTATCTGGTGTCCCCCAAAGTCATGGTCATGTCCTAAGCCCCAGAACCTGTGGAGATGAGACCTTATTTGCAAACAGAGCCTTTGCAGTGTCATCAAAGTAAGATACAATCCTACTGGAGTAGGGTGGCCCTCGTGCAATACACCTGGTGTCCTTTCTAAGAAGAGAGAGACAGACACATACCAGGTGGAGACCCAAGCTCATAGAGACAAGGTCCCATGATGATGCAGGCAGAAACTGGACTTATTTGTCTATAAGCCAAGGACGGCCAGTGATGCCAGAAACTGGGGAAAACTAGAAACTGCCTTCTGGCCTCCAGAGCCAGGAGAGAATAAAGGCCTGTTGCTTAGGTCCCCTGAGTTCATGGCACCCACCCTGTTCCCAGGCTGCTGGCTAATAAAAATGGCTTCCAGCTTTGAGAAGGGATGGGTGTTGTAGTACTTTCCCTGCCTCAAGGCATTGGTGAATGACCAGTTTTTTGTCCCTTGGCAACCTGAGTCCTATTTGCTCGTGGAAGTCCACAGAAAAGCAAACTCAGGTATAGATGAGTAGTATCTCCCCAGAAGGCACAGCTATCTTGATATGATATTTGGCCCAACCTCCACTGACTTTGCCTTCTTATTTGAGAGGACCTTGTATATCAGTGAAGCCAGAACTTGCTATCAGTTTCTCTGCTCTTTGCTATCATTTGCCTTTGGCCTTTTCTGGAAGTATGGCCTCAGGTGGTTGGGAGGGAGCTTAGGAGCCATTTTGCTTGTTTCTTGGCAGTTTCCCTGGAAAATGCTCCCTCTGGCACTGCCAAGTCTACCAGGGTGATGTGCACAGTGGAGGAATAGAAATATGAGGAAAAAGGATGCAGGGACTTTGGGCCCGGTTTCCACAGGGGTTATTTGCAAATCATGAGCCTGGGTGGCCCTCGTGGCTCTGCTGGTAGAGCAGAGGGGCTGGGCCATGCAGCCTGGCTGTCCCCAGGACAGATGTTCAAAGATGCCTGATGTGTGATAGCATGAATGGTGCAGTGACCCTTGGAGCCAGTGAATGAGGGCAATAATGGGCTTTCTTTCCATGGCATTGGTTTAAAGAGGAAATCTGTGATGGCAACCCTTGTACACTGCTGGGGGGAATGGAAAATGGTCTGGCTGTTCCTCCAAAAAGTAAATAGAAGATTACCATAGGTAGAGAACAGAGTGGTGAGTCCTTAAAAAACTGGAAATAGAACTGCCATAAGACCCAGAAATCTCACTGCTGGGCATACACACTGAGGAAACCAGAATTGAAAGAGACACTTGTACCCCAAAGTTCATCGCAGCACTGTTTACAATAGCCAGGACATGGAAGCAACCTAGATATTCATCGGTGGACAAATGGACAAGTAACCTGTAGTACATATACACAATGGAATATTACTCAGCTATTAAAAAGAACGCATTTGAATCAGTTCTAATGAGGTGGATGAAACTGGAGCTTATTATTCAGAGTGACTGAAATAAGTCAGAAAGAAAAACACCAATACAGTATATTAACATATATATATGAAATTTAGAAAGATGGTAATGATGACCCTGTTGCAAGATAGCAAAAGAGACACAGATGTGAAGAATAGACTTTTGGATTCTGAGAGAAAGTGAGGGTGGGATGATTTGAGAGAATAGCATTGAAACATGTATATTACCATATGTGAAATAGATTGCCAGTCTGGGTTTGATGCATGAGACAGGGTGCTCAGGGCTGGTGCACTGGGAAGACCCTGAGGGATGGGATGGGGAGGGAGGCAGAAGGGGGGATACATGTACACCCATGGCTAATTCATGCCAATGTATGGCAGAAACCACTACAGTATTGTAAAGAAATTAGCTTCCAATTAAAATAAATAAATTAATTAAAAAAAGATTACTGTAGGATCCAGCAATTCCATTTCTGGATATCTACTGAAAAGCAGTGAACACAGGAGCTCAAACACATATGCGTATGCCTGTGTTCACAGGTACGTGGCTCACAGAAGTCAAAAGGTAGAAGGAACCCGCATCCATCAATGCATGCCTGGATGAAGAGAACGTGGTCCAGCCCCACAGTGGAGTGTGATTCAGCCTTAAAAAGACAGCCGCTACAACACGGCTGGACCAACAAGGCGTGATGGTCAGTGAGAGAAGCCAGACACAAGGACAGACCCTGTATGACTCCACTTGTATGAGGTGCCTAGAGTCGTCAGACCCTAGACAGACAGAGGAAGATGGTGGGGGGGGGGGCGGGGCACAGATTGGGGGAGGGGATGTTGGTGTCTAATGGGGACAGATTTTCCATTGGGGAAGATGGGCCATTCTGGGGATGTCCATACACCCACATGAACGTACTTTATGCCGCCAACCTGGACACTTGAAAATGGTCAAGATGCTAAATTTGATGTTATTTGTACATTGCAGCAGTGAAAATAAAAAGATACCATCTGCATGTGTGCCAGGGTTCTGGCATTTGGGTGGTGTTCCCTACCCCACCCACCTCTGAGGATGCTAGTTTGGACATTCTGATGAGGCCCTTCCAGGTCAAAATCATTTGCGCCTGACCACACAGAGCAGGTGAGCCGAGCACTCTCCTCCTTCCATTAGGATCAGCAAGGTGGCTGCACCCCTGGGAACCCTGCTGTTCCTGGGGCTCACCCCAGCTTGATGAAGAGGAGAACACCACCTCTCTAGCTTCAGAGAAGAATTCACCAAATAATAAATCACACACGTTACCCAGAGTGAGGTTGTAGGAGCCTTGCATTTTTTTTTAATACACAGAAATTTTGGTCTAGTCTTGAAATTAGGAAATTCAACTACAGACTTTAAATTATGATGCATCTGTGGTCTTCCTCATGAAGTTATTTTTGTTCATCTTTTTTAACAGGCAGATAAAAATGTAAAACAGATTTAATAACTGAACACAGTTGACCAAGCCATTCCGAATAAGGTAATGCTTTAGAGAGAGGGGCTTTCTGGTGAGACAGGGCCCCCTGGTCTGAAGACGCACAGAAACAAGACCAGCGGTCTGCACCCCACACCCCGTGGAAAGGCACCCGGGGACTAAATGGTCACCGAGCACAGGAGGCAACTGGATAGCAGCAGTGAGGCTTGCGTTATATGTCAACCATGTGTCCTACCAGTGTGTCTACAACAGAGGATGAAAAGAAGCCCGTGAGCATAGTGTTCCGCGTGTATCTTCTTCCGTTTCAACATTTCCAATTTGAATTCTTGTTTAAGAACACACAGACCTGCAACAAATTGAGTTGCCCTGTTTGTTGTTGTTTAAACAAGGACATTGGGGAACAATTTACAAATGGCTAACATTCTCAATGTGCCCTTTGGAAAAAAGGGATGGCTTTAAGTTATCTGTAGCTGGCATTGTAAGTGGGATTTGCCTTTCTAACTGAAATTCTTTGGCCCCAGATGTGACTACTCCTGTTCAGGGCTGACATGGCATTATGTTAACAGTGGGGACTTGAGCATGCTTGGGAGGCCACCCATCCAGACGTGCAGAGACACAGGTGGAGGTCAGGCCAGCCCTGGCCGGGGGCTGCGGGATAGGCCCAGGATGGGTGAACCAGCCTTGCCAGTGGTCTAGCTAATGCCTCACAGCCCCTCAGTTCCCGGCTGTCTCCCAGTGGCTCAGCTCCCAGGCCCCAGCCGCAGGCTGTGGTTGGACCCCAACCTTCTCTGTGTAAAATGGGGAACAGAAGAAGAATTCTGAAGGTAAAAGATCTTCTGCTTTTTCTGCATTTCCCTCCTGGGATATCATAAATTCGAGGAAAACTGAGGACACTCTGGGTGCCCACACTGCCAGGAGAGGCCCCCAAGGAAACTATCCAGGGAACCCAGGCCTAGCCCTCCACGTGGGCTCAACCAACCATGTGGTAGAGCTGACCTCCTCAGCTTCCCATCTTCGCAATTATAGCCAAAGAGACAAGGTACCATCACCCCCAGGGTCTTGGCATCCCTGAGGTCACCATAGGTGGCTGCAGACCCAAATCCATGCCCTCATACATCATAGTTATCCTTGAGCGAAAAGACCAGGGTCAGGAGAGTGCTTTGGCGAGGGGTGACTGAGAATTGATCCCAGTATCTTTAGGGGCACCTCAGTGACTTCTTGGCATTCTCCAAACCAGAGTGGGAGTCCAGCTGGAGGTGCTGATGGGGGCTGAGGTCTGTGCTGTGGCTGAGTCAGCTCTTCCTGGGTTTGGTCCCTCTCTGCTTTCTTTCTGACTTTGCATTCTTCCTCACCTGCACCTGCAGACCTGGCTCTCCTGGATTGTCCCCAGGAGGTCTGGCACATCTGGGCCGGACTTCATGCTCTTGAAGTTTGAGATGCAGACAAAGAAAACCCACCCACTGGCCAGAATTCAGGGCTTAGAGAATTGGAGTTGGAGCCAAAGGAAACCGAAAGCAAAACTCTCCCTTCCACCTACTGGAGGGCATCATTCTCAACAATACTTTGCTGTTTTTGAAATTTTGACTTTTTTTTTTTCTCTATAGGCAGGGGTCTCAAAGTGCAAATGTTTCCAGTGTTCTGATTTGCACCTGCCTTCCTTGACCTTCCTTACTGCTCCCAGGAACTGTGCTGGGAGGATGGGGAATGGAGGGGACTTGCAGAGGAGCAGTGAAGGGGGGTCCAAAGCAACCATAAAGAGATTCTTGCAGTCTAGTTCCCTGAAAAAAAAATGACCCTGGCACAATAAATAATGAAATTTCAAAATGAAAATACCGGATAAGAGGAATGGAAATATCATGCCAATAAGTAGTTCCTTATTCTTGAGATATGCATCTGGTCCTCTGTGTGCATGCACATGTATATACGTGCACACACAGGGCTACACACACATGCACACACAGACCAACTGCACCCATCCTGGGGAGGGGGTGCTGGGCTGGTGGGCTGCCTGGGCGAGAGCATCCTTCCTGCAGAGTGGCACTCCCCTGTTGAAACTGTTGATCCAAGTGCTCTGCAGTGAGTGCTCCCCCCAAAAAAAAGACAAGGAGACCACTGTCCCACCGCACTGCTGGAACAGTGAACATCTGATGAAATGACAGTGTTCATTTTAAAAAACTTCCAAGAAAAACGAGGGGGGGCACACAACTCTTCTCACTCTCTGATCTCTCCTTCCTCCTCCTTCCCCTCCTAGAATGGATTGGCTTCCTGCAAGGGTGGTCGGGCATCTTCAACAGTCCTCGTGGCCCATGACCCCGCCCGTCCAAGTGCGCATGTGTGCATGGTGCGCGTGCCTAGAGCAGTCCTACTTAGAGAGATGTCTCCACACTGTGGAGCGGGCTCCCGGGTCTGGAAGAAAACAGTGACGAGGTAGCTGACTTGGTGCCGCGCGTGGTCAGGTAGACGCCGCTATCTATGGCGTTGTTATTCTGGTTGGGGGAGGGCGGAGGGGGGGCTCGCAGGCGTTCCTCGTTCTCATCCACGTCTGTGTCGTCAATCAGCGGGATGTTGTGGGTGTAGTCATTGATCAGAAACTCGGGCGTCGCCATGAAGTTATGAATGGAGGTCTTGGATTCTGGTTTCTCCAGGCCTTCGTAGAGGGAGCTACGGAACGCTTTCACCACCCGGATCTGGAGGGGGATGGGGAAGGGAGGGGAGGAGAGGGGGAGGAAGGAAGAAGGAAGGAGACCATGAGTGGCTGGCTGGCACTGCCAGTCGTGCCCACATCCATGGCAGGGGTCACTGCATGACAAACATTGGTGTTTTGGAAGAGAACAGTCAGAGCCCTCTGCCTGGGTGTGGTGCCCTCCCATCACGTGACGTGCATGCAGGACAAATGGTAGATATTCTGGAACTCAAGAGCAAGGGATGCAGTGGACTGTTGGCTACACTAGGGGGAGGAGGAAGTGGGGGGAATTCCAACATGGGACCCGAGAAAGTTGACTGGGAAAGGGGAATGTGAAGGACCTTGGGCTCTCTGCTTTCTTCCCAAAGAATCTGCAACTTTCTGGCAAGAGAAAAGTTCCAAGCCTCTGGGCAAGTGGCAAGACTTTCTTAAGTGGGTCCCCCTCTGGCTTCTCTGGGTCCTCTCCTCTGTCCCCCAGCTCCCATGCCTCAGCAACTGCCCCTTTCTGGAAACTTCCATGACACTGCCCCTCTCTGGCCCTCCTACTTCACCAGTTTCTCTGTCTCCCTCTCCTCTACTCTTCCTTACTCTGTCCCAGGGTGCCTAGACCGCTGGCCTGTCCCTGTCCCTCCTCCTCCCTTTCCACACTGCCAGGCTGACCTCTTGGCCTTGGCCACAGCCCAGGGCTCATCTGGCTGAAACCAGGGACTGTGGCTCAGGACCCTGCCAGTCCCCCATCTGGAGGCACCCAAGATGGAAAATGGCTCCACTTTTGATTTTTACCCACTAAGCTTCTCCTGCTCGGATGCCCAGCATTTGACCAGGTCATCACTTCCTTTCGCAGACCCTTTGCAGTGTGCTCCTAACCTACCCCTCTAGCTTTTCTCACCCTGCTCCTTTTCAGTCTCCAAGACACACAACTTCTTTCAGTCCCTGGAATCTGCCATATTGCCCTGTTCTTAGGTTCTCTGGCCACCCCACTGGCATCTGCAGGCCTCAGATCAGCACAAGGGTCCCCAGGAAAGAGCTTCCCACAATGCCTTGCTCCCCAGCCAATGCAGCTCCAGCTGCACTCAGGCAGCCCTGAGCCCCACACCTCCTGCAGGCCTAGCCCCTCGGCTTCTGCTGGCATCCTTGCCTTCACTTCCATGCATGCTCAAGTCTCATGGGGTCTACAAGCTGCAGAGCTGCTGCCTCTCTCTGCTCCTTCCTTGAGCCCCCAGGCTGGCCACCCTCATGCTTCTAGTAGGCAGAATGGATGGGAAACCCTCAGCTGGGCCCCACACTAACCAGCTGGCCCTGTGCTGAGATGCAGAGGCCAGACCCTCCCTATGAGTGAATGGACACATGTCAGTTCTAAAGCTACTTCCAAGTCCAAGGTGCTAGGGTTGGATTTTCTTGGTTTAGACAAGGTATTGGCAACTGTGGCCCAAGAGCTAACTCTGGCCCTCAACGTGACTTTGTTAACAGAGTCTTAGTGGGGCTACAGCCACACCCATCCCTGTGAGCATTTTGTCTGGCCATGTTGGAGGGCGGAGCCGTGTAGTTTCCACAGTGACTTGGACCACAAGCTAAACGTACTTGCTCTTCATAGGACAACTTCACTACCCCCTGGTTTCGACCATGAATCCCACTGTTAACAATGAGTCCTTTGCTACCCTCTAGTGTCTGGACACCAGGGTTGACACTACTCAACCAAGCTCAGTGCTCCGTGATCAGTTTAAACCAGGAGAATCTCACAATCAGGTGCCAAAAAGTTAGCCACACAGCACCATCAAATTGGAATTTTCTAATTTCATATCTTAAATCCTGTGAGGATTTTCTCAGAATTTGGTGAAGACCCATCTTCTGGCTGCTAGATGGCCATCAGTTGTTGTTGGCCCCTTCATTCCCCAGACTGGTTTGAGACAGGGCTGACACTGAAATTGAGTATCATTTTGACCTTTTTAATGAAAAGGAGCAGTTCACTTTTTGTAGCCATGGCAGATGTGGCCTGATCATTTGGGGATTTTCTGGTGCCAGGATTGTGGGGGAACCACGGCAGCTTCCTGGCTGCATGGTCATGCTGGAGGACTTGGTCTGGCTCTCAGCCACACCTCCAAGCCACAGAAGCAGGAGAAAGTGGCATCCTGCCACCTTCAACCCTGGTGGCCTTCGTGGTAAGTTTACCAGCAGTCATCTGGTGCCCCGGCCACCTCCTTTGCCCTCCCTTGGACCTGGGTCTTGTGATCAGGCCAGGCCTCTTCTCAAACTCACCCTCAGCTTTCCCAGTCCTCCCTCACCAGGGCCATCCTCCTGGTTGTACTCAAAGACTCACTTGAATGTCCATCATTAGCCACCTTTGCTGCCTGGTGCCAAAGCCCGGCACAGAGCAACCACTCAGTCACCAACATGAGGTGCCAGGGCTGCCTGCTCAAACATGCGCCTCTGGCTCAAGTCAACCTGAGTGTGTTTACAGCTGACTGTGAGTCAGCTTCCCTCCAGCTTCCATTTCCCTGTATCCCAATCTTGGGCTCTTAACAAATGGCTTGAGATGGGTCTTATGATGGGGTGTTTTGAGGCCACCTCCCACCAAAGGGCACAGCCAACCTCTGGGACATGGGTTTGGTGGGGACTGGGAAGAGAGGACCACCCTGGAGGCCTGGGCTCACACCCAGGAGCCTGAGGACGTCCCCATGGTAGAGTTGGTGCCTCCCTGTGAAAGCCCGGTCACAGCCAACTGGGTCCAGCACCCTGCCCTAGGTCCTCTCCTGGCTTGGGACTGTCCCAGAGGCCGGGGCAAGGCCCTCAGGTCACCTCCATCTCGAAAACTCCAAAGGGATGTCACTACACTCAAAGCTGCCAGTGCCACCCACAGCTCACAGCCCAAGTTGATGCCATCAACACCCCCTGTACCACGACCACCTGTAGCCAGGACCCACCCTTCCTGCCACCTGCTTCCCCTACACCTCCCATGGATGGCTAAAGGGACTCTTGAACTGAAGGAGGTCCTGGAGGGACCCCCAACCTTGTCTCTGCCAACCCTGCCCCTCACCTCGTCTTCCCCTCCAGGGGGCAGGGCTCCGACTGAACCCTGGAGGCACCCAGCACCACAACCCCAGGGCCAAACATCAGCGTGTCTTGTCGCCCCTAGTTCTCAAACTTCTCCCCAGTGGAGCCCTTCCGGCCTCCATGGCTGCAGCTGTGTCCCTGGGGACCACAACCCCCATGCACAGAGATGCTGGGAGCCGGGCCCCTGGATCTTCCCTGGGTCCCTGGGAGTCCCCATCCCTTTTGTCTGACACTGAGTAGGGCCCTGCAGGTGAGGACTCCAAACATCCCAGCAGCTGCTGAGGCAGCTCTGGGTCCTACTGTGGTGGCGCTCACAGCAGTCTGTGCAGTGTGGGACAGCCCCCTCAAAGTTCAGGTGACTGTAAGATAATTTAAAGGTGAAAGAAAGACATGAAAAGCACCAGCCAGTGAAGAGGACTCCTAGGTTAGGGCAGGTCTGGCTGGGGCTGGATGCCATCCTGCAGTTTCTTGCCCCATCTCTCATGAGACCCGTTGAAACCCCCACCTCCTGGCATCTGGGAACCACCACGTTTACTCCTTCACTGCCTGGGTGCGCTGCCCAGCCATCTCCCTGTCCCTCATCTAGGTTACTCTTTGCCCCTCTCTTGGTGCTGCAATCCCTCCAGCTGTGGCTACGCAGGGTCCCAGCTTCGTTTGGCTCTGTTCTCTTCCACCCCGTGCTCTCCATGCCAACCCGTTTCCAGGCTGGACACCAGGTTGTCTGGGCCTTTTCTCCACCCACATCCATGCATCTCCTGGGTGCTTCTAGCCATCTGTCTGGTAAGGAGGCCCCATCTCTATGTACATACTCAGGGCTTTGCCTGCTTCCTCAACTTTACCTCCCACCCCGTCTCCTCCCTTGTCTGGCTGTTGCTGCTCTTGACCTCTGCTCTCTCTTGGCATGGAAGCCTGAGCCAAGTTTTCAAACAAACAAAAGTCAGACCACGTCACACCCTCCAGTGCTCCAAACCCTTCAGTAGCCCTGTCTGCCTCAAAGGAAAAGTACTGTCAAGGCCTGCCTCAGGCCATTGTCTTCCTCTTCCTCCTTTACTCTCTGCAGCCCCTTTGCTCTTCCTCAAGGGGGAAACTCCTGCCTTAGGGCCTTTGCATTGGCTGTTCCCCATGTCAGGAAGGCTCTTCCCCAGGGAGCCTCATGGCTCCTCTTCACCTCTTTCCATGTGTAGCTGCAATACACCCATCTGCCTCAGCAGCCTGACACCTCTTCTGTCTCCTTTTTTTCCCCAGCATGGTTCACCTTCAAACACCTCACACATTCTATTTATTCTGTTTCCTGTCACTGGAACATAAGACCCTTGAGGGCAGGGGGCCCACACGGACTGACACAAGTCTCCCATCATAGCTCCCCCAACCAGCGCTCTCTACCCACGTTGCTCGGAACAGTTAGCCTGAGTGTCCCACAGGGCCATCACACCTGTCCCCTTCCCCCGCTTAGACTTTTCTTCCACCAGATCATCCTGTCAGCCTTGTCTTCTCATTTGGAACTCAGCTCACAATCCACCCTCTAAGAGGGTGTCTCAGACAATCTTTTTCCCAAATAGCACACCTAATGTTTCTCTTGTTCTCCTTCCTTTTGCTCTGAGGCTGGTGAACATCTGCACTGAGCACAACCTTACTTCTCTATTGTCTGCCCCCCAGGACCTGCCTTCTCCTCACCCTGAGCTCCTTGAACAGAGACCGGCTCCTGACCCTCAGGACCACCAGAACTACGCGGAGGAGGGGTGCTTGTGTCAGACTCTCCCAGGGGTCATGCTACTGATGAATAGTTGGGGCCTGAGGAGGGGGGTAGTGTGAAGGTCATGGCTGAAAGTGGATGGACTGTGCTTTGGTTTTGAATTTTAATCGCTGGAGTTTGCAGTGGAGGTGCTGGTGGAGGCAGGGAAGGGCCATGAAAGCAGACAGGATGGTGAAGGACTGAGGGAACACCTACTCTATTAAAGGAAAAGAAAAGGAGAGAAGAGAAAACTAAAAGCAATGACAACAGTCACAACAGAAACTGGGCCTGATGCCTTCTGTCCTGTGGGATGATCAGGCCCTGGGGGTTTGACATCCTCTCCACCCTCTGCTCCTGTCTCAGCATGAGGCTCATAGAACTCAGAATTCTTCCGGCCAACTCCTGCCCTGTCTTGCTCTACTCTCTGAAAGCCTACACATGATTGATAGACATGCCTGGCACTGGACCAACCACTAATCCAGAACATTCTGTAGGAGGAAGGAACCTGGCAGCTTCCCTGGCATCAGGGCTTTGGATTTAGAGCAAATTCCAACACAGCAGCCGGGGAGAGCCATGAGGCCTCCATGAACTTCAGGTTCTCAATTCCCAAACCCTCCCCATAAGCATGAAGGTGAATCATGACTTGAAAACAACACAAAGACATGTGGGGTGATGGAACCACAGTTGAGGAGACAGCAAGGGGAAGATTCCCTTTCCTCAACCATGGAATTAGGAGTTGGCCCTTTCACTGAGGTACCAAATCCCAAACAAGACATGTATTTGTGGGTGTTGGCCAACCAAAAATGCTGGTGGCTGGTGAGATTGTGAAGATTACCCCCCATCCTGTGGGCATGTGTGTGTGTGCCCATGACTGGGACAGTCCAGCCTCAGTGGCAGCATCAGCATAGCATTGCACTCAATTGACCCAGGCATGGAGAGTCCTGGGCTTTTTGGGAGCTTTGCCTTGCCTCTCACCCTAGACATCTCTAGCTTCAGGACTTCAACTAAGTCTCTTGAGCTGTCTCAGACCTGGCTCCCAGCCACTGGAGTTGGCCTGGAAGTGCCTACTGGGAAGGGCTCCAGAACAGGGCTTCCAGGGTCGGCCTTAGGCTGTGTGTGCTTTTGGAATTGCCTGCAAGGTCCTTCCATGTGGTAGGGCCCCTGGCTGCATGAAGGCTTGGGCAAGGTTGATACTGTTCCTAGTGTGGAGACAGTGTGCACGCTGTCAAAGAGCCAACTGCAAACGCCAATACACTATTCCCAGAAACCCACATGGGCAGAGTTGGCTCAAAACCAACGGATTTCCTGAGAAGCAACTCAAGAAAATGAGACAGCTTTCACTTGGAAGACTCCTTCATCTTCCACAGGGCTGCCTTAAGTACTGCTCTGTGAGCATGTGAGGAGCGTGTCTCCCTACTCTCCAGAAGGGCATGTCCACGGAAGACCCAAGATCCCACCTAGCTTGGCTTTGCCAAGTTGGATGGAATGTTTTCACGTTGCAAAAGCCAATTAAAACAACTGCCATGATATGTTTCTGGTACAGTTGATCAGAACAAAACCGCCCTGAGGGAGTCCTCTGGCCGCATCTGACCAAACTCACAAGCTGCCCCTGCAACAGTAAACATTGGAGTATAGACGGCTGGGCTGTGTGGAATAGACTTTGGATGTATGGCTGGGGAGGGCCTGGGATGTGTCTGTGTGTCCCCCCTTACACCTGAGGGCAGCCACCTGGCACCCTGGGCTTGCTGCTCATGAGTAAACCTGAGTGAATAGACACTCCCTGTCTGGCTCCACCTAGGGCATCCTGACAGCCAGCATTACCGTGTGAGAGTATAATCAGGGCAGGAATGGGGGTGACTGACACACTAACAGAGGATAGGATTTCACACCCCTTTAATTTCCAAAAGACTGAAGGTGGTTAGTAAAGGATGTATTTCCCTAAGCCACTCAGATGGGTGGCTTCAAGGCCAAGCATGTCTGAGGGCCTGTGAAATGAGGTGGCAGGCCAAGAATGAAATGGCTGTGGTGGGGCAGCCACTGAGCCAGGTGGGAGAAATGGCTGAGTGAGCAAGGAAGAGGCAGCAAGGCAACTGTGGAGCTGGGAGGTCTTTGCCTGTGACCAGGGGTGTGGGGACCAAATTAGGACTCCTGAATCCAGGAGCAGCAAAGACCTACATGCATTGGAAGCCTGGTTGTGGGGGAGGGGTCAGAGGTTGACTAGGAAGCATGGGTGGCTGTGAATGTGGGCACGTTGAGCCCCAAGGATCACTGCATCTCTAGCCTCCCCTTAAACACCCTTTGGAGGGACTCTCATCCCCTTCAGATTCTGAGGACATTCTCTGGCCACTTCCATTGATGTTACATGCTGGGACCTGCATTGAGTGATTTATGTCATGTTTCATTCTGGCCTTCAGGCTCCTTGTCCATACCCTGAACTGGGCCTTCCACCTAGAGAGCCTGAGGTTCTCTGTAGAAGTGACACTGGGCTGAGACTGGCTGTGGTGCTTAGGATGAGGCCTGACCTGGCCAGGTGGTGGGCAAGGAGGACAGAAGCCTTCCTGAAAGAGCCAGGTTTTCCTGAGGAAACCTTGTGCCCTGTGACCACTGGTAAGTTCTAAGAGAGAGAGTGAAGGCCTGGGGCTGTCCTCTGCTCCACCAGGCCTTCCCTATTTGCATGATGTGGGTGCCAGGCTTGGTGATTTCTCAGGGTCTTTGAAGCTCAGACTGGGAACCAGTTCAGGGTTCCAAGCCAACCTGCCACGTGGTGATGGTGGGAGGAAGTGGTTTTGGTGGGCAGTATCTGGAATCTGGAATGTCCCCTGGTGTCGCCTGGTCCTCCATCCAGCATCTTCCTCTGCAGAGGGGTCCTTTCCGAGGTGCTGTGCCTTTGAGGCCGCCCCTTGTGAATCAGGACATCAGAACCCTCCGCAGGCCGAAGGCGCTCATCTCCCAGTGGCACAAGGTGTGGAAGGGACAGCAACCCTTCTTCTGGCCAGGAGCTACTTGTGTCCCTGCCGAGTGGCTCCTACTCTGCACTGCTGGGCTCCCAGCAGTGGGAAAGGGGGCACAGCACATGGCCGTAGAAAGAAGGAAGGCACTAGGAGCCAAGGAAGACGCAGGAGAGAGGCTGCCCCAAGGGAGGAAGCTGGAGGCACCCAGACAGACAGGCAGATGGAGACAGACAGAGAGAAAGCGCAGAGAGAGATGGCAAAGGAACACGTGGAAGAAGTGGGGTGGTGGGAGGGCAGCAGCCGCCCAGTGGGCTCTGGCCAAGCCTCCTGTCAGTCTCCCTGGGTGGAGTGCTGGCAACTCCCTTGTGGATGAGGCTGGAGCTTTCCAGCTCACCCATGAGGGCCATCAGCCAGTATTTGTCGCTCAGGTGGGTGTCTCAGTGAGCATTCAAGGTAGCTGGATGTATGTGTGGCCTGTGGGATGGAGAATGCAATTGTGTGTGTGTGCGTTCACGTGCTTGACATTTCCAAAGGGGACAGGGTGACTCCAGTGGGGACCAGTGCAACCCACATCCCTTCTTTAAAGGGCAGAGTGGCCTGAAATAATGTCTTAAGCAAGAGGAGGAACGCCCTCCACTGGGGACCTCTCACCAGTTCCTAAAAAAAAAGAAAAAAGAAAAAAGAAAAAGAAGAAAACAAACAAACAAACCAAAAAGAAACTACAAGACAAAAGAAAAAAAAGAAAAGAGTAGAAATCAAGGTAAAAGAAAATCCCAGAGTCTGATGGGAAAAGCATAGTTAACAACTTGTGTCTGTGGGGAGTGGTGTGTTCTCGGAGTGAGAGCTGCCAGGTCCCACTGGAAGGAAAGGAAAGAGGTTCATACCTGAAGGTTCACTGTTTTTTTTTAAGTGTCAAGTTTGTTACGAGAAGTAGGTGACCCTGGGTCGGGAGTCGCACATAGTTCCTTGCATTGTCATTCAGGGGACCATGGGGTAGTGGATTCAATGGTCCAGTGGCTTTCCCTTTGTCTTTGTAAAGAAATATGAGCAAATGTGGAAGTTTCTACCTCTTCAAGACCGACCCTGGGTTCCTTTCTAAATGTGATGACATGCCGGGAAGTTTTCAGTGGAACATATAGCAAGGAATCAATGTCTCCCAACTTCTTGAAGGAAGGAGGACAGAGAGGACGGACCAGATCAGGTTAAGACCTTCCAATCCTGAAGCCTGCTTGGAAAGAGCAAAGATGCATTGGGGACAAATGGAAATGTGGCTGAGGGCAGATTTGGGGCATGAGGAGGGCTCCTGGGGACACCTCTAATGCCTGGTGGCTCAAGTCTACTGCCTTTGGAAACCACCTCAAGGAGAGTTCTGGAAGCTGTTTCTTTAGTCCCCAGTGGGTGGGCTGGGTTCTTCCACTGTGAAAGCTGCTGCAAAGGCCTCTCCTTCGAGTCCCAGAGATGGCCCTGAGCCCACGCGCCAACCTCGTGCTGCCCTGCAGAACGTTGACCAAGTCCCCACCAAGTCCCCAACGCCACCAGAATACGGCCTGAGTTCATGAAGAACCATCAGCAAAGGCAGACCAGTTCAAGAAAAGAAAACCGATGACAGAAGGAGCACTAAACGAAAACAAAACAAAAAAATAAACCAAACAAAGAAAAGAACGAAGGTCCAGCAGTGCCATGGATTCAATACATATCATAAGAGGCTATGGCTTTGGAGCGACACACCGTCTGGTGGGAAGGACTGAACGGGGCAATAAAGAAAGAACGGAAAAGCCACGGTGCGTGGAGGATGCAAGACTGGAAAAAAAAGAGAAGGAAGAGTTGGAGGCTTTTTCCTCCCCAGAGATGCCATTTATGAGAGAAAAGGGGACTCAAGACTCACTCCCAGCGGCACTGGTGGGATTGGCAGCAGAGAGAATTACGTGAGTAGGGGTAGAAAGATTGGTTACGTCATGGAGCTGGCTGAGGACCGAGGACCGCCGGCGCACAGCACCCTGAAATGAACCGCTTCTCTTGAAGGTACTCACTACCTCCATCTGTGGGAGAGAAAATGAGATAAAGGTTGGCTTGCACTGTGGTCCTAGGGACTGCACGGGGGTGGGGCTGGGTGGGGACAGGGACCACGCTGAGTGCATATCGTGACAGCAAAGCCTCATGGGGGTCGCCGCGGTGCTTCCGATGGGACCATGGCTGAGGCCCTTGGCCTCTGTGTCATCCATCAAGAGATGGTTTGCTGAGCAAATGATTTGGGCTCAGAAGATTCGGGGCACTCGGGGATTAGTGATGGGTCGGGCGCACCACAAACGATTTTAGGGAGAGCCATTTGCATTCACGATATGCTCATTGCAAGCCACTCATCAATAAATACCTGTGTCTGGCAATACTTTGTTATCCTAGGTCAGTAGTGCTCAACTTTTTTGCTGCCCCAAGACACCTGAGGGATGTGATATGCTCCCATTAGGAACGAGGTCATGGATGGTGGGGACAGCTGCCCTTCCCCACCCGTCCTTGCTTACATGGCTTGAACCTGGCATCACTCTACTTCTGTGGCTCATCCAAATGACTGAGGGGTACTCAGAGGGAAACCTCAATGGAAGAATGGATTTTACAAGAAGGGGAGGGGTTTCCCCACAGCCTCCGCTTTGGAAAACGGAGAGCTAGGTCTGAGGAGCAAAGATGGCTTTGGCTTTGGCCCTCACCCTTTAAGCTTCCAGGGAGCCTTTGGGCAAAGGGAGACGTGGGAATGAACTTACCAGAGACAGAGTGTCTTCAGATTTCCAGACCCTGCCTTTGGCTGGCAGGGGGGCTGAGGGTGGAGCAAAGCCAGACATGGGTTTCCGGGTAACTGTGGGTGGGTGGGCACTTCGAATGTCCCGCCATCAGAAATCTATGTGTCTAGATTCTGGGACACCAGCCTGCTGTGACACACTTAGGGTGCTTCTTAGGGAATGACCTCTTGGGCGGGCTATGTGTGTGTGTGTTTATGGAATTTTTTGGTGTTAGAAGGTGGATCTGATTTCTAGAAAGTGCCTATCTAGAACTATTTCTAGAGAGTTCACTGGATGATGTGAGCAATTTGCATTTCTGGAGCTCAGAGCGCAGTGGCTGCCTGCTCTGGGCCCAAAGTCATGGCCCCTGCTTCCAAGCACCAGGGTCCGTGGTGTGTTTGACATAGGGCCAGGCTCCAGGAAGAAGGCAGCTTGAGTGCTTGGACTCCCTCCATCCCAACCACAATGAAGACGTCCATGATTTCAACCCTTGGATGCACTGTGAGACAGATTATTGTTGTGTGCCCCCTGCTGAGTGCTCATGAGTCTGGCACAGTTCTGAGTGCCGCAACGCACTGAGGGAAGATGACCCATGCCATGATGTTGCCATCTCTTTCTGTTTCTTCCCTAGGTTGAGATGTTTCTAAGGCTACAGAGATAGGTCTGTTTCAAGAGGGAACTCTTACTGTGGAAAAGGCAACAAAGGAAGGAAAAAATGCCTTTCCTGTCTCTGATTGGGCTTCTCCAGGTGGCGTCCTGATGGCATGATGGTATCAGTCAGAATACCACATCATTTTCCCCTTGCCCCCACCCCATCCCAGAAGACCCCACACTGGGCCAGGAACAAGGCCCAGTCACTGCTGAAGCTTCTCTTTGCTTTATAATAGAATGCAAAGTAGACTGTGTTGTGAGTGCTTCGAAAAGCTCCAAGTCCTTTGTTTTGAGGACTCATTCTGGAATGAGGGCTTCTTTGGTAGCTCAGCTGGTTAAGAATCTACCAGCAATGCAGGAGACCCCAGTTCAATTCCTGGGGAAGATGCCCTGGAGAAGGGGTAGGCTACCCACTCCAGTATTCTTGGGCTTCCCTGGTGGCTCAGATGGTAAAGAATCCGCCTGCAATGTGGGAGACCTGGGTTTGATCCCTGGATCAGGAAGATCCCCTGGAGAAGGGAATGGCTACCCACTCCAGTATTCTTGCCTAGAGGATTCCATGGACAGAGGAGCCTGGTGGGCTACAGTCCATGGGGTCACAAAAAGTCAGACACGACTGAGTGACTAAGCACAGCACTGAACATTCTCAAATGATGTCCTGCCTGGCTGGTGCACTGCCATGATGGGTGGGTGGCAGGTTAGGAAAGGCCTCCACTTAGCAACAGAAAAAGTTGTGGTGGCCTTTGAAATCTTGGGAGCAATTCTGTATTTTGCAAAAGTCAGAAATCTAAGGCTGGCTGCCTAGACAATGGTTCTCTTGGCTTGGGGTGTATATAACCTGAGGGACTTTAATTATGGGGGACTTATTTTCTCGTTTCAGGTAGGTATTTTGAATAAAAAAGAACTTTTAAAAAGTGGGCTACAGTAACGTTGATTCAGCATTCTTGAGAAGCGTGGTGGATTTGATGTGACCAAGTCAAGGGGAGGGAGACTTGGGTGACCTTAGGTAGGTCCCTTCTCTCTGGGCCCCACTTCCCTGTGTGGAAAGCAGGGGTCAGAAGTGTCAGACTCTGTCTGAGGGGACACAACTATCTGGGGCACCAGGGACCTCCACCCAGACACCTCTGATAGGGGCAGGGCTGCAGTCTTCAGCTCATTGATGGGATTAAATAGGCTCTGCTGCACAACCTGCCTGGCATGACACACTAGAGCCAGTCGGTGCCAGGATAGGGTGGGTAGGGGCTCACAGATGAGCAGCAGGAGGCCACAGGGGAGAGCTGGACAGCTGGCATCAGAGGCTCCTCCCATTCTGCTGGGTACTCGCTTTTCTGGCCAGGCTGAAGACATCTTTCTCTGGCCATGCTGGCACTTGGGATGCCAGGAGGCATGAGCCAGAGGACAGGTGAAGCCCCTTGGGACCCCAGGGAGCTCCTTCACATGGTGCTCTTTGGTGCCCCCTCACCCAGCCCTATAGGATTCCTGGCTCTGGGTGACCCAGGACCCTGTAGCTTTGGAAAGTCCCCCAGGGCATCCTGCCCGCCTCTGATGCCATGTGGAGGCACAGCTGCCCTAAGTGTGTGTGCCTTGGTGGCAGCAGGGAGTGGACTCTGAGAAGGCTGTATGGGATGAGGAGCTAAGGAGGCCTGAGGCCCAGAGAGTGGCCAGCATGGAGGCATAGCAGCACAGGGGAACAGAGCGGGAAGTCTGGAAAGGCAGCAGGGGTTCTTGGGGCACAGGGCATATGGGTCAGGAAAGAAGCTGAGAGCTTCTGGCCGGGGCTGGGGGAGGAGAGAGGGGCGCCTGGAGGCTAGGACCTTAATGTCTGTGCGGGAGCAGCTGGTGAGCCATGCACATCAGGAGGGCACTTTGGGATGAACCCATGGTGATGGGTGAGATGCTGCAGGCAGATGCTGGTGAGAGCCGTGGGCTGAGGTCCCCACCCAGGCCAAGGGGCCCACAGTGGTAAGTTGCCTAATTAGGGACTAGGCAGTGTTCTTCCCTCCCGTGGGTCTCCAGGGGAAGAAGCAGTTGGAGCTGGCTAAGGGCAGTGGGGCTGGGGGTCCAGACCATGGAGAAACGCACGGGAGAAGCAGGGAGTGGTAAGTGTCACAGACTGGCTAGCTTGACAAAGAGCTGCAGGGGTCCAGGGTGGACACAGGAAACCTCAATCCAGGCAGAGACACAGGTGGTTAGGCCTGGTGGAGGCCGGCGGTGGCTGGACTGCTGATGCATATCCAAAGGGCCATGGCCATGCACCCAAGTGTTCAGGGACACAGGAAGAGGGCTGGGGGCAGCTCCAGGTTTTTGGCTTGTGTAGAAGTGATGGAGCCATCTATCAGCAGCTGGGAGGCTGGGAGGAGGTGGGCTTAGGGTGGTGGGGCCTGTGGTCTGGGATAAGCAGAGCCCTGGCCCAGGGCTGCTGGGTACCTGGCCAGGAAGAGGAGGAGGTTGTTGCCATCTGAAGGCTGTGCAAGGAGGGCCAGGCCATGGGGAATGGGCGCCCCCCCCCCTACTCTGGGGCCTGTGGGATTTCCAGCAAGGGGTCACAGCCAAGAAACTGGGGCAGACCAAGATCTCAGCAGGGGGTGGGAGTGGCAGGCAAGGAAGAGGGAGAGGGGACAGGAAGTTGCCAGGAGAGCAGGGTGGACTGTACTTCTGGAAAGGCATTGGGAGGCAGCAGGAGGAATGGAGGGACGGCCCAGCTTGGGAACCAGGAGGACGTCTCGCAGACCTTGGTGAGGACTGATGTCAGGCCATGATGAAATCACCAGGGAGTGCCAGGGAAAGACCCGGGGAGACAGCAAGTATGGAACATTCTGGCAAGAAGGCTGGCCGGGAAGAGGTGGGGGCAGGAAGTGAGGGTAGCTGTGTCAGGCAGGCTCTCATGAAGCCTTCAGAAGTGACCCCAGTGGGGTGCTCATTACAACTGTCTGACTTTCTACAGTACGGCCGCTAATGGCCTAGACCTTGACTGGCAGTGACATTTGGAGATTGGGATGAACAGAATGGACCACCTTGGTGGCCAGAGTGTGCTTCCCAATGAAGTCTTTCCCTAGAATTCACAATATAGCCCAATAAATGGCGAGTTCATCAAAAGCTATTTGAAGTGGGCATCTGTCTCAGCCTGAGAAGGTCCCTTTCCCATGACCTGGGACCACCCCCAGGAAATAAAACAAGTCCCAGTAGCTATTCGAACAGCAGGTGGCTTGTGCCTTCACCTCCTCAAGACACAGCTCTGGGTCACATCAAACACTCTTAGCTGCCACCTGCACCCACTCTGGGGAGGGCCACCTGGGCTCTGAGTGGGTGTCAGGGAGAGGCCTTCTCAGTGACATTCTGTCCCTGGGCACTCCCAGAAATTGCCCTTGTGCTCATGGCGGCCAGACCCCAAGGCTGCCCTGTTGGTCTGGGGCTCGCCTCACCCATTCTCTATCTCTTGCTTGCTGGCCCCGGTCTTGAGGCAGGAGAGCCGGAGTGACTGAGCCCCCCGGTGGCTTACCTGTGTCTGGATCCGGTTGAGGCCCCGGAACCAGAGGATCTGGCCTCTGCGGAGCTCCCGCTCGGCATGGTCAATCTCTTCTTCTCCTTCAGCCAGCTCCTCATCAGTCATCTCATCCTTCCCAGGCCCGTGTCCTGCTTCTTTCAGGCACTTGAGCTGGCTGGTGGGGATGGTGGCGATGACCTGGATTGCCGGAGGTGAGGGACAGCAGGCAGAAGTGACTGTCAGAAGTGGGAGGGCCGCTGGGGCCAGGAAGGGACCCACACTGCCCACCTCCCTCGGACCCAGGCCAAGGCCACTCCCCCTGCCTGCCCAGCACCATGCTCAGCTACTTTCTCAAGGCCTCCTCCCAGTGAGGGGGCAGTGTGTGTACCCAGAGGAGCAATGCATGTCACCTTCCCACATAACATGTGACATAAGGGACTCGCCTTACCAGACCAAGGTCTGGCTCTGGCCTGGCTCCTGGGAGGAGACCTCTAGGGCCCTGCCTGATGAGTGGGTCTTGGTTTGCCCGGGGCTGAGGGCCGGTAGTCTATGCCACCAGAAATCAAGGAAATGCTGGAAATCATGGCAGCATGATTTCCAGCAGGGCCCTGGGCCTCATATACCAGCTTTCCCTCTGGGGCCCAGAGATCAAGAAACTGAGGTGAGCCACATGGATGCTCCAGACCTCCAGGAGTGACTCCCCCTCAAGTCCCCAGATGGCACTGCTCAGGGGAACTTCCCTGGTGGGAAGTGCATGTTGTCATATGTTGCTATTGGGAGAAATCGTGCTGCTGGCAGCTTCTGTGGTGGGGACCTGGAAGCCTGTGCCCGCCCCCTCCTGGATCTGCCCTATGTAAGCTCGATCTTGGATGTCCAGCCTCCAGACAATAACATCTGACGTTGAAGCTGCTCGGTCTATGATACTTTGATGTGGTGGCCTGAGGTGGCCTGAGACACAGGGTACAATACATACTGGACTCAGCCTCGTATACCAATGTTCTAGAACTCTGGAGAAATGCCGTTAGGGGCCTCTTGTGTTCCCAGGGCCTGATCTGGCCCCTCCTGGCCTCTGCCCAGCCCCAGTACCTAGGCCCTTTCTTCCCAATGTAACCTTTGGCACTAGGAACTAGCTTTAGCTGCAGCCACAGAGCCAGAAGTGTGAGACTTGCCCTCTGTCAGCTCAGAGAATTTCCTCATTTCCCCTGAGACATTCTCTTGAAGGTTCAGAGAGGTGTTGTGTAGCTTCAAATATGTGAGCATCTTCCAAGTTACCCAATTCTAAAGCACGATTTTCACCTCCTACTGTGGAAAAGGGAGTGGTGGCAGGTGGTTTTACCAGGGCCTGTCACACCCCAGCCATGGTCATTTGCTGCTCTCCACTGATGCTGTCACTTGTGGCTTTGCACCTAGGTCATGACCTGTCCTAGATGCACACAGAAGCCCCTGAGCTGTCTTCACTTACTCAGACAATTGTGAATGGAGCAGAGCTGGAGAAGTGGCCGAAATAGATGCTTACCTGTCCCCAGACCAGTTCCCCAACACCAACAAACAGGCACCAGAGCCACTGCTCCGTGGACAGCGGGGAACAGCTGAAGGGCTTTCCACCAAACTGGACGATGACAATCTGTGGGAGAGGGGTGGGCAGGAGGTGGGTCCAGCCAGCACCTCTAGCCCTCGGGGCACCCCCTGCCTATGGACCCAGCTCAGGGAGTCAGAGGGGCTCCTGATTCACCCAGATAGACAGGCCATTCATGGGAGAATTCCTTTCTCCAGGCTCCTTCCCTTCATCTCCTCTTCAGCCAGTGCTGAAAGAAGCTTCCCAGACAGGCTGACCACAGGCTGGGGTGCTGTGCCAGATGGGCTCAGGGCCTTGCTTGTTGCCAGGAGCCCGCTGACCCAGGTGCCCCAGACCATTCTCTTTCCAGCATGCAGGTGTGGCCTGGCCATGCTAGGTGCTGGACACTCCAATGGGCCTCCTGCAGCCGTATCACTGCTCCATGGAAGGTGGCCTCTTCCCAAGGGCGAGCTTTCCAACTCCAGACCAACCAGTCCTGAGCTTGCACTTCAACTCCCTCTGTTCCTGGACTCTCATCCTCCAGGCCAGTGTCCTCCTGCCTTAACACCCAGGGCCAGGTCTTAGACCATGAGGTAGACAGCCCTACACCCCAGAAATTATTCATACCGTCAGACCCTCAGCCTGCTCCCCCAACCTCACAGGTCCTGCTTCTGTTTCCCACTCTCCCTCTGCCTCATGAGAAGCCTGGGTGCTTCCCCAGGTGTTCCCATGGTGTGGCAGGCCTTTCTCTGAAAACCGCAAAAAAAAAAATAAAAATAAAAAACAAAAACTGTCCTGGCCTACTGGCCTTACTCTGCCTCACATTTTCTATCAGTATGCCCTGGTTTTGAATGTTCAGCACCTCCTGGAGAGTTGAATTACCAGCCTGGCACAGGGAGAATCGCCACAGGAAACTTCTGGAGATAGGGTGGCCTCTTGCCAAGGAATCGAGTGCTAGATATGGGAGTGGCAGATGTGGAGTGACCTGTAAGAAGGTCAGCTCTGGGGAAAATCCACTGAAACCCTCTGGAACAGAACGGGTGAGCCTGGAGCCAGGCCAGGGCTTTTGAAGATGAAGATGCTCAGAGGGCTGGGCATTCGGGAATGTGGGCAGAAGGGGCAGATAAGCTGAGGCTGGTGTGGAGAGTGGGGTGATGGCTCCCTCTCCCCCACATTTTCCAACAGTGGAGCCGCCCATCCTACCTGGATGGCAAAGGTGCCTAGCACGATGGTGCAGAAGATGGGGTTGCTGAAGATGCCGTGGAATACGTTACGCTCACCATGGATCTTGCGGGCATTGATCTCGTTGAAGAGCTGCATCATGACGAAGGTGTTGAAGATGATGGTGTAGTGCTCAGAGGGTGGTGAGTGCAGGGGAGCGTTACGTCCACTGTCGATGTCAAAGAAGAGCTCCCCTGAAAGCCCAGGGCCACATGAGGAGAGCTGAACCCAGGTGGGTGATACTTCCCACTGGGTGACATGGGAGGAAGTCATGAGTCCCCCAGCTCCCCGGGCTAACCCACATTAGGTCACAGCAAAGACTGGATCCTGACCAGGGGGGCTGTCACCCAGGATAGGAGTGTCCCCAGGACATGAGTGAAGACATTGAAACCCATTTGCACATCGGCTTGAGCTGGGGAAGGAATGGGAACTGAAGTCTCAGGGCAGGCCTGGCCCTCCTCCGTCCTGCGTGTCCTGCCACAAGGACCAACCTTGGCTCAGCCGTGACCAGCTTCTGCTCCCAAGATGGCAGAGAAAGGTCCATGAGAGTACTCCCAGGGGCTGTCTTTTGGTGCCCCCAAAAGATGTTTTGCGTTACTATTACCCTTGGCCAGCACCATCCCTGCACTGAGCTTCAAGTCTGATCCCAGGAATGTGTGCTGAAAGCTGAGCCACCAAGGGTCACCAGACCCATGGACTAATGTCAGGCAGAGAGGCCACAAACAGAAGAAATGACAATCCCACTCCATGTAAATAAAAGAATCTCCTAAAAGTTGCTGATGCCAGACACAGAGGAAAACTCCCAGGGCAGCAGTGAGGTGAGGGCTAAGGGGTCCTCACTGGAAATCAGACTCCCAAGTGCCTGTCCCTTCCACTGCTGCAGAGGGCCAGAGCCTATGTGGCCCCGGATCAACCTACCGACGAAGAGCAAGGTGAAGATGATGGTGAGCTGGTAGACAGCATGGCCCAGGATGTTCTTCATCATGGTCCGTGAGATCAGGGGCTTGTCCCGGCCGTATGGCTTCCGCAGCAGCAGTGACTCAGTGGGTGGCTCTGTTGCCAGGGCCAGAGAGGCGAATGTGTCCATGATTAAGTTCACCCACAACATCTGCACGGCTTTGAGAGGAGAGTCCTGTGGAGAGCAGCCAGTCACCCCAACATGGGCCTGGAGCCCTCATTGGCCCCCCCAACCCCTGGGAAGAAACTCAGCTTGGAGTCAATGTCACTGGAATTTAATTCAAGTGAAAATGTAACGATTCCAACCTTCCCATAACATTCTGACATTTGTATCCCTATGTTTCCTTAAGGTGAGCAGAGAGTTTTCACTGGCTCTCAGATTGCTGCTCTTAAAATGTTGTTAGTCTGCCTCTTCTCTCACCTGCTGGCATTGATGTAGAAGATGTGGTTCCAATTGTTAGCAGGAGGTTGCCACCCCCTTTTCAGTTGCCCCAGACCATAAAGTAGCATGATGGATGGGTGCTCTCCTGTGCTCCCACGCCCACGGGCCAGGAAGTGGTAGAAACTGCACTGGGCCTTCCTCCTCATCACTTTTGACTTGCTGGTTAAAAATAAGCCTCACAGAAGATAGACACCAAGGACATCCTGTAGGATTCCATTCTTATGAAATTTCCAGAACTGACAGATCCATGGAAACAGAAAGCAAATGGGTGTGTGCCAGGGGCAGGGGGATAGGAGAGTGGAGTGTGGCTGCTTAGTGGGTACAGGTATATTTAATGGCTGCACAAGATGGAGACTGCATCAAAAACCACTGAATTGTACACTTAGGTTCAAACAGATATTATGATATAGAGAATGTTATAAGGATTTTATCTCAACTAAAAAATACCTTTGAAAGAGAGAGAAATTCTGAACACTCACTAATGGGGAGAATTGGATGACATAAAAAGAGGAAGAAGCTCCTGCAGAGGTTAACCACAGAGTTCCCAGCAGACCCAGGACAAGACTTGCACACACAAGTCCACAGTGGCCACAGGTAGAAACAACCCAAATGCCCACTGATGGAAAGATGCAGAAAAGCTAGGTGCTCCACCCATACAATGGAACATCAGTCCGCCATCCATAGGAATAAAGTACCTGCTTGCTACAACATGAACAGACCTTAAGAACATTGTGCTAAGTGAAGGAGCCAGACACAAATGACCACCTATGATTTGCTTCCATGGATTGGAAATGTCCAATGTCCAGAACTGGTGGAAGGCAAGTGGGGAGTGACTGCTGATGAGGATGGTGCTTCCTTTTGGGGTGATGAAAACATGAAGGAACTAGACAGAGGATGACGGCACAGTGCTGTGAATGTACTTAAAAGTCACTGAATGATGAGTTTTTTGTTAGGTGAATTCTATCTAAACGGAAAAAAAAGTCAGCAGCAAAGAAAAACCTGGCTCTTGCCACTGGGCCCTGAGGCCCAGGCACACCAGGTGGGAGGGCAGTGGTCATGAAAGGGAGAGCCCCAGCACCCACCTGAGTGATGCAGGCACCCGTGAAGGCCACAATTACGGCTACCACGTTGACCGTCAGCTGGAACTGCAGGAACTTGGAGATGCTGTCGTAGACGTTGCGGCCCCACATGACGGCCTTGACAATGCTGGTGAAGTTGTCATCCGTCAGGATGATGTCCGAGGCCTCCTTGGCCACGTCCGTCCCTGCGATGCCCTGGGGGGCACACACATACCATGTTCACAGGCCCCTTCCCCAGCCCTCCTCGCCCACTCCAAACATGTCCTTGTACTAGAGAAGTTTTGCTCACAAATGAAGAGGACAGCACCCCTGCAGTGGCCGTCCCCTGGTCTTCTGTTGGGTCCCTGCATAAGGGGCCCCTGGAAGTCTCAGAGTGAGAACATGGCTTCGCAGCCCACACAGGTTGTCACGGTGTTGCCCAGCTGGTTTCCCTCAGTGCCTGGGGCTAGGGCTGGGCCCCCTCTGAATATGGCCCTGGGAAGGAGTGCTCTGTGCCCCTGGTGCCTGCACTCTGAGGGCTGGGCCATCCTTCAATGTGGGCTGGGAGAGGCCTTGCTTGGTTTCTGCCTTCAGCAGCCGAGCACAGCCCGTTTCGTGCCAAGCCATTTTTACAGAAAGAACTAGCTCTATTTCAGCCACGAGAGAGATGCACAGAGGAAAAGCTCATGTGGGGACTCGGCTCATCACACTTGGGGCTGAGGTTCACTCGGACTGGACGTGGAGATGGTGAGGCAAGTGCTCAGTGGACAAGTACCCGTGACCCCCTAGCAATGCAGCCAATCCCTCGTCACCTTGGGTAACATCACACCAAATACCTTGGCACAAATCACCGGCAGAGGACTGGGCTGTCAGGACATGAGAGAAAGAAATGTCTGGCACTTGGAAACTTGCCTCAATGCTAGCTCCCACATTACTGCCCAAAGCTTGTGCATCCTCCATCACAGGGCCCCACCTGGCACAGCGACCCAGACTAGCACAGCAGGTGGCTTACCATGGCAAAGCCCACATCCGCCTTCTTGAGGGCTGGCCCATCATTGGTGCCATCTCCTGTCACAGCCACCACCTGCCGTTGCTCGCCCGTGTTGCTGTCGATGATCCCTGGAACATAGATTGGGGCCGGGCATGGCTCCTGCCATCTGTGGCCCCAGGTGACCAGCCCAGGGGCCGTGGGAGGCCAGTTGGCTCTGGAAAGCCTTTGAGATTGCCACCAAGCCCACTGCCTCCAACTCTCCATGCACTCCATCACCTTTGGGACCAATTCTTGCACCTTGATTGGCATCCTGCTTCTCCCACCCTGGTCCTTCACCCAGTGAGACAATACAGGGCAGTGGAATTTGATACAAGGCAGGGGCCTGGCGTTGGGTGACTTGGAAAAATGTCTCCTTCTCCCAGGCTCCAGTTTGCCCATCTGCTCTGATGAGAGGCTGGCCCCTACTGGCATCTTCCATTGATACTGTGAGTGCAGGGTTGAGCTCTGGCCATTCAGCCCTTGGAGGGAGTCTCCATTATTGTCCCCATTTTCCCAGTGAGGAAACTGAGGTTCAGGGGAGCCATGTATCCAGAGCTGAGTAGCCTGCTTCTTAGACAGGGCCCAGACACCCAATTGGAAGCTCAGCATTGGGCATTTGGGAGCAGACGACCCACAATCGAGGTGACAGCCACACTCCCCCTGCATCATGCCACCTGGGCCAGGGGGAAGGAGGAGCAAGGAGTGAGCCCACTCCATTACCTTTAACCAGGGTATGTTTGTCGGTGGGAGATGACCGCGCCAGGACCCTCAGCTTAGGCCACACCTTGTCCAGACGCTCCTGCTCTATCTAGGAGGGGAAAGCACGTAGATGCTGCAGCGTCTTGGAGGGGCTGAACCGAAGGGCAGGGTGGAGAAAGTGCCAGAACCCTGGACCCGCTGGGGCGCTGATGGGTGGAGAACTACCTCGCCTTTCTCGTTTCGGATTCGCCGGTTGAACTCTTTCCCCTCCAGGCACAGGAAGTCCTCCCCGGGCTGGATGATGCCGCACTTGGCCGCAATGGCACGGGCTGTGTTGATGTTGTCCCCCGTCACCATGCGGACCGTGATGCCGGCCCGCTGACATTTGCGAATAGCTTCAGGGACCTGCAAGGGATAAGATGGGTGGGTGCAGCTGTTGAGGCCAGACGCACCAGTGTTTGAGCTCTACCCTTTCCTCTGCCCAGATTTGCCCCTTGTCTCACCACAGGGCCTGGAGGTGGTGGGGGAAGTTGTCTGACCCACAGGGAGCAGGGTCCCCTCATCCCCTGCCAGGTGCCTTCTTCCCTGTGCCAGTCCCAGGGAGCAGCAACAACTCAGACCCAGACCCTGACCCCACGAGCAAGGCCAAGAGAAGCCATGGGAACGCTGTTGAGCGGCACCACTGGGGCTGTGTCCAGCAAGGTGACTGTTGAAATCACCCAGTTTCTACCAGGGAAATGGAGACCCATAGAAGCTGAGCCAGGTCCAGCCCCATTAGCAGGCTGCTGCTGCTAAGTCGCTTCAGTCATGTCCGACTCTCTGAGACCCCATAGATGGCAGCCCACTAGGCTCCCTCATTCCTGGGATTCTCCAGGCAAGAACACTGGAGTGGGTTGCCATTTCCTTCTCCAATGCATGAAAGTAAAAATTGAAAGTGAAGTCGCTCAGTCATGTCCAACTCCTCGCGACCGCATGGACTGCAGCCTACCAGACTCTTCCATCCATGGAATTTTCCAGGCAAGAGTACTGGAGTGGGGTGCCATTGCCTTCTCTGATTAGCAGGCTAGCTGGTGGGGTACCATGTCTGTGAGGTCCGGAAGGATGAGAAAAGGACTTCTGGTCTCAGTTGCCCCATCGGATGGCAGGAGACATCATGGGCCTCCCCTCCCAGGCTTTGATTCACTTGTCTCTGCATCACTTCTTAGTTTTTTTTTTTGAAATAATATAAAACCTAAGACTTTAACAGCTTCCCTTGTGGCTCAGATGGTAAAGAATGTGCCTGCAATGTAGGAGACGCAGGTTTGATCCCTGGATTGGGAAGATCCCCCAGAGAAGGGAAAGGCTACCCATTCCAGTATTCTGGCCTAGAGAATTCCATTGACTGTATAGTCCATGGGGTCGCAAAGAGTTGGACATGACTGAGTGAATTTCACTTTCACACATATATATTCACATACACACACATACACATACGGATGGGCTTTCAGGTGGCTCAGTGGTAAAGAATCTGCCTACCAATTCAGGAGATGCAAGAGATGCAGGTTTGATCCCTGAGTCAGGAAGATCCCCTGGAGGAGGAAATGCCAACCCGCTCCAGTACTCTTGCCTGGAGAATCCTATGGGCAAAGGAGCCTGGGGGGGGTCACAGTCCATGGGATCACAGAGTCAGCCACGACTGAGCAACTAACATGAGACTAACTTTGGTAAAGAATCTTTCTGCAAGGCAGGAGGTGTGGCTTTGATCCCTGGGTGGGGAAGATCCCCTGGTGAAGGAAATGGCCACCCACTCCAGCATGCTTGCCTGGAGAATCCCATGGACAGAGGAGCCTAGTGGGCTAGTCTAGAGAGTCGCAAAGAGTTGGACAGCTGAGCAATGAACACTTTCACTTTCAAGACTTTTAGAGCCATAATGTTGACATGATTAGGTGTTCTCAGGGGGAAATGGGCCTTTGCTTTGGTTCCTCACATCTCCATTTCCCTAACATAAGAGTAGATTCCAGAAAAGACAGAACAAGAGATCCCTCTGGTGCTGAAGGGAAAATGGGCTGTAGGGAGTGGAGACCAAATGGGAGGTGATGCCCTTGTGTTTTCGAAGACAGGCTGGTGAGCCCTGAGATGGCAGTGTGGAGGGGAGCCAGGGCAACAGTGCCTGAGGGCTGGGAGGGGACAGGAAGCTTAGAGCTCAGGGAACTGGATTAGGAGGTGAGACCTTGGCCTGTGACATGCCCAGAAGGGGCCCTGGCACGGGGTGCAGCCTGGGGAGACCCAGCTCCCTGCTGTGTCCTCTGGCCCCAGCGCAACCCCCAGTGGGCACCGCTGGAAGCCCAGGGGACAACATGAGCCTGGGGACAGAGAGTGAGAGAGCTCGCCATGTCCTGGGTGTGGCTTGGTGGCTGGGCCTGGGCACTGGAGACAGGGGTGATTGGGTGGCTGGGGGAGCATGGGCCAGGGTGGGGGGCAGGGCATCCATGAGACCCCAGGGGGAAGTGGGTGGTAGGTAGGGCCAGGTGGGCTGTGGGGGAGCCCTGGCCTGGGAGAATGGGACACTTCGGAGGCTAGGGGCTCCCCCAAGCCAGGGAATGGTGGCTGTGATCTCTGCCAGGGAGAGAATGGGTACCCAGGGCTGGGACAGAGTGACCTTACACATCCTGCCAAGTGGCCTAGAAGCCCCAGCCCCTGGAAGGGGTGTTGCATACAGCCCCCTCCATAATGTGTCTGTCTCCTCGCTCAGCCTCGATTGAGGACCCTTTCGGCTCTTTGGGGATCCTTGGGAGCTGCCCGGAGATACCCTCCCTTCCAGCAAGTTCCCTCCTGGCTCTGAAGCGTCTGGTAACTGGCTCTCTGCTGCTACCCAGTGGTCATGATGCACCTGAACACGTGGAGCTTTGATTCAGCCTCTGCTTGTCTCCGCATGGCTGTGGCCCCACCACAGGCTCCCTCTCTGGTCTGAAAGGCCCTTGGCCTCCCAGGAAGCTCCCCTCCGTCTGTAGGCACCCTCTCCCTCATCGGGTGGCTGTCCTTCCTCACCTGCCTCCCTGTTGTCCCAGTGGACACAGCCCTGGTCCACTGATGCCCAGCTGCTCCATGTCTGCACAAGCCCCCGCACCTGTCTGGCATAAATACAGCATGCCTACAGGGGCCAAGTGACCCCCAGGGACAGAGACATGCCACTATCAGGCCATCTTTGCAGCTGTCCCCGGCCCACAGACATCCTGGCAAGTATAACAGTGCTATCTGCCTTCCTGCCTGCCATTGGGACCCATGGTGTCCTCCTTGGCCACCGCCTGCTGGCTTGTCCCCTTGGTTTGTGGAGGCTAGGTCCTGCCTGGCTTCCCTGTCCTGGCTGTGTTGGTGCCACCTGCTGCCCGGCCTCTCACGCAGCCATTCTCCAGCCAGAGTTGAGCCATCTTGCCCCCAGGGCCCCTTTACTAAGGCCATTCCTGGTTCTTAAACAAGCACCCCATTACTTTGACTTGAGGGCTTTCTCCCCCTCTTATTCAGCCCACTGGGGCAGCCACTGAGGCTGAGCCTTCATGGTGACCTCGGAAATTTTATCCAGGTTTTTTCTAGGATGAAGACTTACTGTTTTTTTTTTTTTTTAATGTATCTCTGAGAAGACCACCAACAGGGAAAGGTCTAGGCTTTGTCCCACCCATGTGCTGGCCTTCTGGACTGTTCCATCTAGCCCCCACCCCGGTCCCCAGTCTTGAGCCACCGTGGACCTGCCTCTGCAGTTCTGTCTCAGGATGTATGCATACATCTCAGGCCTCCAACCTTGTATCAATGACCAGAGCTTCGGCTTGCAGTGAATATTTATGTGGGAAATGAGGGGAAACTGGAAGGGCTCCTTGGCCCAGGGGACTGAGGTGGAAGGGCCAGATGGCCTGGTTATGATGCTGGGGACATGGTCTTGGCCATGGCCCTGGGAATCTGGGAACCTCACCTTCCTCTGTCTGTGATAGCTGGGTGGAAAAGTGTAGCGCTGTTGCTGTTGACACTGGGGACAGCAGTGGTGAATGGCTCTGTTCAGAGGGGGAGGCCGTTGGTCTAGGCAAGGGCCCCGTGGCTTTAGGACTTGGCTCACCCTCCTCTTTGCCTCAGAGTTTCTCCTTGGTCTGGTGAGGGGAAAAGCTCACTCCCTAGGCGCCCCGGGGTGGCCTTGCCACCCTCAATGGCACCCTGTCACTCTGCTCTCCTGGGCAGCTCCTCTCACTGCCCACCTTCTCTGAGCCCACTCCAGGGCCAGCCTAGTAGGCTCTATTCCTCCAAGATGGGTTTCCCATCTTGAAGGACTCACACCTCTCCCCATTGCTCTTCCTCTCTAGGCCCTGATTAGCTTCTGCCCTGTTGGTGTGTTTCCTGTTCAAGAAAGCTCTGAGTGAAGTCATCTCCAAGCACTGGCTCCCCGCACCATCCCACGGCCCTGCTCAGCTCAGGGTGCCATCTGTCCTCTCACTCCAGCCAACACTTTTCCTATGGTTTCATTTCCCCGCCTGGCCCTTTCCTTTGCAGGCTCCTCCCATCATCTGCTCGGCTACCCTCATGACCCTAAGTCATGTAAAGTCACTTCTGGACAATGTCCCTCTGGCCAGGACCTTTGCTCTGAGCTTTCCACCTAAGTACATGACTTCTCCATAGGGATGTCTGGAATGTCACTTGGCCCCAGTCAAAGCCTCAACTGCGAACTGTCCTCCTCTCTCCCAGCGCCCATGTACGCAGTTCTCTGAACCAGAACCTGGTCAGCTGTCCCTGGCTCCTCCCTCCCCTCCCCATTATCCCCTCTAGTCCATCACTTCTGTTGGCCTTGGCAGCCATCAGGGTTCTACCTGCCACCCTCTCTCACCTGGCAGAGGCAGAACCTGAGCCAGGCGTGGATGCCAAGCTGGAGGGGACCTTCCAGAGGGCAGCAACGAGCCTCGTGAAGGGTGCCAGGGCCAGAGGACAAGGGGGCTCCAGCATGCCTGGGAGGTCCGACCTGTTTCAGGACCTGTTCCTGTCCGCCATGCCCCCAAGGCTCTGCCATCGTCCACCCTCCTCACCTGATCCAACTCTGGCTGCCTGCTGTGTGTTCTACCTAGAAAGCCTGTCAGGGAAGGGTGTGATGGCCAGGAGGGCAGGAAGAAGGGGCAGTCTCCTCCTTGCATTTGTGTCCCAAGGCTGAGGCCCAGTGCAGACAAGGATGGCCCCCCAGCCATCCTGACAAGCTACCTCGGGCCGCACAGGGTCCTCGATGCCCACGACGGCTATGCAGGTGAGGTCGCCAACCACCTCATTCTCGTTGTCCCAGTCAGGCTCCTGGGCAGCGGTGAAGTCCCGGTAGGCGATGCAAATGGTGCGGAGCCCATCACAGGCCATCGGCTCGATGATCTTCTTCACCATGTCATCCCGGTCCCGAGGGCGAAAGCTGCGGAGTTCCCCATTGCTGTTCAAGATGTTGGTGCACCTGGGGCAGATGAAGCGGGAGGAGCTGGCGTGGGGCATGGTGGAGGGTTTCTCCGAGGGGGGTGGTGCTCTGCTGCTGCAGGGGCTTAAGCGCCCCCCCACCTTGTTTTCCCCAGAACCTCAGAATGTGACCTTATTTGCAAAGAGTCTCGTTGCCAAGTCAAGATGAGGTCATGCTGGTTGAGTGTGGGCTTTCAATCCAATGCCTGCTGTCCTTATAAAAAGAGAGGAGACATAGAGACACAGACACAGGGACAAGACTGTGTGATAATGGAGGCAGAGACTGGAAAGATGTAGGTACAAGCCGAGGAAGACTAAGGAGACATACCAGGGAGCATCCTACCCTGGAGGTCTTCTGGGCAGGGTGACCCTGCTCACACCTTGACTGAGGACTTCTGGTTCTGGCACCAGGTTGATGGTACTCTGTTTCCCTGGGACCCAGGAGCTCAGACACTTGTGTAGCACATCTCTGCACACTCAGTGGGACCTGGTGGGGGGGTGGTGTTGCTCTTGCCCTATTGAGCTTTGGGGCAAGAGGCGGGGATGTTAGCAAAAACCCAAGGCCCCAGAAGGGCTGGGATGGGGAGAGCTGATGGGATTTGGGCACAGAAAAGGAAGGAGCAAAGGAAACCTGAGCCCTGGGCACCAGCATGGCCATTGGACAAATGGAGGCCCCGAGAAGACTGGTGAGGAAGGAAAAAATGTTGGTTGTGGAGGTTCTGCTCAGGCCTTTGTCTTGAAGGCTCTGGAAGGCAGAGGGGGAATGAGCACTGAGGTACAATTAGAAGGCAGCTCCTCTGGAGAAGGAGCTGAGGAGCCAGGTGGACGGGGGAGGGTGCATGAGGGCTGCAGAGGTCAAGGCCAAGGGAAGGTGTGAATGCTGAGGGGTTGAGAGGAGCAGGGCACTTGGCAGGGCACCACCTCAGTCTTCCTAACAGCTCTGTGGAGATATAACTCACACAGCACATGACTCACCAGTGCAATGGCTCCTAGTATATTCATAGTTGTGCTGCTATTACCACTATCACCTTACGAACATCACTAACCTCTAAAAGGAACCCAGCAAAAGCAACAAAAGAGGAGAGATAAATTGGGACTTCCCAATTGAAAGACACTTGTGCATCCAAGGACAAATCAAGATAGGGAACAAGAAACCTATCAAGGGAGTGAAAAGACAGCAGCCCACAGAATGGGAAGAAATGCTTCAAAATCAGATACATGTTAAAAATCTAATATTCAGAATGTACAGAGAACTCTCACCGCTCAACAATAAAATGACAAAGAATTCAGATCCAAGATGGGTAAGAGCTGGAATAGACATTCCTCTAAAGGAGCTAAACAAATGACCAATAAGTTCATGAAAAGGCACCAAT
>ML660665.1:209006-275669 GCA_007570785.1 Antilocapra americana | reverse complement strand
TGTATGATTCCTTCATATGAAATGTCCGTAACAGGTAAATTCACAGATAAGAAAGCAGATGTTGTTGGTTATTTGGTTGTTTAGTCACTAAGTTGTGTCCAACTCTTGTGACCCCCTGGACTGTAGCCCGCCAGGCTGCTCTGTCCATGGGATTTTCCAGGCAAGAATACTGGAGTGGATTGCCATTTCCTTCTCTATGGGATCTTCCCAATCCAGGAATCGAACCTGGGTCTCCTGCAAGAACTGGGGGGACAGGGATGGGCACAGGGTTTCCTTTGGGGTGATCAACTTGTTCTGGGACTGAATGTGCTTTAAAGTGATTAAAAGGACCAGTTTCAGGCTACTGTCTATTACAATAGGAAAACCAGAAACGCCATAGCCTTTGGCTAGCCCCAGTCACATCCACTCACTTTTTCAGCAGGATCTCTGAGGCTCCCTTGCTGAAGAGGCGGAAGCCACCATCAGGCGTGCGGATGACTGTGCTCATGGACTTTCGGACCGAGTTGAAAGTATACACTTTATAAAGCTTATCTTCAGGAATCTGCTCCCGCACCGGCTGGAAGTCCCGCTTGAGGTCCAGGATGAAGCCAAGCAGAGCGCACTCCGTCTTGTTGCCCACTTGGCGTGGGAGGGCACCTTCCTTCTCTGGAGGCTGTGCAGTGAGGAGAACCAATATGGCCCTGGGGGCCCCACGTCCACCCACCTTATTGTCCTTGGACCCAAGGCCAGCCTTGGCCTCCAGCATGGACTAGGTGGGCAGCTTTCCCACCATTCACTGGGCTGTGAAGGGTTTCCAGAACCTGCAGGCCCTGCACCCCAGAAATGAATTGTGGCCCTGCTCAAAAAAGTCCTTAAGGGAGCTTAGCCAGCCCTTGGTGACAGCCCGCCCCGCAGCCACGCCTTGCCTCCCCTGCCTGGGCCCACCCGCCACTGGCTCCCAGCTCACTAGTATTTTCGTGGTGTAGGCACTGTTGATGGAGATGGCATGGACCAGGAGGTCAAGGATCTTGGGGGTAAGGGCACTGGGGGCCGGAATCTCTTTGTAGTGGGTATCCCCAAGGTAGGACTGCACCACGGTCATGCGGTTGGTGGTGAGTGTGCCCGTCTTGTCAGAGCAGATGGCCGTGGCATTGCCCATGGTCTCACAGGCATCCAGGTGGCGGACCAGGTTGTTGTCCCTCATCATTTTCTGTAAAGGGCACAGATGGAGGCTTGGGTAGCCAGCTGTCCTGGGGGAGGGTGTTGGCCCAGGGGGTGGGGGAGCAAGAGGCACAGCTCAGATGGACCAGGATGATGCCCCTGCCCGGTGCCCCCTCTCAGGCAGGCCCTGTGGGTTCCCCACCCACCATGATCTCTGCCTTCCCCCGCCCCCGGCATGTCCCAGGGGTCCTCCTTCCTCTCCTCCCCTATCTCAACTCCCTGCCCCCCTGGGACCCTGCCCTCATCTGGCAGATGCTGGCTCATTGCACCCCCATGCTGCCCAGGAGGCTGGATGGGCAAGGATGTCCAAACCCAGCTCTGCGTCCTTGCTTGCTACCCTACCCCTGTTCTGCCCCTGAGCAATTCCAAACTTTATCTGGTCCTCGCTTGTTCAAGCTGCTTAAGGGCTTTGTGCCTCATGTTCTGTATCCTGGTACCATGGGATTCGTATTCATGGTGTGTTGATTTTATTACCTTGACTGAGTAAGCTAAGGAGATGGTGACAGCGAGAGGCAGGCCTTCCGGGACAGCCACAACCAGCACGGTGACACCAATAATGAAGAACTTGACAAAGTACTGCACATAGACAGGCGTGCACTCTGCCAGCCACACCCGGCCGTCTACGACGAAGGTCTCGATCACGAAGTAGAGGACCAGTATGATAACAGTGATGGCGGACATCACCAGCCCTGCCACAGGTGGTGGAGGCAGGAAGGGAGAGCAAGACGGAAGAGATAAGGGATGCTGCAGCCTGTTCCGGGACTCTTGGAGGGTCATAGTCCATCCTCACCAGAAGGGGCAGAAACGGGCCCTGAAGGCCATCTATGTGTCCCTGGCCAGTCACGTGTCCCTGGCCAGTCCCCTGGCTGATTGGCCCATGGTCCCCATCATTTTTCCCTTGCCCACTTGTTCTCCTTGGCCCAGCCTCAAGCCCAAGAGCCCAGCGTCCTCCCTGCCCACCAGGTGGCCCCTGGCCCACCTCGCTGACGGCCCCCACCTGCTTTCCCAATCTGCACAGCCAGTTTGGTGAGCTTTCCCTGAAGGACTGACTTCTCCTTCTTGGGCACGTTAGTTTTCTTCTTCTCACGCTCCTCCATCTCCCCGCCCTCTGCACTCTTCAGGGGCTGCATTTCCATGGCAACAGCCCCATCCTGCTTCTTTGCTGCACAAAAGAGAAGCCCGCAGCCAAGGTTAGGACCTGCCTGCTGGGGTGATGGCTACAAGGTGGGCTTTCACAGGGCAAGTGATGGCACGCCAGCCCTCCTCTCTCATCAGCCCACGCCCTCCTGAGGTAGGCACTGTCCGGGGCAGGACCGAGATGCTCCCTCGCAAGGGAAGAGAAGAGAGACAGAAGCACTGCTAACTGGGGCGTACACACAGTGTGGCCAGTCCTGTGATACCCCAAATCTCAATAGCTGAAAGCAGAGACCTGGGGCCCATGGAACATTCCAGAACCCAAAGCGGACTCAGGCACACTGGCGTCTAAGCCACATCCCTACTCCCCTCAGGGAAGCCCAAGAATCCCCGCACTGTCCTCCCCTGCTCTTGGCTCAGGCCTTTGCTCCTTTCTACTAGCTGTCTGTCCACCTCCTCTCTGGAACTAGCAGTCCCGTCACAGCACCCCTGGTGTACCCTAACATAGTGGTGCTGTGTTCCTCGCCACCCCTCACGGCCCCTCCACCAGCCGGAGGGGGAACCCAACATTGCCACTCATCCTCATCTCCACTCAGTGGGCTCTCAGTGACTCTGCACGCCTCCTGCCACCTTGTGGGGTCAGCCAATCCCTGTGACCCCATCTCCTAGCCCTTTGGCTACAGCCTCAGTGACACTCAACATTCCTACCTAGCTGGACCACTCTAGCCTCTGCCCCCAATGCAGTCTGGCCCTCCCTGTCCCAGCCTGGGGCCCTGGCTATCGGACTATCCTCCAGTCCCAAGCACCCTCCCAACCGCCAGCAGCCTCTGAACTCTTTGTCTGCCTCATCTGAGAGGGCAGCAGGCCTCAAAGGCTCAGCAGAAAGGCCACTGAGCCGGGAACCCACTGGCCCCACGAGATCTTGGGTGAGTCCCCCCTTCTGGAGCCCTCACCAGGATGCAGGCTCACAGGCCATCTTTGTGCACTCCTGGCGGGGTCTGCTGACTGGCCGCCCGCCCCACTCACCTGGCCTGCAGGTCCTGCCCCTGCAACCAAGGCGGGTGGCCCCCCCAACCCCGCCTGGCACCCTCTGCCACCCATCCTGAGTGCAGAGCGCCCATTACCTTTGGTCTGGCTACTCTCCATCGCCCCATCCTGCTGCTTGCCTACAACGGAGAGGAATGACAGACACGGAGACTTGAGAACACCACGTGGCCCCGGCAACACACACGCACATGGGACAGCAGGGCACAAGACACTGCAGCCAGTGTGTGAGGGAGGAGGGGCAGGCAGTGAACCCACAGGCCAGAACTAACACAAGGGGCTTGCCTAGACTGGTGGTCCCCAACCTTCCTAGCCCCAGGAAGGAAGACAACAGCTCACGTCCTGCTGTGCAGCCCAGGTCCTACATGGAGCGGTATCCATCCGGGGCTCAGGGGGTTGTGGTTCCCTGGCCTAGATGATTCCTAAGCCCAGTGGCCTAGAGATCAGGTTTCTATGTAGCACGGCCATGGAGGGAGAGGAGCTGTCCAGGGTCAGGACACCCACAGCACTGGAGGGAGCATCAGGGCTGGATCCCAGGTGGATCTGTGTGGGGGTCCTTTGCTGATGTGCTTTGCTACCATAGAGCCTGCAGCTGGCTGCTAGGGATGGTGGCAGCGACCAGCTTCCCCATGTCAAGGTAAATGGTGCTGGCCGTGCCTCTGGTTTGCAAGGTTGGTAAGGACTGTCCCACTGGGAGAGCCCAGGAGAGCCAGCAGGTGAGGGGCTTCGGGCTTGGGGGTTTGGGTTCTGCACCCCAGCTCCTCTTGCTTCACCTGCACCCAGGAGAGCTCTCCAGAAGCCATATACACACAGCCCCACGTCCAGAGACCACTGACCCCGGGCAGGAAGGGCTCATGTGGGCTGGCTCATCAGCCCCCACAGAATAGCTCATGGTCACTGGAGATCCTGGGACACAGACTGGAGGAACTGTAGCTCTCAGGTGGTGGGGTGTGGTCTAGGGGGCTTCAGGCAAGCAGTAGAGGCTCCCATCCACCCTTGTGGGGGGTTGGTTGGGCCCCATGGGGGTGTTCAGAAGCGAAGGTGTGGGTGACAATCCGGCACGAGGAAGGGGTGTCCCTCTGATTGAGGGAGCCTTCTGGAGGAGGGAGGGAAGTTTGAGATGAGCACAGCCAGAAGATGAGGGCTGGACCTGGCCTGCAGAGGGGGCAGGAGCCAAGGGAGGGGAGGAGGAGGAAAGACAAGTCAGCCCAAAGAGGACCACAAGGAGTCAGGCCAGAAGGCAAGAAACAGCCTTTAGTGGTCAGGGAGCGCTGAGCCTACAGGCAGGCTGGATCTCAGCGGAGGTGGGGAGAGGGTGAGACCCCACCTTCCAGTCTCCAGTGCCCAATAGTGGGTGCAATGCCCCCTCCCAGAGCCTGGCCAGGCTGACATCCACTCTGGGCTCCCTTCCTCTAGGAAGCCAGGTGCTGGAGAGACCTACTACCTGACATAGCAAGCAGGAGACAGGAGCCGAGGATGTGGGGACCCAGGGGGCTGGAGGTCAAAGAGAAGGGACCTAGAACCGAGGCCTGAAGGACACTCACATTGAAGGGACCTAGCAGGAGGGGAGGAGCCCAGGAAGGAACGTGGAGGGAGGCAACCTGCCAAGCAGCCATCAGGGTGTCACTGGAGGGTCACCGGGGACTCCAGTCCAGCTTAGGGGAGGCCTGGGGCCTGCCTACCCACCCACTGGCCCTCCTGGGGGCTCCAGGGTGCTGACTGTGCAGAGACTGGGCTGAGCCCTGTGGGGAGGGAACCCCATGAAGGGAACCCAGGCCCAGGCTGCCAGGACCCAGGGCCCTGGGGAGCCTCTAGGCAATAGCAGCTCACCCATCTCCTCCAAAGAACACAGTGGCCCAGGGAGGAGGACATGAGGAGGTCTTTCTTTACATTGACCCGTCCCCATATTCCTGGGCTGGCAGACCGATCCCACCTGTGCTCAAGGCCCAGTGGCTTTGACTGACCGGGGTGGAGCTGGTGACTGGTAACCCGCTGTCCCTGTCCATAGGACTCTGGCAGCAGGTGTCTGGCACACGGTTCCCCCACACCACTGTGTGTCTTTGTACTTCTAGTGGGCCCAGGGGGCTTCACTCAGAGGTGGGGTGCACATGGAACAAACGCCATTCCTCACCTGCTTTGTCACAGGAATGGCCTGAGGGGAGACCCAGGTCAGTGCAAGATGAGTTGTGAGCAGATGTTGTGAGGACTGCAGGGGGCACCTGCCATGTCTGGGGCTCAGGATGGTGGCAAGGAGAGGCAGCTGGGTAGCCATGTGCCAGGGTGGATACAGAGCTGGGATCTCTGAAGACATCTGTCCCTCAACAGCGCTTTCCCTTGGGGTAAGGGCCCCGGCCCCCTCTCAGCTTCCTCTGCTGTGATGGCCTTTAGGGTGTCCAGGCTCTCCTACTTGGGAGCCCTCCACCTTGGCTGGTGTTTCCCTAGCTGTCATGGTGGCCTGGGACCCTCAGCACCTCACCATGGAGGCTGAACATACACCCCCAAGGATGGCCCTGAAGTGCTCTCCCAAGCCAGGGTGGCTGGTCGCTGCCCTCCAACTCCCTTCCTACTTCAAGCAGGGCCCTCCCCACACCCTGGCACACCCGCACCTGGACACACATGCCCCAAAGCCTTCAGGGCACAGCCATGCGAAGGAAACTGCCTCGCACAAGACTGGGTGCCCCAATCTGCTGGCTCTGGGACCAAGACCTCAGAAGAGGGGCCTCCAAAAGGAATTCCAGGAGAGAGGGTATGGGCTCCCACCCCGCTGAGGGCTGGTTCTCGTCAGTGCCAGAGCAGGGACAGGTTGAGTGAGGGACCACCAGCAGGCAGGCTCAGAAGAGAAAGCAGGCTTCATACAACGGTTAGTGCTGCCTTACCTTTCTTATCCTTCTTCTCTTCCTCCTCTCCACCAGCTCCAAGCAAGGTAAAGATGATGCCCGTCTGGGAGTTCACACCCACGGCCGTCACCACCATTCTTCCAGAACCTTCCATGACATGAGTGCCTGGCACAGCAACACAGAGAGGCTGAGACAGAAATCTGTACCGCGGGCTGGGAGGCACATTCATCACCTCCAGGTCTTGTCCCAGGCCTCCCAGGACCAGGAGCCCTGCTTCCCCCGGGGCTCACCTGACAGCAGCATGGGGTCCTTGTCTGCCGACTTGCGCACATGGTCCGACTCGCCCGTCAGGGAGCTCTCATCGATCTTGAGGTCGTTGCCCTGGATGAGCACGCCGTCGGCGGGCAGCAGGTCTCCTAAGGCCGGCCAGGCAGCCAGAACCACAGACCGTCCATGCGTCTGGGAAGCCTTCCTCCCCATTGCCTTCCACCACTCCCAGAGGATGTCCCCTTGGGCCTGGGCAGCCACCCATCCCCAGTCCTGTCGTCCAGCTGCCAGGGAACTGGGCCCACAGAAGCACCCAGCCGGGGTGTACTGGAGGGGCTGCCCTGGGCACACTCACCATACTTGACCTGGGCGATGTCCCCCACCACGAGCGCGGCCACGGGCACCTGGAGGAGCTGCCCGTTCCGGATGACGGTGAACTTCTGCTCCTGCTCGATGCGACTCTGCAGGCCTCGAAACTGCTTCTCTTTGCTCCAGTCGTTGAAGGCCGTGACCAGGACCACACAGATGACAGAGAGCAAGATAGCGGCTCCCTCAATCCAGCCTGCCTCGGCTTCCCCTTCATCTTCGGTCCCAGCCGACACGTTCCCACAGGCTGCGCCAGCCCGAGGATAAAAGGGAAGGACGGAAGCGGCAGATGAATTCCTTCACTGGCTCCTTCCTGCTGCCGGAACCTCCTGGCACCCTCCCCTCCTTCCGGCCCATCTGTGGTGGCGCCCTCCGCCCGCCTTCCGCTTCCACACCCCGCCCCTCCGCATCCTTCCCGCCCATCCATGCCCCGCCCCTCAACACCCCGCCCCCATGCACCCCGCCCCTCCGTGCCCCTCCACGCCCCGCCCCGCCCCAGCCCCTTTCACACTCCGCCTCTCCACGCCCCGCCCCGCCCCACCCCTCACCTTCGCTCTCCTCCCCAGGCGGTGCATAGAATGAGAGGCCCAGGGATACAATGGCGGCCACCTCCAGGATGATGAGGGTCACATCCTGCAGGGCCTCCCACACCAGCTGTAGGAAGGTCTTGGGCTGCTTGGGGGGAATGAAGTTCTGCCCGTAGATCTGCCTGCGCTTCTCCAGGTCGTTGGTGTTGTCAGCCAGGCCTGTGCAGTGCGGGGATGCGGAGCAGAGGCACACAAGGAGAAGATGGCAAAGGCCAGCCCCGCACCCACCGCTCCCTTCTCCACACCTGCCTGTCTCCCCCTCTAGACTGAAAGCTCCCAGGAAGCGGAACCGCACTGGCCGAGCTCCTGGAGCCCTTCTGCAAAGGCTGGGGGGCATGTAGAGGGCACAGGCAGCGTCTTCATGTGCCTGGATGGCACAGGTGTGCAAGCACACGATAGCGCGGAGATCCCAGCACGAGGAAGGGCTGGACAACCCTCCCAGGAGTGGGGCCAGGAAATAACACCCACTTCTGCATCCTCGCAAGCTGCTGTGTGTGGGGTGGCAGGGAGGGAACACGGGGTGCAAAATCCACACCCACAAAGGGGCTGGCCCCAGACACTCATTTCAGAATCTGTGGCCTGACTTCTCTTTCTTGGGACAACTCAATTCCTACCCAGGTCAGCACCAAGGCCTATGGGTCTCTGCTTTCACAGGGTGAGTATCCTCAGGCCCATTCCTGAAGGCAGCGAAAGCTTCCACATGGGACTGGCATTCAGGCTGCTGCCTCCCAAGGCCAGACATCTGCTTGGCCATCTTCCCCAGGGGCAGACACAGTGCCCTGGTCCCACCCTCGGCCCTTGGGCTTTGGCTTTCTTCCAGGCCCTTCCACAAGACCCCTCTACCCCAAAGCTTTCTGGCTTTTTGGCGTCCACACTGACACCTCATGGATGCTGTGGCTTGCAGTTGCCAGCCCTGAGGAGCTACAACTCCCAAGGCCTCCAGTGCAGAGGGGCAGCGGTCGGGGTGGGGCAACCAGAAAGGGCTGGGGTCCCAGCCTGTGGGGTGCTCCTTGTCAGCTTGGAAAACCACACAAGACGTGGTCCCGGAAGACTCGAGAACATGAAGGTGCTCAGTGTGGTATAGAGGAGTCCGAAAGAAGGAGGGTGGGCATGTGCTGGGTAGAGAAAGGTGGTTTCTGGGGAGGGGACAATGGAGCCCCTTAGGGTGGAAGGACAGACAAGAACACACTCTCTGAGCTAGGCGGTAACCACACACTGTCTCCCCCGCCCAGCAGCAGCCACAGCTGTCTCTGCCCTCCTGGGCTGGCCTCACTGTGCCTGGGCCTGGCCGCTGGGCCAAGTTTTTGGAGGCTGTGGTCTCCCACTGGGAGAAGCTGAGAACCTCAGCTCCTAAGGGCCCAGGGACCCAGCTGAGGGCTTGTGTCCCACTCCCTTGACCTACAGAAGATATGAAAAGCGGGCTTACTACTCAGAAGTTTCTTGAAACCTGAATCTCCAAGATACCTAGGGTCTCCACTACCCCCACTCTGGGAAAGGGTGCTGACTTGGAGCCACCAAGAACCACAGAGGCCCAACCCACTGTCTAGAGAGCCCCTGGGCCCCCGTCACACCTCAAGAATCTGCACGCTGCCTGCCTGGCCCCATCTGCCCAGCCGGGCCCTCAGGGCCCCTTTCCCAGGAGTTTCCTCTCTCCCTCCCTTGGCCTGTCCATTGGCCTTGGTTTGCCCTTGATGCTGCCGCAATGTTTCTCTCTCTCTTGCCCTGAAGCAGCCCGAGGCCTTGGCCTTCCTGTGGTCACCAGGGTCTGAAGAAGTGCTCACGGGGGCGACCCAAGACAGCCAGCAGCCCCTTCAGTTCCAAGCACGCGCTGATCTGGCCCGGGTCCATGCTGCAGGGGCAGCGGCCGGCGGTTGGCATGGACACAGATGGGCACCCTGCCCAGACCAGAGGCCAGATGCCATCAGAATTGGATTAGGACCACATCGTGTGGCTCTCTGCTCATCTGCCCCTCCTTTCCATGAGTGTCAGGAAGCCAACCAGGGGAAGGGCCGCTCACCCTGGCCTGGCCTAGGCTCCCAGCTTCTGGAATTCTCTTGGATGCACTTACTGACGGGAGGAAACCCAAAGTCCCTCCTCCAATACAGCATGCACCTGCCTGGCCTGCTGCCCACCCCATGCCTTGCCAGAGGGTGTGCAGAGGACCTGAGGCTCAGCTAAGCTCCACCCGCCACCATCCTGGAGCTCAGGTCACTGTGTCTGAACGGCAGTGGGAGCATCTAGGTGGGCTGGGACCCATGCCTTCTTCCAGATGTAGAGCAGGCCGGCTGGCTCCCTCTGCCGTGGCCGGGCCACCCACCTGGGCACCTGCTCTTCTCTAGGCCCGCCCCTCCACCGGGTAAGTGCCAGAGCAGCTGTGGCAGAATCAGGCACGTTCCCAGGGGCCTTGACATTTTAAATATTTAACAAGGCCTGACAGGCAGAGGAAGGAGCTGCCAGCTGAAGCCCATCTGCTTCCTTTTATCTGGGAGAGGCCAGAGTCCTGGTGGCTAAATGGCCCTCTACCCTGGGCCTCCCCCACCCAGCCCCAAGTTGGGGGTGGGGGGACCAGCCAGGAGGAGGGGAGGATAGAGATCTTCTGGCCCCGAGCCAAGCCATCTGCCCCTGATCGATCGCACACCCACACCAGTTTGGGGCCCTTGAGAGCACAAAGCAGGAGGGACCCAGGAGGGCCCTCGGCACTACTGACCTGGCCAGGTGGGTGTGCTCTCACCTGGCCTCAGGCCCACATCCTCTGTGGGGAGCAGGGGTGCATCTCTACCCCCTGTTGCAGCCCTGGGGTCACCTGCAGACAGATGGAGCCAGGGAACAGTAGACAAGGGTGGCGGCCAGGGCACTGGTGGACAAAGGTGTGCCAGCCGAGACAGGGCTGACGGGATCCATCAGTGCTGACTGGGGACTGTCCTGGCACCAGCCTGGGGCAGCCTCAGTAGCCCTGCCAGGGAGGTGGCAGCTAGGCCAAAAATGCTCCAGCTGGTGGAATCTGGGGCCAAGCCTGGCTCCCCACCAGGGGGTCCTGCCCTCCCAGCAGACCCATAAGGCCTCCACGGCCAGAACCTTCTGGAGGACACAGCAAGAGGGACAACACTTGGTCAAGGGCCGCCCCACTCATCTCTTGCTGAGGTTTCAGTTTAGGGCCTATCCCACCAGTATGGGATATTCAGTGCCAGCTTCCTCCCTTCCTCGACTTGGGTACTCCATTGCTATTTCATCCAGAGAAGAGATGCAAGTGGGAACCACTGGTGATGGAGGCAAGGGGATAGGGGGGCCAGGTTGCCCCATGCAGAGCATCTCCCACTCTAGGGGAAAATGGTTGCCCAGGGAGGGCACAGTCATGGTCATGGTCTAGTGAAGAGTGCCTCTGGAAAGTGGCTGCAAGCCCGGTCTGCCCTGGGGCTACGGAGCCTCTTCAGGGAGGAGCGTGGCGTAGTAATGGCCCTGCACCAGTAGCATACCCTCCCTGCTGGCAGACTTACCCTCAGTGGGTGAGGTCTTCAGCCTCCTGCAGAGCCCACCCACGTCCCCGTAGGCCTCCTGGACTTTCTGCAGTGCCTCGGCCCCCCGGAGTTCCATGAGGGAGCGCAGTTCAGCCAGTGTGCACCCAAAGCCACCTGCATGTGGGGCCTCCCGCTGCTGCTGAGGTTTGGGGTGGAACTCGATGGAACTGTTGGCCACGTCACCCATCCTGCCTGTGGAATGGGAGGAGGGGGTGTTCTCACAGGTGCAGCCTCCACTGGGGGCAGGCAGCCCCCCAAGGTCCCAGAGCTGGGGTGAGGTGTAGCAGGGGTGGCCAAGCACAGACACCTAGGGAGAAGGAGGTGAGAAACGCAGTTGAGACGAAACCAAGGTCCCCTCTCTGGAACGTTCTCTGCAAATGTGCACTCAGGTCGAGCCACAACTCCCTGGGTGCAAAATTCTCCCACCCTCCCACCCCTAGGCTGGGCCAGGGCCCCTCATGCCAACCAGGCCTGCCTGCCAGGTCACCCCTCAGTCCTGCCCACCACAAGTGCACAAGCTGGCAGGGCTTGCCACTGGGGGCATGAGGCAGTGTGAGAGTCTCCCGGTGAGGACCTACTGCCAGCACTAGGCAACTTGGGACATGGGGGCTCTTGCTGCCCCCCAAGTCCACCTGGGCCCCCACACTGGAGCAGGCGTGACATGGTGGGTTGTAACAAACAATGGGTGGTCTTGCCCTGGCATAAATGCTCCATCATGCTCCCTTGCTAGCCTGATTTAAGACTCGCCCCACACAGCCATAATGCCAGCATGCCGTAAGTCCCTGGCAGCAGTGGTCTTTGGGTGGGACCCCTTTGGCTCAAGGTTTCAGGCCCACGGGGGTCCAGGGAACAGGGCAAGCCATGGACAGAGCCAGCTGGGTGCTAGGTCAGGGCTTAGTGCACAGGGTGTTTCTGCTGCTCTGGGGGCACCTGGGTTCCAGGGCTAGGAAGGGAGAGGGTGGGGTGGCAGGGGAAAAGGAGGGGAAAGGGCCAGAGGGAAAGGGAAGGAGACAGGGAGGAAGGGAGTGGAAGGGGAGGGCGGAGGAGAAGGCAGAAAGCAGCCACAGGTCACGGGTGACTTCTCTGTTGCCCTGCCCCGCAACACAGCGCCACCCCATCCACCGCACCCTCTGGCCCTCCAGATGGCAAAGTAAGGAGCTAGGGTCTCCCCCAAATTAACAACAGCTGGCTAAGTCCCAGGCCACCCGCCTTCCTCCTCCATGGAGCATCCTGAAACTTGCCCGAGGAACTCTGGTACCCCTGGCTGCCCTGTCCGCAGCCATCACAGGGTCTGGTGGAGTGGACCACGGGGGCCACTGGGCTGCCTGGTCCCGGGTCCCTAGCTTCTTCAGCTGGTCTCTCCCCTCCTCTCATCCTGGCTGGCGGCCTGCGCGGGAGTGGTGGCATCGCCAAGGCCATGCACTAAACTCCCGGGACTGAATGAGTCTCAGCACATGTGGCCTTGGCCTTCACACCAGTGCAGATGCCTCCTGGCAACGTGGCTCAGTTGGGCCAGATCCCTCACCTTTGGGGAAGCTCCCGGCTCACAAAGATCCTCTTGGAAGCAGCCCTTGGCCACCCACCCAGGTTTCTGATCTAGAACTGCCCATGGAAACACAATGGCCCAGAGGCATGTGGCCTCTGATCTCAGGAGAGCCGTGGCTGCTCTCAGAGGCTGGCTGATGCCAGGAGCAGGGACGTGCCCCAGTCCTCAGGGACTGAGACCAAGGTCTCTGGGAAACAAGGTTTATTTCCTTCACTGCCCACTGGCCTAAGGGAGCTCGGAACATGGAGGGGCTCTCAGTTCCTCTGGACACTGAGGCAGTCCCTGTCACAGAGGTGTAGCCCAAGAGGCATCTCAGCCAATGGTCATCTAAAGTGAGCCAGGTTGTCAAAGTTTGGGCACCTAAGTGTTAACTCTCTAGACAGTTTCTGCATGAAGCAGCCTTCCCTGCTGGAAGATGTGGGAACAAGATGGCAGACAGGCAAATGCATGGTCCTCTCTGGCTCCCACGCATCTCCCCACCGCCTGTCCCTCCTGTTCACCATCTGACCGATCTTTCCTGAGCACCTACCCTGTGCCCGTGCTGGCCATCCCTGCTGGCTATAGAGGGGTGGGCAGGACTGAACAGGTCCTTGCACTCTCTGGCCAGGAGGTGGGTACCTAGCGGGTTCCGCTGCTGAGACATGTGGCCACAACAGCTTTGGAGTGTTGGAGGGGGGGCAAAGTTTCAGGTGGGGGCCAGAATGGAGGAGTAAGCCATTCCTTCTGGAGGGAAGAGTGTTCTGAGATCAGGAATAAGGCAGGTAACAGGACAGGATCCCGGACAGGAAAGTGGGCTGCTGATCCCATGGGACTGAGAGTGGCAGAAGCTACCACCAACCAGAGGGCTGCTAGAAGATGATGGATGATAGGGGAGGGAGGCAGGAGATGAGGGCTGGGGCTGCAGGAGAGGGGGGAGTGGGGCCCCAGGGTGCACCTGGAGCTCAGGGGACTTGAAGGAAGTGAGGTGTTCAGGCATTAGTGTGGGACCGGGTGGGCTCCTTCTGGGATGCTCTGTGAAGGCACGACAGGAATCCCCCTCCCATTTGTCACTTGACAGGTGAAAGGGCAGAGAGAGACACAGGGACACCCGGGTCTCCTGCTTCTGACTGCAGGCTCTTTCTGGAAGTGCTAGAGGCCAAGATGGCAGCTTCAGACTGTCACTTATACTCCTAGGTCCTCTGCAGATGCCCCAAGCCGTCACCCACCCGCCCCAGTTTCCTTCTCCCCCTTCACTTAGGTGCTGCCCATGCTGGGATACCTGTCCGCCCTGCTTTCTCTACTTTGAGCTCTATGCCCCTGCCTCGACACTCCCAGTAGGGAGTACCCTGGATGAAACTGGCCAGGTTGGGCTCAGTTGCCCCAGTCCCCTTGCCTGTTTGTTGCTGGAGGGGAGAGGGGGGTCTTGTTCATCCATGGAGGCCCTGGCTTTGGCTTTGATCAGCCCCCTGCCCACGGACAGGGCACTGATGCCCTCGGGAGTTGGCTCCTGGGGCTCAGACGGGCAGTTTGATCAACCTGGGGGTGCTATGAGTTTGGGATGCTGGGGGGCATCTGGCAAATATGTGAGTCACTTGTCCCTGAGCAGAGTCCCCAGCTCTGGCTGGCAGTCACCCCGGGCTGTGATGCCCTTGGAATGCAGGCCACTGGCCTGCATTCCAAGATCTTGTGAGTTCAACCCCGCGGTCCCAAGGACAATCTGGGTGCCTTCGTGCACCCCCCCCCCACTGAGCTACCTCCCCAGTGCTTCGTTCTAAAAGGGAAGCCAGGTGAACAATCTGTTCCTTTTATCCTTTTGGCCTCTACACTCGCTCAGACAAGACTTGGTTGGAAGGCACCAGGCCTGCCCACATGAGTCAAGTGGGCTCATCCAGGTGAAGGTTGCACCCTTCTAGGGCACAGCACCCTCCCTCCTGGCCCTTACAACCAGGGCTCACCCAAGGATGCCTTCATCCTCCTCCATTAAGCAACAGTAGTGGCCCAGACCCAGCCACACCGGGGCTCTGAGTTGCTCCTTACTTTCATTGCTGTGGCCTTACTGGCTCCAAGGTGACTCCTGGTAAGGGGACCAGGTGGAGAGTTGAGGTCTGCCCTTCTTCAAGGGCACAGAGCTCTCCAAGCCCCTCGCTGCCATCCCTTGGCTGGATTTGCCATTGCTCCACACCATGGCCTGGCCTCCTGTCTGCAGCTGTGGCCCACTCCCTGGCCTTCAGCGCCTGCCAGGCAGGCCCCAGGGGTCTCCCTGTCTACCACCCCACAGGTCTCCCTCCAGATGGGTAACTGTCCACTATGTGGCCTGGTTCAGGAGTTGTCAGTCTGTACCTCCAAGCTGCACTGCCCAGAAAGCATGCCCCAGCATCAGTCCTCCTAGCCCTGCCTTTTGCACATTTCTTCAAAGGCCCCCTCAGCTCCTGTCCTGTGCTGGTTTGTCAGCTCCATCCCATAGCTTGGTCAGCACACTGTACTGTCCCCCTCTCCTCCGATGGCCTCTAATGAACCTGAGTGGCAATTCACATGGATGGTTCTCCACACAGTCCTGCCCAAACTGACTGCCGCTGAGTCTAGTATCCCACAGCCAAATCCTTATTTCACTCTGTTTGCCAGGGCACCGATGTGAGGGTGGGTCTGTCCTATGCTTGGGTCATCAGCTCTTTGAGACAGGTGGTTATTGAGTGGGTAGGGAGCCTACTTCGTAGTGGACCTTGGCTGGGGACAGGGACCTAGATGAGTGAGTGAGTGAGTGTGTGGAGGCCTGGGTGGTCTGAGAGAAGCCAGGGGCCTTGGAAGGTGGGATGCAGGGATGATAAGTGGACCCCCCAAGATGGAGAGTGTGCTCTTGAGAACGTTCCTCTTCATCAACTCCACAAGCTACCGGGAACAGGAGTCATCAGTAAGATCAAGACCAAATAGCATATCCTTTGGTTTCCCTGTAAGTGTGGGGGATGGCCTCCTTCCGTCTGAAAAAAGGACAGCAATCATCCCGAAATGGCCAAGAGCAGAAGTGATCAGGCCTATCAGGGCTGCAGGCCTGACAGAGACTTCCTGGCCTGGGCTGGCTGCCTAGAACGGTTTGTAGGCACCGAAAGGGCAGGGAACATACCATTTCTGTACACTTCCATCTCTCAAACCTTAATTGGCTTAATTGAAATGAAAACCTCCACGGAGAGGGGACTCAGACTTTCTGGCCTTTGCTCCATCCTGGCCCAAACTGGCCGGCACTGGTGGGATGGAAGGAGCTGACCTGCTGGGGGGCTTCCTGACCTGCCTCCCTTGGTTGTGTGACTTTCAACAGGCTGCTACCCGGGGGGTGATGGTGGGGGGGTCGCGTAGGGCATGGCCAGAGATTGCTCAAGTTTGCGCCTGGATTTTCCGATGCCTCTTGCCCCTGGGCCCTGTGACTCATGCCCACCCAACCAGAAACCCAGGAGTCTTCTCCGCCTTGGGCCGGCCCTCCCTGGCCACCGCTGACTGGTTTGGGAGCTGTCCCAGCACCTCTGACTTAATCTGCCTGGGTCCCCCATTTCACCTCCTGTGACCCCCCCCTCCCCATGGGGCCCTGGGAAGCTAGGATCTTTCTAAATGAGATGGGGGCGCTTCTGTTCCCAAGCCCCGGCTCCAGAAGCTTCCCTCACTACCTCCTTACAGACACCCCATGAGGGCAAGGAGACACCTTCACTCCATTTCAGAGACGGCAAAACTGAGGCTCAGATCTCCAGGCCTCACCTTCCATGTCCCAAAAGGGAGAGTCAGACCTCCCCGGGCTGCCAGGAGAGACAGCCCTTCTGATTCCCCAGCGCCTTCGTGGAGGAGATGAGGGGTGGAGGACATCTGTGCCCAAAGGGCTGACTGGGCATCTGTGACTGGCACCGCCACCTCCCTGGAGTGGATGGATCATGGCCAGTGGCACCAGCTAGAAGTCCCTGGGCCCTCCTGGCAGTAAGCTGAGGTCGAGAACACTCCCGTCAGGGAGCGGAAACCCCACGGTAGAGTTCCCAGTCCCATCTGAGTCCCATCCAAGGCAGAGTCCCGGGGCACCTGACTCCCGCCCTGCACATGACCTCCTGGCCGACCCAGCTGCGCAGGGACCTAAGCATGCAGATTCACCATAGGGATTTCTTGAAATAACAGTCCCCTCCTCTCACTACGTCCAGGCACCTGGAACCTGCAGATGGGCTTGGGGCCAGGAGCCCGCGGAGACTCAAGGGAGCGGATGTCCTCTCCTTGTCCTGCCTGGGAGATCCCCATGATCCCAGGCAGGTGGGCCGGGGGGCCCAGCTCCCCCTCCCCCTTGACTTCACCCATGTCACCCCTCCCCCCACCCCGGCCCTTGACCTCCTGTTGGCCCCACCCCCTCACTTCTGCAAGACACCTTGGTGACCACTGGGGCAGGGGAAAGGAGGGATCCAAGGACCAGGCCTGCTTTCAGCCAGGGAGGGAGGGAGGCTCGGGAGGAAGGCGCTGAGGCAGAGAACAGCCTCATTAATATTTCAGAGGCACCGTCACTGCAGCTCTTGGGCCCTCACAGCTCTGACACTTGTGCTAGTGGAGGGAGGAGGATGGGATAAAAGAAGGAACTAAACCAGAGAAAACAGATTTAAAGGGACAGCCCCGCCCCGCCCCCCCCCCCCCCTCCCCCCCCCCCCCTCCGACCTTGTTCCTGGTACAATCTGTGCACACACCAAGTGGCTGTCCCAGGGAACAGCTTTGGGCAAAAACAATAACAGCAGAAAAGGGTCAACCTCTCCCTAAACTCATGCACAGTACCCCCTCCCTCTCCACCCACGTGGGGCTGCCCCTGTCACACTGTGACCAGGACACTCGGGCTGCCCCAGGGACAGACTCAAAAGACCATGTGAGGTCAACCAAACCACAGATGCCCGGACTCCAGACATTGGAGGTTCCCAATGAGCACACTCCACTCCAAGAGGATTCTAGAACCCAAGGAAACACAAGTCTGGATTCCTAGAGGTGGCAGAGTTAGGCTCTCCAAGATTCAGCTCTTGCCCTCAGGTGGGTCTCAAAAATGTAGACATACAATTACTATAGGATCCAGCAATCCTACTTGAAGGCGATGTCCCCAACAGAAGGGAAAGCAGGGCCTTAAAGTGATGCTCGTTGCCCTGTGTTCACAGCAGCCTTACTCTCAATAACTAAAACATTTAAAACCACCGAAGACTCCATCGATGCATACCTGGATGAAGAGAACGTGGTCCAGCCCCACAATGGAGTGTGATTCAGCCTTCAAAAGACAGGCGCTACAACACAGCTGGACCGATGAGGCGTGATGGTCAGAGAGAGAAGCCAGACACAAAGACAGACCCTGTCTGACTCCACTGGTTTGAGGTGCCTAGAGTCATCAGACCCTAGACAAAGAGAGGAGGGTGGGGAGGGGTCATGGCCTGGGGGAGGGGGAGTTAGAGTCTAATGGGGCAGAGTTTCCCTTGGGGAAGATGGGTGGTTCTGGGGATGGACCGAACATCCACATAAACATACAATGCCACCAACACTTAAAAATAGTCAAGATGCTAAATTGGAAGTTCTGTGTGCTTTCCCACAATTAACAAACCTAAGAGGCCACGTGGCCCCTTTGCTTTGTATCCAGATTAGCTTCCTGTGGTGCCCCAGGCCACACAGTCATCACAGAATTTCCACTGCCTTGACCGGCTGATCAGCTGACCATTTGGCCCATTCTAATGTTAACTTCCTGGAGCCGCACCTGCCTGCATAGAAACTAGACTTTCCTGCATCCCAACCCTGCAGCCTTAGGGGCTTTCAGCACCACCCTCAGCCTGCCTCAGCTGGGTGGCTGCCTCAATACGTGGCAGAGAAGCAGATGAGATGAGAGGCCAGGCTTGCTGGCAGCCACTGCCACCACTCTTATACCGTTCTGGAAAGCCATGTGGCCCCCAGGGACTCCGTGGGTGCCCCCTCTCTCCTTGCTATGCATGTGCACTTCCTCAGAGGTGCAGACCCCACCCTGTCCTCCCAAGGAATCAGAAGGTGGTGTGGCCAGAGCAGACAATCCAGCCTTAGGAGCTGCTCGCGAATCCCCAGGAGTTCATGGCAGAGACTCGCTAGACTTTCCCTGATTTCTATTCCCATCTTCCCATGTCATATTTTAATCTTTAGTTAGGAGTCTAGTCATCCAGCTAATGACTATTCTCCCCCAACTACAGTGTGGCTACAGAGGACCATGTGACTAGATCCTGGCCAATGCGAGCAAAAGGGACATGGAACCGTGTTACTCTCAGGCAGCACTAAGGGTTCTCAGCACATGCAACAGAGCCAACTTTAGAGTTGTGTCCTAAAAGAGGAAGTGTTCTCCTCTGCCCTTCTTCTCCTTCCTGCTGGCTGGAATGCTGATGTGAAAGCTGGAGCAGAGGCAGTTATTTTGCTCCATCTGGCACGTGGACTCCATATGTCAAGGATGGCAATGCCATGCAAGGAAGCCAGATCCCTGATGGCCAGGTAGCCCAAGGTTGCCTCCCTAGACTTTTATGCACAGAAGAAATCCTCTCTCCCTTTCACTTCTATGTCCATTAAGCTAGGTCTCTGTTATAGAGCTTAAGCCTCTCTCCTGGGTAATTCAGGTATATGGGGAGGAATCGAGCCAGCACATAAGATGCCCCTCTTCCCTCCCTGACCAAAGTCAGCCCTGGTTCTCGGAGAGCCAGGAGGCCTCCCTGAAGATTCCATGACCTGCCAACCTGTGACATTTCCATGGGTTCCCTGGAACGTGGGGTAGTTCTAAACTGGGCTCTCTCTCATCTGTGTCATTTAATATTGTCCTAGAAGTTCTAGGCAAAGGAGAAGACAGAACCAGCAGAGTACTATGGAGAGAGACAGACAAGCTATTGGGGCACAGGCAATACCGAGCACCCTTCTGTGTCGTGGTGGAATTCCACATTCCTTCTGTGCCCCAAGCCTTGAAGCCTGGAAGAGTCATTATCCCCACGTTAGGACTAAGCTGCTGAGGCACAGAGAGGTTAAAGAACTCACTCAAGATCACACAACCAGGGACTTCCCCCTGGTGCTCCAGTGACTGGGATTCTGCACTTTCAAGGCAGGGGCCCGGGTTCAGTCCCCGGCTGGGGAACTGGGAGGTTGCATGCCAAAACTGCAGCTCCTACATGTCTTAGTGAGGATCAAGGACCCTGCAGGCTGCAACGAAAGTCTGCTGCAGTCAATAAATCATTCTTAAAACAGAAAAGGATCACACAGCCAGCAATGAGCAGAAGCCAATGTGGACTCAAGCAGTTTGACTCCAGAGAACTCTACATTGCTCATCTGCCAAGTGATGGCCCAGAGAGGCCCAGAAAAGTGATGAACAGTGGTTCAAACCAATTCAAAGAGTTCACCAAAGTGACCAGACAGGAAATCTGTTTCCATATGCCTCAGAGATTGGGGGTGCCGGGGCTAGAATGAGGCCTGGCACAAATCTCTCAACCTCTCTTGGTCTCCACTTCAGAATCAGGGCAAGATGCCCTTGTTCCTGCTGGTGGCATTGCTGTGAACTCTGCTGTGAACTCACCACCACCACACACTGCCCTCCTAGGAAGGGCCCCAGGGGCCTGTTTCTCTGGAGGGTTTTCTCAAGCCCAGCAGCCACACCTGTAGACCAGAATTCACAGGTCAGGACCAGGCTCCACCAGGGAGGAGCCTGCTTGGCCAGGGGCTGACCCCTTGGGGGGTCTTTCACACGCTCTCCCATTTCTGGGGCCATCCTCAAGCTGATCCAGGACTCAAATCCCTCCTGGGGACCACGAGGCCCAGGTGGGGGGTCTGGAGAGGAACTGAGTCCCCAGGATGCTTCTGGGGAGAAGTCCACACTCCTACATGGGTGGCCTCACATCACCAGGTACCCTTCCATCCCCGAGGGAAGCAGGAAGCCCTTTTTCTTACTGGGGCCTTGCAGTGTTATGGGGGTCATGACTCTACCCTGGGGGTAGGGGGGCAGTCGTTTGTTTCCTGCCAGAGAGGTGACAATGTGAGTGAGCAGGAGCGGAGAAGCCTACGGGCAGAAAGCACAGTGACACTAATTATCCAATTACGGCTGCCGTGCCAGGAGAGCGCTGCATTGCAGCAGGGAGCCCGGGCCAGCCGCCCCTCCCCTGCATGCCAGGCTGGCACACTCTGCCCTCTTGCTTTACCCTGTGAGCAGGTGGCAGCCACTGAGGTCCTGGGCCTGCGCCACAGAGTGGGGTCTGGCTGGTAGTCTTGGGAATGGTGGGCTTGGTGGGGGAGACACAGAAGCACTTGGACCTGGCTCCTGGAGCATGCCTGTGGCCCCCCAAGGAGCAGAGAACACACTCATGGGGCTTGCAAAGCCCTGACCTCCAGGCTTTCATTGCCAAGAAAACGTGGATCAAATGAGGGGCCCTCAATCCTTATCCTCCCCCAACCCACCAAAAACAAACAAACAAACAAACAAACAAACCCTCCCTGGCTCTGTCCACAGTGTCCACCCCTGCCAGGTTTCAATCCCTAGAGCCAGCTCCAAGCCACCGGAAGCAGCCAAGTCCTAAGCAGGTAATTAAGGAAATTACAGACAGCTGGAGGCCATGGGACACTGCAGGCCCCAGGGGACTAGATAAGGAGACCTTCAGGACACAGGCTTCCTCCTAGGGACAGCTTCCATGGGGGCCCCATTATGGCGCCTCGTGGGGAAGGTTCTGCTTTCTGTCTCCCCTTGGGAAGGCAGGCTTGGAAGGACTCTTCGAGTCAAGGTCAGGGGATAGGGGACCGTCAAGGAAGAACCCTCACTTCCCCTTGGCCAACAGAAGAGTCCAAAAGGCCTGGCTGCAGATGGGGGACCCGAGATGCGTGGGCTAACTTGGGCTCCACCTAGGGGATCACTGAGTGATGGCAAAGCAGGTCTCCTTGGGTCCCTCATAGGACCCAGCTTGCCCAGAGGTTGGAAGTAGGTTTAATGGCCAGGAGAAAGAAGTGATTAGGCTCATTACCATACAGGGACCCTGGGAACAGGCCACACCAAGTATGTAGCAAAGACCTTGGTCGTGGGCACCAAGGTGGGTTGGGCAGAGGAGATGCATTCAGACTGAAGGTGGGAGTCCAGTCCAGCTGACCTGTGACCCACACACAAAGAGCTAGCACACATGAGTGTTTGGGCCATGTTTCGAGGCTGACCTGCTGCCAAGAGCATGGACAGTGGAAGAGAGAGTGGCCGATAGTGCCACCCCGGAGGACAGCTCAGAAGCTGTGGCCCAGGGAGGGGCATCTACGAGACTCCCAGACTCTGCTCTAGCATCCTTACCAACCCCAGCTGACAGCCATGGCAGGATCTGAAGGTCACCAGGGCACCAGATGGCAGGGGCCTGGCTGCCATCTGAATCATGGACCCTGTGCCCTCCTGGGTCCTGAAAGCTATCTCTGATAGAGGACCCCTCACACAAATGCAGAAACCTCTCCAGCGAAGCACTGCCGCCCCAGGGGTGTGCTTGGGAGGGAGTCGGGGGTCGTGCAGAGCCCGGAGGGCCCCCATCACAACAATACAGGATCCGAGTGACCCCACTGAGCTGATCATGGCTCACTAAGACTGAAAGCCAGGAAGGGGCTGGTAGATGGTGGGGGATGAGTTGGGGGGACAGGCCTGGCACCCCCTGCAATGAGATGACAGTGCCACCTCTTGCTCGGAAGAGGGAGGCCGGGGGCCCTGACCAAGCCGTTCCCTTCCTACCCAGAGCCGCAGTCATGTGGGCCTCTCCAGGGGCCACCAGGGCCGGGGGCCCAGGCAGCAGCCCCCAGCCAGTCCTTGCCCTCCAGCCCTGTGGATGGATAGGGGTCCTCGGGGCACCCTTGCTCTGCTGCATTCCCCAGGACAGAGGAGTTTGGGAGGAAGGGCCCAGTCAGCGGCCCAGAACGGAGGGATCAGGTGGGGTGGGGGGCCCCCAGGACAGCTGGAACCCCAGCACCGAGTGGCCTGGACCCCCGGCCCCAGTTCACGAGCCTCCCTCCCAGGCCTCTGGCTCCAAACTAACACAGGACGCTTCACCCAGGCTATTCTAGCAGGAATGGAGCTGAGGCTCAGGGCTGGGGAGCAGGTGTCAGGGAAGGTCCCCCCAGACCCTCCTGGCATCTGGACGCCCAGATGAGGCAGGGAAGTGGGTGCCCCAACTGAGGGCACTGAGTGTTCATGGTCGGGCTGGTCCCACCACCATGAGCTGCCCAGCAGTTGTCTTGCAGAGGCTTGACCTGGAGCCCACCACCACTGGCCTCACCCCCAGGGGGTCCAGGGTGGGTGTCAGCATGCAGCTGTAACGGGATGCCTAGCGCCCTGTGGTCCAGGGCCAAAGGATGTGTGGGCAGAGGAGATGGGCCTGTCAGGAAGAAAGGCCCACAGCAGCGGGGTGGTGTCCACCCACATTTAGGGCCGGCCTGGGTTCAGACATGTGACTCCAAAGGCTGCCAGGAGGACCAGAACCCCGTGCTCTGAGGTCCCCCGTGGCCAGGATGGAGGTGGCCGGCAGTGATGCCTATGTCTCCTGGTCCCTTGCTTGGTGGCTGGCTTTGTTTTCGTACTTCTTCATCAGCAGGGTCTGGTGACCGGGCAATCTGGCCATCCTCACTGTAGGCCTTTGGTTCTGATCATGCTCTTCCACCCACCCATGCCTCCCCTGTGTCCCTCTGTGAGGAAATCCCAGTGTCTGCGGAGAGCCAGACTCTAGCCAAGTCTGCAGGGAAGCATCCTTGCACCAGAGGCTGAAGAGACCCAGACAACAAGAGCTTGATTCGAGGGACTGGACAAGCACCTCTAAAGGTCAGGGGACAAAGAGGCAAGCTAGAAGAGCAAAGGCGTTTTGCTTTCAGATAACTGACATGGGACCTGCAGGTCAGGTATCAAAGGATACAGGGTGTGGGCCAATGACCTAGGGACAGGCCTTACCAGACATCAAGATCACACATTAGCCAGGGAACAAATGGTTTAATAAAAGAAATGGGAATGATGGCTTACCACTCAGGAACCTCACCTTGTACTATTCCCCAACACACTTTTTTTTTTCATTAAACTGGATTTGGCAAATTCTGGCCTCAAAGCCAAATCTGGCTGTGAAGTGTTTTTGTGAATAAAGTTTGATTGGTACACAGCCACAGTCAGGACAGAGACACTGTGACTTACCAGGTGGAAAATATTTACTCTCTGACTGAAGAAAATGTTTGCCCAACCCATGATGAAAGAGTTAGACATCTTAAAAATGCAGCTACACATACGCTCATTCACACACATGCAATGTTTCCAACTCTTTGCGACCTCACACACAAAGCAGTCAGTACTTATTGCTGTAGCCCACCAGGCTCCTCTGTCCATGAATTCTCCAGGCAAGTATACTGGAGTGGTTTGCCATTTCCTCCTCCACACACACACACACACACACACACACACACACACACACAGATATAGGGCCAACCCAGATAGCACTGGACAGTTCTCAGGTTTCTGTAAGGGATTCTGTAAGCCTAGAAGTAATGGAAGGAATCACACACACAAAATTGTAAGACAGAGATTGTTAACCTTTTGCACAAAAACATGAAAAAAGGCAAAGAACAAAGGGGATTTAAAACTATTTGCAACCAGGATGCTAAAGTGTCAGTATCTTTCACGGATCAAGTTTACCCAGACCCACAAGAGGAAACACTTGGTCCTTCATAAATAAAGGTGAGGAAGAAACAAATCACTCAAAAAGAAGAGAGACAATCAACAAACATGGAAAAATGCTCACCCTCGGGAATAATTCAAGACATAGAAACTGAAGTAGATATTTTAGACCTAAATATTTATGCCAGGTTGTTTTGATTATAAAGCTTAACTCTGGCAAGGCTGCAGTGAGCCAGCCCTTCAGATGCCCAGAAAAGCCCTTTGGAGCAGAATTTGGCAGAACGAGCTTCCATCTGGGCACTCTCTCCTTGGGACAGAGGGAGTCACCCGCTTAGATGCTCAGCAGAGCCTCACGGAGGAGAGTGAAATGAATCCGACCGCCTGAATCTCCACAAATAGCCAAATAATTAAGCGAATTACAATCTCCTGAGAGAATATTATTCAGCCATTAAAAATTGTAATTACAATCCTGAGGCGTGCCCTGATACATCCTGGGTGCTTGAGAAATTGCTGTTGAATGAGCAAACCATCATGTGTCGTTCCTTCTTTGCCTCGTTCAAGTACATTATTTGTGCAATAAGTACTGACTGCTTTCATAATCTTCAAAAAATTAAACCATATCCATTTTGAAAAAAAGTCATTTAGAAAGGAATTACATTAATAAAGAAAATGCTTGTGTGAAGTGAAAAATAGATTCCACAATGGTGCCCACGGTATAATTACAATAATGTGAAAATAAATAGCCCATGCAAAGTAAACGGTGCAGAAATGTGTCCAATGAAATGGGAAACACTGGCTGGCATTTTGGTGATAGGATGGGGAGGGCTGTTTCTACATCTTCTACTTCTCAGCATTGCATGAATTTTCTGTTAAGGGCATGCATGTTCAGAGCATTATTTTAAAATGAAAGACATAATCATTATTAAAAAAAAAACCCACCCAAGAGCCTCCCCCATCTGCAGAGCTGCCCAGGTGCCTCCAGCAAGCCCAGTGAGAGATCGTGAGCCCAGGGCAGGAGGCAGATCCAGTTTGCCCAGTTCTGTGGGCACATCTGGGCTGGCCCTTGATAAGTGTGGGAGTAGACTCAGGGTCCCCATGAGGATCGGTCTACATTGGCTCTAAAGTGGCATGGGGTGACAAAATGTCCTGGACTGATGGAAATGTTCTCTGTGTGCAACTTCTGAGCACTTGAAACATGGTGTATGGCCAAGGCCTGGAATTTTCAACTGCAGTTTTCATCCACTCGCACTTGTGGCTGGTGACTACCACACCGAACCTTGGCCACTGTAGGAAGCACATTTCTCATCTGAAGACAATGGTTCCCCTTTACTGAGGAGCCACCTACAGAACACCGAGTCAGGCTCAGGACTGCATTATGTAAGGCGCTCCCCAAGAACACTGACCACAGCACCCACTTCACATGACTGTGATGTGGACCTGAGTTGCCTTGGACTTGGGACTCAGTAGAAACCTCCTGCTCTACCCGCCAGCCGCACCGGTCCCCCTCGCCCTGTGGTTCTGGGTGTTGGTTCTGCCACCTTCTAGCCATGTGACCTTGGCCTCATCCCCTTCCCAAACTTGGGCAGTCTGATGACGCCCAACCCCAACTCCTCCGGCAGGGAGCCTATTTCCTCTGTCCTGGGGATGTTTGGGCTCAGATCCTGCTCTCCAAGCGGTGCTCCCAGGCCCACTTCCAGCACCTCCCACCCAACAGAAGGTGCACAGGCAGGGGAGGGCTTTGCAACCAGGCACTGCTTGGCCTGTCTTCTGCCAGCTTAACCAGGTCAGGGCAGGGAGAAACAGCCAGCAGTTGGGGTACCAGCTAAAGAACTGGCCTTCTGGGGAAGCATGGGGTATGAGGCTGCATCTGTGTGATGCAAAGGTCTGTGTGTTGTTCCCAGTAAAGTCATCACTGAGCCAGGCCCCCTGAGCCCATCTCACAGGTGGCACACCCTGGGTCAGACCGAACCTTCTGCCTTCTCTGCTATAGCCTGGATCTCCATGTATCAGCAGACACCTACCCACTTTTGTAGAGGTGCCCTAGAGGAGTCCCAGGGAAGAACACTGAAGGGCAAACAGTCTTCCCAACTTGTTCTGGACTCGTATAACCCCACAGTTGATCCGTTTCCCTCAGGGGGTAGCTGGCGGCCCAGCTACTGGGTTATTCTTCAGACTCAGTGAGGTGTGAGGTATAGAATCTTCCCAGGACTGGAAGCACCCTTGACCCAAATTGGCTCATGCATCCAACACTCCGTTCTGCTGAGACCCACCCAGACTCCCAGAGTTGATGGAACCATTGGCGACATGCACGAACCAGACTCAGGAGTCTAACTGGCTTGCCTTCCAATCTGGCTTTGAGCACCTCCTCCTGGCTGTGTGACCTTGAGCAACTTGCCTAACCACTCTGGGCCTCACTGGCCTCATCTGCAAAATGGGTACAGCAACAGTCGCTGCTTCATTTGATTATTTCACTGAAGTGAGAGAATGTCCGGGAAGCCCTGAGCACTGTGTCTGGCACAAATTATCATCATTGTCTGGGCTGACATTAGTTGACGTGCTGGTGACCTCTGACAGAGACAGCAGCCATAAGTTAAATACACAGAGCCTCAGTTTACAAACCGAAGGGAGCGCAGTGGGCAAAACCCACATGTATGCTGACCACTCTGTAAGGTGGTAGGAGGAAGCTGGGACTGGCTTTGCCCAGCTGGGAGAGTCCCAGCTGGAGTTGAGCTCTCAAAGTCCCCAGGGGCCCAGGACCCTCTGATCTCACCCACCAAGGAGGTGAGGGTCCCTCTCTAAAGGCCATGCTCGAGGAGGGGCAGAGAGGCTGCCACTGACCCCAGCACCTTTTGCTGCCTCCTCACGTGCTGGGAGAAGCCGCTCTGGACTGGACAGAGAGAACACACTGAGTCACAGCTGGCCTCCCTGCACTCCCAAATGATTCAGCCTCTGAAGCTCCAGCTCTGAAGCCTGAAATGTCAGCGGAGTTCACCAAGGCCCACCCCAGGCTCCCCAGGCCTGCAGCGGGAAGATACTTAGCCAAGGTCACAAAGATCAGCAGGCCCAGAGCTGGCACCAAAGCGGGGCGCTTCCGCTCACCTTCTTTGCCCCCTCAGGGCCTGCTGCAAAGTCCCTGTCTGCCAGCCACCAGCACTCTTAGCCTCTGGGGCTTCCTTCCCCGGAGGACTGGCTTCCCTTCTGGCTCTGCACAAAGCCCCCCCCACACCACCCTGGTTCCATCTGCCCACGTTACTCCCCCAGCCCCCAACTTCTGTGCCAGGGATGCCTGCCCCTTCGCTCAGACCACCTGGTGGCGCTAGGGATGGACCAGGTTGGTCTGATCCAGATGGCCTGTGTCCTTGGCCCTCCTCCTCGAGGCTAGCAGCGGGGACAATCCATGCCCTCAGATCACAGCTGCCCAGCCCCCTCTGAACGACTTGCACTCCAGGGACTGGCTCCACCCTCACGTCCTCTGCTGAGCCTCAACTGAGACCTTCAGGGGCCTGGGCTGCGCCCCCCCAACCCTTCCCTCCGTGGGCCAGAGCAGGCCAGGGATTCCCACCGCCCAGGTCTGCACCCCAGTTACCCTCTCAGGAGCCACGTGGCCTTGGCCTCCCTGGCTGGGAAAGGGAGTGATGGCAACAGTGGTGATGCTTGTTGAGACTCAGCCGGAGAGTATAGATACCCTATGAGAACTGTGCCAGGACCTCTGGAGCTGCTCCCCCACCTGCCCATCCAGGCAAAGGCAAGCCCGAGACCCTTCCCCTCTTGGGGCCTCGATTATCCTGTTGGGAAAATGGGGACACGAATGCAGGCCTTGCCTCCCTCCCTGGGTGATTCTGCAGATTCCATGAGGTCAAGGTCACAAATGTGCCATGCAGAAACCCATGCTCACTCTGAGCCAGGCCTCCTGTGCTGGGCACCCGAGCACCCCGTGTAGATGACTACCCAGTCCCTGCCTGAAGATGTTCACCGACAAGTGAAGGGTGACGCCAGTGGGTTGGGAGGGGACAGAGCTGGGGGCCAAAGGAGGAGGCTGCCTCTCAGGCTGGCACTCAATTCCTTGGGGCAGCCAAGGGAGATTGGAATGGTTGGGGTCAGGCTAGACCTTACCCCGTGGCTGGCAGGGATGCGCCTGAGGTTGTGGGCCCAATAGGCTCAGCTTTGATCCACCAAGTGGCCCCACTCCCCCGACCCAGGCCTGAGGAGTGTCAAGTGCCAGGTTCGGGGGCTGCAGCCCTGCCCTGTACTTTCAAGGAACATTGCCAGTCTCTCCCAGCCCCTTACCAGACCCCCACCCTGGGCTCTCCAAGGCTGCCTCTGGTCCTGCCACCCCATGCTGGGCCCCCACCCATCCACAGCTGACCAGGCCGCTAAGCCCTAAAGGGGCCAGTGACAGGAAGGAGACCAGGTCTGCGAGAGCGCAAAGAGGAGACCCAGGGCTCTCAGCCTCAGCGGGGACATGCCACACCAGTGCTTCAAATGCCAGAATCCGAAACCTCAGAGAAGCCTGGAGGACCCCGCGGGGAGAAGCCATCTGTCCAAGGTCACCCAGGTGAGGAGGGGGAGGACAACAGCGCACCCAGTGATGAAGGAGTTAGTCAAGTGTGACCGGGGCTGCTTGCCCGTTGGCATTGCCCAGGTGGGCGGCGGGGTCGGCCCAGCAGCTGTGTGGGTGTGCTGGGGGTGGGGTGGGGAACAGTGTGGGAGCGTGTGAGGGTTTCTCAGACTGTGGGTCCGGGAAGGATGATACAGTGTGAGTGTGTGGGGTGCGGGGGGTGCGGTGGGGGAAGGGGGTGCCTAGAGGTTCCGACAAGGTGCGTATGCACGCCACGGCTCCAGCTCAGGCCCGGCGCCCCCGCCTCGGGCTGTGCGCCCCCCATCCCTTTCCTGGACCCTCCCACAGCCCCTGGCGGTCTTTCTCCCCAGACACAGATGCGCGTGCGCGCAGGATGCGGGGCGCTGGGTGCAGGTTGCCGGGCGCTGCCCGCCCGCCCGGCCACCCTGGGCCCCCGGGGGTGACGCGCGGCCGTGGTGCCGCAAGGACACGCAGGCCAGATGCAGGGTGCAGGTGGCTCCCGGCGGGGATCTGAGTCCCCCCACCTGCGGGTCGTGCCACCTGCCGGGCCGCCCGCTCCACCCGCGCCCGCGCCCACCCTGGCGGCGGCCGCGCGTCTAGGGCACCACTTACCCAGTCATGGGCACGGCCGCTCCCGCGGCCTCGGTTCAGGCGGGCGCTGTCTCTGGTCTCTGTGGGCGGGCGGCCCGACGGGCCCCGATCAGCTCCTGGGACCGCAAGGCCCGGGCACTGGACGGCCTGGCCGGCGGCGCGGGCACGACCCTCCGCGGCGGCCAAGGGCTGCGGCCGAATGCTCCCCACGTTCTGCACCGGCAGCGGCAGCGGCAGGCGACGCGGCGCGCTCGGCTCCAGCCGCAGCTCTGAGCGCGGAGGGAGGGAGGGAGCAGGGAGGGAGCAGGAGGGGGGAGGAGAACGGAGGGAGGAGGGAGCCGGCGCGGGGGGCGGCGCGCGGTTCGGGGGCCGCGGGGCGCGAGCCACGGGACTCCGGAGCTCTGCGTCCGGTGTGCGCCCAGGACGCGCGGGGGTGCCTGCCCTTCTCGGCTTGGCAGTGACCCCCGGAGGGTGGCGGCCGAGGATGGGGGTGGGCGCAGGCTGGGTACTGGGGGACCCTAGCACCCGGGAGCTCAGAGAAAGGGCACCGAGAGCGGCAGGCTGCCTCTCCCTCTCCAGGGCACCGCCCAAAGTCTGTCTCCTTGACAGTCGAATGGGGAGCTGAGTTGCTGATTTGTAATGTGGGGGTCTTTGCTCTTCTCTGGCCCCTGACCCCCACCCCTCGGCTTCAGAGGTGTTGGTAATTCTCAGGAAACTACCTGCTAATGGTTGGAAGTTAAGAGATCTGAACAGTTTCCCAGGAGGGTGGCCGGAGCTTGGGACAGGGTCTCAAAGTAGATGACCCCAAAAGGTTATCATATAAATACCATCATACAAAACCCAGGGCAATCCTGCATATAGGTGAACACCCAGAGGCAGACACACAGGAGCACACCTTCACAGACGCGTGGAAACAGACACACAGACCAAACTCTCTAGTGTGGAGAAGACCCCCCCAACTCCCCACCCTGCCATCACCACCGTATGGCCAAATGCACGTAGCGACATCCGCAGACAGACTCAAGTGTGTGCCCATGGCCACCCAGTGGCCAGGCGGGAGCTGGCCAGCCCTGCCCCTGGCCCTTAAAGCCCCAAGCTGCCCAACCCCAGGGGCAGTCAGTGCTTCCACACCCTGATTGGGCCTTTGCCACCATCTGTGAGCAGTGAGCAGACTGCCAAGGGGTGGGGGTGGCACAGGACGGGGGCTGAGTATATGGAAGAAAAGTGCCAGGCCCCAGTGAGCATCACCACCCTCGAACAGGCAGGGAGACAAGGCCCAGACACAGCCACTAATTCTTTCTTGCCTCGGACAAACAGGGTCCCAGGATATCCTGTGTGCCAGGCCTGGGCACCACGGATGTGGCTGGGACCCTGACACAGGGAGCTGGTGGGCAGAGCTTGAACTCAAGGCATGGCACTTGGGGTAAAGACTGCAGGAGACATAAGATGGTGCTGGGAGCTCAGGGAGGAGGTGCCAGGGTGGCAGGACCTAAAGGCCACAAAGGCACTGCAGGAGGTCTTCCTCAGGTTGGGGGACAGTCCCACCTTGTCACAGTCTGTCCCTCCCGCAAGAAGTAACTGTTCTGGACAGCCCTTGAGATCTGGTGCATTTCAGACATTCCATGTGGGTGTGCATGCACGCACATACGCACACACCCATTCTGACTTACACATGCTGACATACATCCTCCTGCACGTGGACACACTTGTACATGATGACATTGTCACATATGCTGACACACACACGGTGACACACACATGCTCACACATGCTGCCACTCACATACGCTGATGCACTCACAGACAGTGACACACATGCTCCTGCATGCTGACATTCCTACATGCTCACTCAGAACACACACACACTTACGGATGCACATTCACACCAAAGCTCACCCATGGTCACAGCCTTACACATGCACACTTACAATTGCTGTGTAAGTGTGCCACACTCCCTCATAGCCACACTCACTGCCTCACAGGGCTCACTCATACTCACTCACCCACACGCACACATGCTGTTATTCTCACACCTTTACCCTCTCATCTCCAATTATTCATGCATAGTCACATACTTGCGCACAACTGTATGCACTCAGTTATTCACACACACATATTCGGAGCACTCGGGGCTCTTCTTTCCTGGTGTGGATGCCTGGGTCAGGCTTGTGCCCCGTCACCCAGCTCAATGAACACCCAGCTTGACCACCAGCTCCGGGTATGAGCGGGTGCCCCCCAGGGCCCAGATGCAGGGGTAGCCAGGACAACCAGGCGGAGAAGACCCCAGGCTGCAGGGGCCATACCATCTTGAGCTGTGGGCCCCACCTGTTGTGATAAGTGTCCTTTTAAGAGGGAGGCAGGAGTGAGTTTTTTATGGCCCTCCTGATACCCTGATTTTGGACTCCTGCATTCAGGAACAGGAGAGACTTGATCTGTGTTTGAAGCCCCCGTGTGGTCTTTTGTCATGCTGGTGGCCCTGGGCAGCTTGTACCAGCCCTGACCTGGCAGCCTGCGCTGGGTCCCTTCAGTGCCGGAGCTGCCTGGGCCCTCTAGGGTGGCAGGGGCTCCTGTGTCACCCCTGGTCATGACACTCTGCCTCAGGGGTCTGGCGTGGAACTGCCTTTGCCTCTTCCTGAAAGCCCTGCCCTTCTGAGACTGGAGCCCACGGAGGTGGGGCCAGTGATGGATGAACACCCCATCCCCCAGATTCTCAGAGTGGGGCCCCTCCACCCCTTGGGCCCTTCAGGAGGGGTTGTCCCTCTCGGCGCCCTGGCCCCTGCCTTCAGACACCTGGCTGACTGCCCCTCGGACAAGCCCCGACTCGTCTAAACCCAAGCGGTGCATTGAGCTTAGGCTCCAGCTGGGCCCGGCCACATCCAGAAGGCACCTGACCTGCTAGGAGGACTGGGAAATGTCCCCTGCCCCAGCCCTGGGTCACTTAGGCAGCCCCTTGGTGGCCTCTTAGTTCACGGGACTGCCCGCCCCCAGCGAGCTGATGCCGTGACTTTCATTGCCCTGTGTGTGTGTGTGTGTGTGTGTGTGTGTGTGTGTGTGTGTGTGTGTGTGTGTGTGTGCCGGCTCCAGCTCACTCTCAGGGTCAGACCCCCTCCTGCAAGTCACACTTGCATGCCCAGAGCTCCCCAGGGGTGCCCATGCTGCCCCCTGTCCCCTCTCCAGCTCTCACCCTGTGTCCAGTCTGTACCCAAGGGCAGGCTGAAACCCATCCAACTGAAAGTCAGCTGGGCCCAGTCCCTCCCCGCTCTTTCTATGAGGGTTACCATGGCTTTGGAACTGGACTCCTCTCCACCCATCCATCACCCCCCACCCTAGCTCACAGCCCAGTATCCCAGCCCTCTGTACCCAGCAGGCTGTGTGCTGGCAGAGATGTGGCCTTAGGCTTTTTTCAAAGGCTGGTCACTCTCCACTTTTGCATTCTTCTTGCTGTCATCTCAGACCTTGCCATTCACCCTGTAGCTGACTGACACTAAGTGGACTGTTGGTCTTGGACCTGGAGCTCTGGCTGTGGAGACCTCCCTTCCAACTGCTCTCTGAACCTACAGTGGGGAGGTGGGATGGTGGGGTGGCCTGGGTGGTCCCCTGGGTCCCTGAGAGCCACACTCTGGTCCTGCCTGTGGGGTGTTGTCGCCTCTCTTCAGGGTGACCCACGGGGCCCATGGGCCACGTTCCCAGGGGCCCCACCCCAGGGGTCAGCTCTGTGCCTCCCAGGTTTATGACATGGGTCCCACTGGCTTGTCAAGGCACCCAAGTCCCTGAGGGAGATGGAGGGGGAGAGGGAAGGAAGGGCAGGATGGCTGGGAGAGAAGACAGGCATCCACGATCCCCAGCGGGGGTGGGGGGTGCTGAGTTGAACCCACGCCCCAGGATCTGGTGCCCTGAGCTCCTGCCAGTGAGGGGACTTGATCGAGGCCCTGACTCCTGGTCCCCTGCCAGTGCCCTTGCCCCAAGCCTACCCAGCTCAGCAGAGATCACCGGAGCCATGGAACACATGGCCCAGAATAGTGCTATGATGCCAATGAGTGGCATTCTACTGCGGGGCCAACCACACTGAAGAGCACCTCCCATCCCCAAAAGGAAAAACCCGCCTCCTGAAGGGCCCAAGGGGTGGAGAGGCCCCACTCTGAGAACCTGGGAGGATGGTATTCATCCATCGCTGGCACCCACCTCCATGGGCTCTGGCCTCAGGAGGGCAGGGCTTTCAGGAAGAGGTGAAGCCAGTTCCATGCCAGACCCCTGGGGCAGAGCATCATCGCCAGTGATGGCACAGGGCCCCTGCCACCCCAGAGGGCCCGGGTAGCCCCAGCACTGAAGGGACCCAGTGCGGACTACCAAGTCAGGGCTGGTACGAGCTGCGCAGGGCCACCAGCATGACAAAAGACCACACGGGGGCTTCAAGCACAGATCCAGGCTCTCGTGTTCCATCAGTGGCCCATGGCCGCTCAGGGAATTCCTGGCTCCCATCGCCCAGTGCCCAGGCCCCTGGTGCAGGACGAAGGCAGAGCCATCAGGCCGAGGTAGCCTGCCCCCTTTTTAGTCCAACAGGCTTGCCACCCAAGGGGCATTTCTCTGAGAACTGTCCTCCCTTTGTCCTCTCTAGGGCAGATCTGTGTCCCGGGGCTTCACCGGCTGTGTCCATGATCCTTCCTAGCGAGCCTGAGCCTGTGTGCTACAACCTGGGCATGGCTCTGCTGGCATACAGGGGGACCTACTGGGTGGACACGCTGCTGGGAGCCTAGGCTAAGCCAGCACAAGTGGGTGTACATGACACTGGATCCTGTCCCCATGAGGCCTGAGCCTCCTAGGAGTGCGCCCCCTGGTGCTCACATGGGTGTGGCACACGGCTCTGCCCACAGCCAACATCCCATACTGTTCTGAGCCCCCAGACTCCAAGACCAGCTCCCTCTGGTGGTCTGCATCCAGCTTTGCTTCAGGGATAGCCCGGGCAATAGAAGGGACTAGAAGGGAGGGAAAGGGTGCAGCCTGGGGCCTTCTGCCTGGTTGGTTGCCTGGGTCCTCTAGGTCCAGCCTCCAACCTGAGGGTTCTCAGTACCCTTCCTTGAAGGCAGGGAAAGCAGCAAGTAAGCAACCCAAGGCTGGGTGTGGGCACAGAGAGGCAGAACCTGGGAACCAGCCACTGTAGCCTAGTGTGGCTCCCCCTTCTGCTGGGTACTCAGGCGCCCCGAGATGTGGCACACACACAGCTATATTGCACAGTGTTTCTTTAATTGAAAGACAACAACTGACCTCAGAAGCAGCCCCTCCTCAAGCTGGGTGTGATGGCTTGAAACCCCCACCAGACCAGAGGCCGGAAGGCAAGGGTAGGGGAAACTGAGCCATCATGGAGGGAAGGGGGACAGTGAGAGGCGTGATGGGAACTCCAGTGGGATAGACCCTCAGGGTCTGGCTGAACCCAGGGCTCCCCTCTTGGCTGTGGAGGAGGGGGTGCAGCACCTCCCTGCCTGCTGGCCTCCGGAAGAATCACCCAGGCTTGGGGCGAGCCTGGGCAGAGTAGGAGGGCAGCTGCCCCCTACTCCCACCTGCCTGGGTAAGGGCTGGGCAGAACCCAGGGAAACAGAAAGCAGACCTAGCCCAAGGATGTCAGAAACAAGAGGGAAGGACAGACAGAGAGATCTGGACAGGACTGGTCCAGGGGCCGGGAGACCCAGGAGGCTGCCCTGGGGGGCCATGAACTCACAGAAGGATGGCGGGGGGCTGAGGAGGACAAAGGGAGCCAGCTGGCTGAGGAGGGATGTATGTCTGGCAGATGGGGTGGGCTTAGTGGGATCTCCATCTTTGAACCCCCCTAGACCCAGGGACTGTTTTCCTTGGACTGGAGCCTCAGATCATTTGCTTTTGGGGTGAATGGGAAGAAAGCTTGGTGGAAGGGGCGCCTCTGAATGGGTATGATGAGGGTGGGCAGGGGCAGCTCTGAAGCCAAGGGGTATGTGACGGGGTCCAGGTGTCACACCCCACCTGCACACTTAGGAGCCATGGTGGGGGTGTCAAGGGGCCATGAGTGGAGGGTGGGGTTTGAAGGTGGGGCTTGGTTCCCTTGCCTTGCCGCCCCTTCAGGACACGTGCTGTGTGCCCCAAGATACCCTTCCCAGGCCACCACTGCAGTGGCTGCCACAGCCTCTACTTTTTATAGTTGCCAAACTGGATGGCCAAGCGATCAGTGACGCAGCGGAAGGTGGCTGGCTGCACCTCCCAGTAGGGCACGGGGTTGTTGAAGAGGCTGATGCCGTTGTAGTAGGCCCGCTTGACCCCGAAGCCCACTGGGCAGAAGTCGTTGACGCCCACCTTGGTGATGTTGTTGGTGTGCAGATAGACCACCTGGGGGTAGAGAGGCGTGGCTCAGGGCAGCGGGCACCATTACCCCCCAACCCCATCCCTGAGTCTGCTCCACTTGGGGAGCCCAAGTAGCGGGCAGAACCCACAAATCTGGTGCCCTCCATGCCAGCCGAGTCCTGCCCAGCCGCCTCAGGGGTTCATGTGCTGCATCCATACAATCCTTTGAGGGCATGGAGGTGATTCTTCCATTGTCTGGAGGAGTACAACCAGGCTTGCGTATGGTTGTCAGGCGGCTGTTGAGCAGTGTTCAGGCACTGATGTGTGACTAGGTGCTGGGATGGGAGGTTAGTGGGGTGGGTGTGAATGGGGCTGCTGATGTGGGAAGAATGCCATCCTGGGTTGACACAGTCCCTGGCCCTTCCTCTGGGTTCCCTGGACTCAGGGTCTCCTCCTCCTCCTAGTCCTCAGGAACACTTGCCCCCCCAAACCCCCAACTGCCCGAAGCCTTTCTCTATGAGACTGTAGGGTGGGGGGTTCTTGAGGACTGTCTGATGGGGCAGGGTGGAGGGCTGCAACAGTGCCTTCTAGAGGTGGCGGGATACGGCCGCTAGAGGGCGCTGCCGCTGTAGGTTGGCGATCTCCTGGCAGGGCTGGGTGATGGACTAACCCCTACTGGACAGCCTGCAAGAATGGCCAGTCTGTAGGCAGAGACTGAGGTCCAGAGCTGGGCTGAAGAAGACCTTGAGAGGACCCCTTGATCCCCACATCAAGCCACTTCCTGCCCAGACTGTTCCCTGAGCCCCTGGGCCTGTGGCACCTTTGTGGGGTCCCACCCACCCAAGAAACTCCAGTACTTTGGCCACCTGATGCGAAGAGCTGACTCATTTGAAAGACCCTGATACTGGGAAAGATTGAAGGCAGGAGGAGAATGGGACCACAGAGGATGAGATGGTTGGATGGCATCACCCACTCAATGGACATGAGTTTGAGTAAACTCCAGGAGTTGGTGAAGGACAGGGAGGCCTGGTGTGTTGTGGTCCATGGGGTCGCAAAGAGTCGGACACGACTGAGCGACTGAACTGAACTGAACCCATCCGAGAGACCTTGAGCTTAAGTATCTACCAGGCTGGCTCTGGCGCATCCTGCCACCTTGCCACCCCTGTACGCAGCCTCCTCTCTGTCCACAGTGGGGTCCCTACTCTCCCCTTTTGCTTTCCAGATGAGGAGCTTGAGTCACTGGCCAGAGCACACATCTGGCCAGCTGCACAGCAAGGTCCCATTCTGCTCCACGGTGGGTCCCAGCACTGACAGCTAGGGTCTCAGCAGCTGCTCCGGGGACATTGACTGCCCCTTCCCTTCACCGCGTGTTAGAAGAACCTGGCTCTCACCTGGAGGAGCTTGAGGTCTGGAAGACCAGCTGGCACCCTGGACAGCTTGTTGTTGTCCAAGTGCAGCTCCCGCAGCATGGGCAGAAAACTCAGGCTCCCATTCTCAATCATGCGGATCTGGTTGTGACCCAGGCCCAGCCTGGGAAGGGTTAGATGAATAAAAGACGATGTGATGGGGTCCATGGGCCACAGGGCACTGAGCAGACTTGGGGCCCCCTGAGATCCCCTATCCCCAGCCTACCTGTACAACTTGGAGTAGCGGAGCAGATCCTCTAGCTCAATTGCCTGGATTTTGTTGTGGTCCAGGTGGAGTTCATTGAGGGTCTCGGGGAGGTCTGCCACAAAAAAAGGATGCTCTGAGCTTAATCCAGGAGGGGAAACTGTGGCGTGGTGGAGGGCTGGTTCTGTGTGTGTGTGTGTGCGCAAGATTTCACTCTTGGTCAAGCAGAGAGCCGAGCTCTGCCCTAGGTGGGGAGAGGGGCGACCAAAGCCCTCCCTGAGTACACTGGGTGGCTCCAGATGGGGCTGGGCTCCCTAACTGTGCTCCCCAAATCATAGGAAAGAAGGACTGCCTCCCTACCTTTGGGGATGCCAGTGAGCTTGGCCTCGGAGATGCGAAGGTAGTTGAGCTTCAGGCCATCGAAGGCTCCAGGTTCAAAGCCGCTGTTCTCCAGGGGGTTCCCACCCATCTCTAGGAGAGAGGCTCTCTCAGCCCTGAAGCCAAGGCTAAGCATCTGTTCCCACATCCTCGGGGCTTGTCACTTCCTGAGGGGTCCCTGCTAAGCACCTGCTCCCCCATCAGCCCCCTGAAAGCAGTGCCACTAACTTACTGGGTGAGCTGCAAACTCCTTGCTGTTGAACACCATGAACTACCAAGGGCCCTGGGCCTGGCATGGGCCCTCGGGGACAAGGGGAGCCTGCCCAGATTCTCCCACCTGGCCCCTGGCTGGCAGGCTGTGCCACCACTATACTTGACCTTTCCTTATGGGCCTAGGTTTCTCTTCACCTGGCCTTGGCGGCTCTGGGGTGTGACCCTAGGCAAGCCTCCAGAACGTTCCATGAGGCCAGCTGGCTTGTCCATGGCACTCGGCTGCTCTGGCTGGCAGAGTCCCTCTCCTTGACCCTCCCCCTTCCCCGTCCACCCTTGCCACAATGGGGGAGAGGTGAGGACCACCACAGGGTGGGCCTGGCTCACCAATGCAGTTCATGTTGCGAAGCCCGCTGAAGACGCCCTTGGGCACCTTGCGGATGCGGTTGTCATGGATGCGGAGCTCCACCAGGGAGCTGGGCAGGTTGGGTGGGATCTCCACCAGGTGGTTCTTGGAGATGTAGAGTTTCTGCAGCTTCCGCAGGGGGCTGAAGGCCTTCTCGTGGATCTTGGAGATCTTGTTGTTCACGAGGACCAAGGCCTGAGGTGGCACGGAAGGCCTTAGTTCCCCACCTGCCTGCCTTCTCCTCTCCCCTCTTCCCTGCCCAAGCTAGCAATTCACGTTGTCGGGGCTTCACAGATGCTGGAGCCCCAGCTCAGCTTCCAGGAGATCCACCTGTGCTTGTGGGCAGAGTGCAGAGCAGGAGCCGGCACTCAGGTCCAGCAAGGCTGCTGCAGCTTGTGTCCGGTTACCCTATATGCACCCTGGTTGTGATGCAACCTTTCCTTACTGTGTTGCTGGGAGGAGCCAATAAGATGGAAAGGTAGCAGTCAACAGAGAGAACTGGGCTGGGCAATCTTGTCCTTCCTTGGTGGCTCAGAGGGGAAAGCATCTGCTTGCAATGTGGGGTAAACACGGGTTTGATCCCTGGGTGGGGAAGATCCACTGGAGAAGGAAATGGCCACCCACTCCAGTGCCCTTGCCTGGAAAATCTCATGGATGGAGGAGCCTGGTATGCTACAGGTCATGGGGTTGTAAAGAGTCAGACACAACAGAGTGACTTCATTTTCTTTTTATCCTGTCCTGACACTGCACATGTGCCCATGACCCTGGGTGCTCCCACTGCAGCCGCCTCCTAACCTCTCTCAGGACTCCCGTGGGTCCCCGGTCTTACATTGCACAAGTGCATGCCCACACCCATCAGGACACCACCCCTCTACACGCCTGCTGGGCTGCAGGCCTGCTGCCTCTTCCCAGCCCCTCAGAAGAGCCAGGGTGGGCTTACGTAGAGGTGCTGGAGGCCTTTGAAATCATCCTTTCGGAGTTCAGAGATGTCATTGTTCTGCAGATCCAGCAGGGTGGTGTCAGGCGAGATCTCCTTGGGCACAGCCTTCAGACCTGGGGGCCGGCACTGCAGTCAGCAGTGTGAGCCACGGCCATGGCCATGGCCACAGCCCCAGATGGGTGCACATGCAGACCTGCATGTGGTGACTCTGTGGCCACAAGTGGGTGCCGCTCCAAGGCCAGAGCTGGACACTCTTTTCCCTCCCCATGTGCTTTCAAGCAGATGCAGGGACACCCTCCCACAGTGAAATCAGGATCCATGAGCCAGCTCCGGGTCACCCCCTGCCCACCCTCAGCCTTCCACATCTGTGCCCCCCAGACTGACCCAGGTCGGAGCACTGAACGACCCGCAGATGGCAATGGCAGCCAAAAGGGCACATGGCGCTGTAGGTGGGTGGGAGGGAGTCCAAGTCTGGGATGCCTGAGGTCGTTTCTGCACCCGAAGCTTCCTCATCGTTCAGCATGGGCAGTCCATCGTCCAGGGTGAAGTCCCAGAAGGCTTTTTGCTCAAAGGGCAGGGCCTGGCTCAGGGCCAGCAGGGCCGCAAGAGGCCACAGGGGCCACATGGTGGGCATGCCTGCAAAGCCAGGGTGAGGAGGGGCCATCAGGGGAGCCCAGCTGATGCCCACGCCTGGGGGGCTGGGGTTCTGCATGTGTACTGGCCTCATGTCCATCACCGCTCCCCAGGTCAGCCAGACCCTGGGCTGGAGTGGCCAGGAGGGAGGTGTGGGTGGGCAGGAATCCCTGGGTAGGGTGGGGGCGTGGCTGGCTTCCTTTTGCCCTGCTCCATTCCCAGGCAGGACTTGGCCACTGTGGGCCATGCCGTGTCTTTCCAGTTAGTGAGTCTGTACCCCTCCAACACATGAGCACACACACACATACGCATCGCCCCCTTCCCCGCACAGGACAGAGTCAGCCTGTGTGTGGGGGATTGGGGAGGCTAGCAGAGGTGGCAGAGAGGGAAACCCAGCCCCCTGCTCCCCACAGACCTTGAAGAATTAAGATTGAAAGATAACCATGCGGGCCAGGGCAGATCCTTTCCTGCCTGAGCCCCCTTTGCAGGGCACCCACATTTTTCTAAGAAAGTCAAGAGGTCAAGGCACGAGGATGGGCATGCTGGGCAAAGCTGGGCTAGCCCTGGAGCAAAGCAGAGGAGGGGGCATCCTCCCAGCCCATGTGTGAAATGCCAGAGATGAAGGGGGAACCCTGGCATCTCCCCCAATCCTTGCTGCTCCCAGGGGGCCTTGGCTTCCTCCTCTGGCCCACGAAGCCTTCCCCTGCCTTCTGCCCATGGCCCGGCCCCCTGGAAAGGCCACTGGAGGGGAGCAGGACACTGCCAGGGTGGCGGGCAGGGTCAGGCTTGTCTGGAGGCCCCCAGGCCAGGAAGCAGGCTTGGGGTGGGAGTGAGGGGAAAGCTGCCCTGCCCGAGCCTGCCCCTGGTTCCCACATGCCTGCCTTCTCCTCCTCCAGCAGAGCCTGTTCCCACTCAGACGGGCTCCTCTAGAGAAAACCTTGTTCACCAAGAGGCTGCCCCCTCACTCAGATTTCCTGGGCAAGCCCCAGCCTCATTTTCCCATGTGTGACACAGGGATACATGTGCCTGCCTTGCTTGTTTCCCAAGCACAGGGTGTCTGGGGTTGCCCTGTGTGTGGACCTCAGCCCTACCCTGCAGAGGCCCTCACTTGGGGCCTATTTTGGCCGGGGGAGGGGCTCTTTGAGACTTCAGTGGGGTTGGAGTGAGCTGCCACCCACCCCCCCGTGCCTGATTGCTGGCTGCAAAGGGGGAGAGGCCTCAGGCAGGCCCAGTGGATGTGGGGTTGGTCTGGTGGCCTGGGGGGCTGCTGCCTTGGAGCCCTGTCACCTTCAGGCAGTAGGAGGGCCTGTGGCCACTTGCAGACCTGTGGGCACAACAGCTCTGCCCCTGGGGTTCCCATTGATTGCCATCTGGCCGCCGTCTCTTGCACCCTTCCCACCCCCTAGAGCTGGTCATGTGACCTGCCTTGGCTCCTACCTTTGCAGCAGCTGGGGCGGGCAGTGCTCTTGGCAGGCAGATGCTGGAGGTGGAGGGCAGAGTGCCCAGGCCGGGGTTCAGTGGCCTCAGCCTCACAGTCAGCCCCAGAGCACCCCCAGAAGGCAGGCAACCCTCTTGAGCATGCAGCCCTCACTGATAGACTCAGAAAAGCTGCCTTGCCTCCATGTCACACAGAAAAGTGAGGGTCCCTCCTGGCTCGGGGAGACTCTGGCCTTCCTGGCTCCTTTGGGCCTTGAGCGCTCGTGGTCACACCAAGGTCCCACCAGCTGTAAGCTGGTCCCATAGGATTGGGGGAGTCCCCACCCCACCCCACCCCCAGCCCTGAGGGTTTCGACACAGAGTGGGGAGAAGACCCTGGGTTTGCCTACCTGGACCACAAGTCCCTTTTCCTTCCCACAGGTTTTCAAAGCACAGGGCAAGGTGGGGTGGGCCCAGGCCTCCCAGGCGCAGCTGGACACCCAGGGCTGAGACAAGGAAGTGAAGGGGAGGATGAACGCAGGAGGGTGAGACATAGCAGGAGGTGGAGGAGACTGCTCCCCCCTCACCTGGCACCCCTGCCAAAGCCGCTACCTCACAGTGGGGATGAGTCAGGGCTGGAACACCCCGCTAGAGCCTTGAGAGGCTCTGGGATCCACCATCCACCTGGACAGCTGGGGTGGGGTGTTCCGGCCAGGCCTGGGGGACCGGGAAGGCCTGGGAGCCTCCATGGGGAGCCTCAGCCTGCGTCTGGGTCCTCCACATGGAGCTCCTGGGCAGGACTAGCCACCAAGTCCCTGTGTGGACTCATGGGACCCTCCCTGGGGATGACAGGAGGCTCCAGAGGAGTCGAATCAGCTTCCAAGGTGCATCTGGGTCCCTGCAAAGAGGCTGGGGGGTGGTGCGGGTTGGGAAGGGTGGGCTCCATTGGAAGCTCACTCTGAGGGAGAGGGAGGCTGAGGCCTTGAAGGCCCCCAGAGCCCTCAGGGCAGAGGACAAGTTTGGCTGGTTCTCCCTGACTCCTGGCCGGGCCCAGGCAGTGGGCAGGCTGGTGGGCTTTCTGCCACAGCTCTCCTTTCCCCACAGAGAACTGGCAAGAGACTCAGTGACCAGAACTGTACAGAGGGGAGGGGGGGGCCGGCTGGACACCAAGCCTGCCAGAGACCGCGAGAGACACCCCTGGCCCTCAGGGCCAGAAGGAGCCAGGGAGGGGCTTGGAGGGGGCACCCAGGACCGAAGTTCCATTTGATGGAAGAGAAAATGGAGACCTAGAGAAAAGAACTCACTTCAGGCAACGCCAGACCCCCAAGTTTTCACTATGGACACAGAGGTTGAGAACCATGGCCGGTTCCCCCCAGCCTAGCCAAGCCTCCGGGCCTCAGTTTCCCTTCATTGGCCTCTCTGGGCATGTGCCCAAGGGTTTCAGATGGCCTCAGGCCCCATCAGGGGGTTCTCTGAGCTCAACGAGCTCCATCTCCTCCTAGCAACGGGAAAAAGTGGTGATGGTGGTGAGGCCTCAGGCCGGGTGCCCACAGGTGGGAGTGAGGACTGCCCCACCCCCCAAATAGGGTTCTCCTTGTCTGGCTCTCTGAAAGGCCGCGTAGTCCTCTGACTGGGATGGCTCCAGGTCCCAGCCAAACAAGATGCACTGGCAGCCACTGAGAACACGGAGGGGCCATGCCAGGCATTCACACCAAGCCAAGGGCGGCAGGAGCGGGCCCTGAGGTCTGGCAGGCTCTGGGAGCTCGCTTACAGATGTGTGGCCCACAGCTGCCAAGTCACAGATGCCGGACTCCTAAGCCCAGTGTCTGGCCCCAACGAGCAACCCGACTTGAACTCAGACACGCATGCCATCTTCCGCTTAGCCCTGCTGGTGCCCACTTTTCTGCCTGCTTCCCTCCCAGGCTCCAACCCATTGTCCCTTGCACTCTCCAGCTCTAGTCTGCCCTTGGGTGGCACCCAGACAGAGGGCACGGGTGCCATTCCTGGGTCTTCCTGAAGCTGACGTGTGTGCACGCATGTGGGAATGACTGTGTGAGGGACTGGTGGCTGCAGTGGGGGTTGGGGTGAGCCCTGTCCTGCTTGTGTCTACACCCCAGCCACCCCTGAACCCACGGCTGTGGCCTTAGCATGCCTTCCAACTATGAGGGGAGCAGGCATCTAAGCATGGCTGGCCAGGGTGGCTCCTTCCTGCTGGGTCCTCTGCCCCCGCAGCCTTCAGGCACGGACTCGACCTGGATGTGGGCGTCAGAGACCCACAGGGAGCCATCCCATCTGCTGCAAGGAGCTGGCCTCAGGCCGGTGGCTGGTGCTACCTAGGCCAGACCTCTCTCCCTACAGCCTTAAAGACACCCATCCCACCCCCATCCTTCTGGGAAACCTCTGGAAGGCGGGAAGGTCTAAGGGCTGGCCTTCCACTGTGCCAGGGGTCAGTCAGGAGATGAGCCAGGTCACCTGGTCTTTCCGCTCTGGAGCTTTCCTTTTCCAGCTCGCTGAAGAAAGCCTGAGGGAGAGCGACGGTGCTGTCACTTCCCAGGGGTGTGAAAGGAAGCCCAAGTGATTTCCTAACTCAGCCTTCCCCAGGGCCAGCAGGAAGTGCTGTCTCTCCTATTGCCTCTCCCCGACTCAGGCTGGAGGTGACGCTGATGGAAAACAGGGCCCTGTCCTGTGGGTCTGGGGCCCCCAAGCTTGCATCACACAGCTTCTGGAAACACGGCATCTCTCAGGCCGCCACCATCAACAGCTCCCCTACGGGGACAGATGGCCTTGACCTGCCTCCAGCTACAGGGAAGTGGCCTGGGAAAGCCATCAGGCAACCCTGGCCCAGAGGGTCCCCCAAGCTTTTAGGTCCTAGCAGGCACCAGACCCCACAGGGAGATGTTCTCAGCCCGGCTCCCAGAACCTGAGGCCCTTGCTCCCTTATGGGGCTGGGGGCTCGGCTTGGGGTGGAAGTCGCCCTCTGCAGCCAGCCTAGGAGGTCTCGCTGGACCTGTGACCTTCAGCCCCTCGCAGGGCTCCCCCTCCATGCAGTGGGGTGGCCTGTTAACCCTTAGGACCACCATTGAGGTCAAGTTGAAACTGAGACTGTGAGAAGATGGAGGTGGCACCCAGCTCCCCAGCTGCCCCTGTCTCTGGAGACAGGGCTCCCAGAACCAGTCTCCCTTTGCCCTCTGTCCGGCTTCTTCAGGTCCCAGTTTTGTTGCCCAAATCTGTGATCCCTTGGACACTTGGGCCTCTGACCACTGCGTCCCTTTTGGGCCATGTGATTCTCCTAGAGGCTGCTGGTGGGTGAGACGCGGGGGCAGGTTCACTGTTGCATGGAGCCTGGGACCTTTCCAAGCCCGCTGCCCCAGGTCCTGCAGCTCTGCCCTGTGCTGCGATTTCTGCTGACTTGGGCCTTCATGCCATGGACTGGGAGAGCTGGGTGTGAGCTGGTTGGGTGGAGCCCCAGGCCTCTAAACCCTGAGATTGGATGTGTTACCCTGGGAGAGGCAGGGGGGAGTTGTCAGAGTTCCAGGCACGTTTGGTGGGCTTGGGATGTCAGCAATCCCAGCCCACCAAGGAGCACAAACTGGGCTGCTAAGAGGGTGGGGACAAGCCAAAGAGGGCCGAACTGTGGCTGGCTCTCCAAGAGCCTGGGGAGGTGGTCCCAGAGAGAGTGAAGGAAGCCCTGGGAGACCCTGGGGCTGACAGCTCCAGGTGCAGGAGTGCTTTCACCCCAGGACTTCTTATCTAGAACCACAGCCCCAGTGAGCAAGACTAAGTAGACCCCTTCCCCATTCCCACCCAAGCCATCTCCCACTGGCTTCCTTGAAGATGGGATTCACCAAAAAGGTTCTGTGCATGATCAAAGTGTGGGTGGGCCCCAGTACATGAACAGAGGGAATGGGAAGGCACTGTCTGGCCAGGGAACCAGCCGACAGGAGGAGGGTGGAGCTGGTCGGATCCTGTGTGCCCGCCTTCAGGAGCCCATGCCCATGCCCCCCACCCTGCGGCTCACATCAGGGGTCCCCAGGAGGGCCACTGTCACTCTCCAGCCCCTAGAGTGGAGCTAAACCCTTGGGCTGGTGTGTCCCGTCCCACCAGCAGGGCAGAGAGGCTCAAGGAGGGCTGTCCAGCTCAAGGCAGGGACTGAGATCTCCCACCCTGGGGTAACTGATGAAGACAATTGGGAGGCTGTCATGGTGGGTGTGGGAAGACCTTTTCTAACAATCCAGGGTGTTGGCACATGGGCAAAGAAGGGGTGCCCAGACATGCCAGCCAAAGGACCAACAGGCCTAGCAGGTGGCCTAGCAGGTGGAGCTTTGGAGACCCTGGAGCTGGGGCTGAGGCCCTGCCTGGGGGTGGGGGGCATGCGCCAGACAGTGCCCGGCCCTACAGGCACTTTGGGCATTGGGCTGAGCCTGCTGTTCATGTGCTCCTGTGTGGCTCTGGGGGCCGGCCACTGTCCCAAGCTATGTCCCAGGCGACCAAGGACAAGTGACCGCTGGGATGGGCCTGTCTCCTTGGGGCTTCTCCAGGTAGTGGGGAAGGGCTGGCGGTGGTTGGCTCTGGGAAACAGGCTCATGACTGATTCCTCCTCTGGGACTTGATGCTGATGCTTGAAGGGACCCTCTGTGGTCCTGAGTGACTGTGGAATATTGCTAAAGAGAGGAGATGCTTTTTTGTCTTTTGAATACCCCTCTACTCCAGTCCTTCCCTGTTCACCCTTCTGTGATGAGCCAGGGCCACTGATGGTATTGGGGAGAAATTCAGGTCAAGGCTTGTGTGTCACCCTGCGCGATGGTGAGAGGGCTAGCACCCCACATTTCTGGGCCCCTAAAATCAACTGGCAAAGAACTGCCGCCAGACCTGTAGTTGAAGAGGCTGGGCCTCGGACTCCCCATAAACACGGAGAGGCCCCTGCTCCAGGGCAGGGCATTAAAAGCAACAGGCTGTTTAATGCCTTCAGTGACCTGGGTCCTCGGGACCTGAAGGTGGGTGGGTGAGCCAGCCAGGGTGGCGGGGTGGCCACTCAGCTGCTGGCTACATGGCGACGGGAGCCCTCCCTGGTGCCAGCCTCTTCCTACAGCCTGGGACCTGTGGCTGCAAGACAGCTGTGTGCCTTCCTTTCAGTGCTTCTATGGCAGCTGATTATGGGGTGTTCCACACAAAAGTGCCTCTGCCCAACCACCAGGGAGCAGAGGGCATAGGTAGTTGCAGGTGGCCAGGAGGCGCTCACCTGTGCGCACACAGGAGCGGCCACGTGTTATCCCTCCTCATGAACCTGGAAGCCTGGATGCACATTCCAGAGCATCTCCAGCCTCTATCAATCCCAACCAGTCCCCACAGGGTGGCCAGCCAGGGAGGGGAGCAGGCAAGGAAGCAGGAGACCTCAGGGCACAGGACTGGCCACATCGGCGACCTGAGTGGCCCTTAAGAAGACTTCAACTGTGAGAGCAATCTCCCAGGCCTGAGTGAGGTCTGTTCCATGCCCCCCACCAGCACCCTGCCTTGGAGGGCCCTGGGTCTTCTGCTCCACTGAGCAGAGCCAACTCAGGAAGCTCTTGCTAACTGGTGCCTAGGCACCAGCCCCATCCACAGAGTGGTAAGGTGTGGCGCACACCCCCCAGTCTTCCAGGGAACTCTGCTGGGTTCCTTGGCAGGTCCCTTGGCATGCCAGCCATCTTGGGAGCTTGCTAGGACAGGGGCCGGGGGCCCGGCCGCCTCCCACTCCAATCCGCACATCCTGCAGTTGACCATAAGTTATCACGATCAACACTCGGGTGCCTCTAACGGCTCCCTGGATGCTATGGGGTCAATAGCCAGGGTCTGTCTGTCAGGAGCCCTGACCCTTGGCCCCAGCTCTGCCCCTGACTGGCTGGGTCACTGTTAGCAGTTTCCTGCCCCTCTCTGGGCCTCTGTTGCCTGCTCTGTGCAATGGATGGGGTGGGGGTCCTGTGGGATCAGCTCTGGAGGGCAACCTTGTTAGTGCCATTTGGTTTCAGATCTGGGATGCTCTCTCCATTCTAGAGGTGCCCCCAGGTAGCTGAGGGGTGCAGCCTTTGGGGGAACAGAGAACCTAACCTGGGATCTCTTGAACCCCATCCCTCCCTAAAGGTGCCCATCCTGGAATGATGATGTCCTCGAATTGACCCATGGAGCCCTCTGGGGCCCTGGGCCAAGCCGGCCTGGCTAACATGGCACAGTGGCCTGGGTTTCCTTCTGCACCCCTCTTTGGAACCCCAATTCAAGGAGGCTCTGGGGACAGAGAGGCCTGAGCCCCTCAGGCAGCCCCACCCAACACCCCACGCCCATCCTCAGCTAAGGCTCTGTGGACCCACGCCTTACCCAGGAGTAGGTGAACGCAGAACATTTGCCTGCAAGTAAGCGAGGAATATCTGGGCAGGGTGCCTGGGGCGTGCCTGGGAAACCAAGTCTCCGAGCCCACGCTGTGGTCTAGCCCCAGGCCCTGGGGATTGCTCCCCAGCACTGAGTTCAGGCCGGCTCCCAGAGGTCTATCCTAACCAGGCCCCAGAGCCAGGCCAGAGGAGGGGGGATCCAGGGCACACCTGGGACTTGATGATGTTCTGGGGTGGCCTCCAAGGGGCAGAAGCCCAGAGGGATGTGGAGTGTGAAGCAGGGCTGAGCAAGGGGAGAGGGAAGGGGATGGAGAAGGTGCCTGGAGGACCCAGGGGGGAAAATAGGCCGAGATGGGACTGGGACCAAGGAGGGCCGCAGGGTGGCCACGAAAGGGTGTGCGCAGGAAGCCTGCAATGGGGGCTGTGGGAATCTGCAAGCAGCCTCGGAGGCCGGGGGCAGGAGACAGGAGTCAGGAGACCACGAGGGGCAGAGGGAGGGACGAGGAGGGTGAGTTTGGAGGGTGCAGGGTCGGGGCATCTAGAGGATGAGACAGCGAGGGTGAGGGCGGTTCCAGGCCAGCCATAGGAACGGCGGGGGACAGGATGGGGCTTGTGGGGGTGGGGGCCTTACCTGAGGAGGGCAAGCGGTGGTCACAGGCTGGCTGGTGGGCAGCCTGAAGAATCGGGCAGTCCCTGCGTCCGTGTGTTGGGTCGTCTGAGAGCAGCTGCTCGCTCTTGGGCAGTTCGGGGAGAGAGGGAGAGGGAGGCGGCGGGAGGGAGGCTAAAGGCGGGCGGGCCAACGGGGAGGGGACGGCGGGGAGGGGGCGGGGAGGGAGGGAAGAGGGGGCGGGGAGGGAGGGAGAGAGGGAGGGAGGAAGGGAAGGAGGGAGCAGGCTTCCTGGCCCCCCTGGCAGCTTCAAAGGGAGTAATTTTCTTGTAGACGGATGGGCTAGCTGCGCCCCTCCCCCCGTACATCCCCCCCTCCGAGGACGACCCCCCCAATTCCAAGGCCGCGATCCCCTGCCCCCCACCCCGGGGGGCACACTCTCTCACTCAGACAAGGCCCCTTGGCGTATCCGGGCCAACTACGACACAGCCTCAGAGATTCAAACTTTCCACCATCCAGATGGGGACACTGAGGCCCAGTGAGGGGGGCGGGAGCCGGCCGGCTAGCCGGCACTCAGCCTGGCAGAGGAAAGTGAGAGGGCAAAAATGGAAGGAGGACAAGGGGGTGATGGCCTCCGAGTGCTGGTCCAGTGAGAGGCCCCTGGAATCCGTGGCCTGGGGAGGAGTCAGTTGTCTGGGATCAGGGAGGGAGCCGTGGTGGATTGCTGGAAGGCCTGGATCCACATCCCAACCCACTCCAGCCTTTTTGTCCACAGGATGGGGTTCAGCTGGGAACTGGCAAGGGGCAGTGCAGAATCTGGGGGTCTTCTTCCCTGGCTTGCCTGCCTCAAGCTGAGGCTCGCAGAAGCTGATTCAGAGAGGCGGAGCCAGCCAGTCATCCTTCTTGCTCCATCCCAGCAGGTCCCCCAGGGTGCAGGAACCGCGGTGAGGGTGGCCACTTCCTCAGCACTGAGGCTGGTGCTGGCCACTTCTCAGGGTAACTGGGTCAGCCCACCAAGCGTCCCAGAAAGAGGCTGTCAGCAGCCATGACACCCACGCCATCCCTGGTAGCTCAGCCACTTCCTGAGACACAGCCCACCCCTCCTACTTGTCCCATGGGGTCCCAGTTCCTCCCCCCCCCAATCTGGCCCTTTTTGCCCAGCAGCCCCAGGGAGCCTCCTGCAAGAGATGCTCTGGGGAGATGGAGGTGAGGGTTTAGATGGGAGAAACTGAGGGAAGCAGTGCAGCTGAGATCTGCAAAGCAGAATGGGGAAAGAAATGAAGGCTGGACAGAACTCCGCTGAGCCAAAAGGAGGAAAAAAAGAAACTCAACTGGGCAGGGGCTGAGGGTAGGTCAGGGAGAGGCGGAGCAAATGAAAGGAGAACCGGGGTGAGGCCTCAGGGTCCCGCCCACCCAGCCAGCAGGTAGGTTCTAGAAAGTTCTACCAGGGCAGTGGCTGGGCCCAGATCCCTTTTCCGTGTGGAAGCATCCATTCAGGCATGGCTGGATGGACCTGGGACACAGCCTTGACCAAGCTGTGGTGGCTCCCTCTTGTTCCCGTGGGTGAGGTAGTGACACTTGATTGGAAGCATGTGCCCTTCCAGACACGGGGGTTGGTTTCACTTATTTGTTTGTGTGCTTTTTCCCCCCTGTTTATTGGTGACATATTTAAATATCTCTGGCAGTAGAAGGACTCATGCCATGAAGCCTGGGTCACCCCACAGAGTAGCAACCCTCGTTCACAGCTGGGAAGGAGGAGAAAGACGGTCCAAAACACATATAAGACCTTGTGCTCACATTGGGTGAGCCTGCAGGAAATGTCTAGAATCGGCACATGGACAGGGACAAAAAGTAGATTCGTGGTTTCTTGGGGGGGCGTGGTGGATAGAGTGGTGACAGCCAAAGGTGTGAATTTTCTTTAGGACTTGATGAAAATGTTCTAAAATTGGCTATGATGATGTTGGACCCTCTGTGAAGATACTAAACGAAAACCATTGTACACATTAAATAGGTGAATTAATTGCATGCTATAGAACCTTTCCAAAACATATTATGGAAAAATCTGGACAAGCTTTTTGGTCAATGAATTATAGCTCCATAGTTATTGAAACATTTTTTAAATGAAAAAAAAATAGAAAGGGCACAAGGCATGCTTACCATCCAAGGAGCCAAGTCGCTTACTGAGTAAGGTCCCACCTGGCCTGGTGCCCCCAGCTGCCCTCTGTGGAGCCTTGCACTGCTCTGGGGACTCTTTGGCCAGGCTCTGAGCTCTGCGGGGAGGGGACTGGGGCAGGCCATGGCCACACACAGCGCCAGAGGCACTCAGGAAGACTTCCTGGAGGAGAGGACTTAGAGCAGACAAGTGGGGAAGAGGGATGTTGTTGGCAGAAGGAAGAGCACAGGGGAGCAGGAAGGCAGTTAGGTGGGAAAGCTTAGTGGTGGGCCAGACAGGCTCCTGGAGGGAACTTGGGGTAGCAGTAAGGTGACACCCTGAACCTTGGAGCTCTTCCCCACAGCTGGAGGTGCGCCTGGGGCAATATGTCCGTAAATACGGTTCTTGTGCCTGGAAGGCTTTTCTGTCTGTGGTTTGCAGTCTGCAATAAGCCATAACTGCATGCCCGGCCCAAGGCCCACTGAGTCACTGGGCCTGGCCCTCTAATTTGGGGGCCACTCCCAGACCAGCCGGGCTGCACCTCGGTCCAGGGCCTCCCCCACCCCCTCCCTCTCCTCTGAAGCCGAGGAACAACCAGGACCCCAGTCGAAGCGGCTGCTGAGCACAGCACGTCCCACTGGCCAGTGGAGCCGCGGCCTCCTGGCCTCTGGCCTCCGGGGACTGGGAAGAGGCAGCAGGAGGCAAGGGAGGACAGGCATGGGGGCAAGTCAGGAAGGAAGAGCAGGCATTTCCTGAGGCCTCTGGGCCCTTGGAGGAGGCTGAGGCACAGCTGTCTTAGCTCCACAAGAACCAGCACAGACAGGGCTGGCCAAGGGACTGGAGGTGGGGGTGGGTGGACAGAGAGGCAGAAGCCGGCCTCTGCCAGCAGGAGCCCAGGGGTGACTAACACCCTTTCCCAGCATGCTCTGCACCTCTGGGACATCACTGCACAGGCCCCAAAGCCCCGGCCTAGACACTAGCCCCAAGGGACTAAAGAGGACTGGGTGATCCTGCCAGCAATCCCCTGCCCCTGAGCCAGGATACCCTAGCAGCCTCCACTTGTTAGAAGGAGTCAAGAACACAGCCCGCTCAAGCTTTTGCTGCTCGTCCCTCAAGGGTAGAGCCTGGTAGCCTGGGAGGTGGCCCAGCGGGCCGGGCTCCCAGAGGCTCAGAGAGTGCCTGCTCTAGCCTAAGTGCCAGCCCACCCAGATGCTTGCTCCCATCCTGTGTGCTTCTAGGGCCTGGAGAGATTAGCCTGGCCCTGACCTTCAGGGGCCCTCTGCCAGCCCCCTTTCTGGGCCTTCCTGGCCTCCCTGTCCTGCTGTGTCTGGCTGGTGCTCTCCTCTGCCTCTGCTAATCACTCCCCTTCTCTGTTCTTCTGGGCTTCCCGGTCCTTTTTCCAGGTCTCTCTTCTGCATCTCTTCTTCTGCATCTCTTTTACTTCCCTGGGCACTGAGTCAGTCAGCCTCAACTTCCACTGGTCCCCCTCACCCGCCTGGAGCTCAATGGATGGGGCACAGAGGGGACTTCCAGGAGGAGGGGCACAGGGAGGACTTCTGGGAGGAGGCGGCTCCCACCGGTGTCCTGGGGCTGCCTTCCAGCCCCTCCTTGGAGTGCTCCCATGAATTCTTTCACTGTCACTCCAGTAGGGGGCATCACCCACAAGAGCCCCATTGCCAAGAAAGGACCTGTCACACACATACATTAGGGTCACTTCCTGAACAATCCACCCTGCCTAGAACTCAGCCAAGATATTGGAGAGGGCCCTCTAGGCTCCTAGGCACTGCAGCCTCTGCACCCAAGCCGACACCCCCAAGTTCACAGCCTTGCCTGCCATCACTCTCAGCCTGCTGGTTTTATCCACTCCCCTTGTCCACACTGCCCAAATCTCTGTACCCTCATGGGCTGGGCAGGGGCCAGGCCCACAGTAACTAGGAGCAGTCCCTGCCCCCTCACTGGTTCGTTGGCATTCCGGAGCCCCCAGGGCCAGCAGGTGTAACGTGCCCAGGGGACCCTCTGGATGCTGGGGGCCAGTCCTGTTCCTTAGAGTGGGCCGAACCTCTGGTTTCTGGAAGGTTCCCAGTGCTGATGGCTGAGGCGTGGTCAGTGAAAGCTGGCACTCTCTATGCCAGAGCTTTTTTTGACCTTCCCTTGAGGACATAATCACACAGTGGCTCTGTGTCCCAGGCCTCCAGGGCTGTAATTTCAGGGCTCAAAGGGGGCTCCTTGGGGGCCTGGCCCACATCTCGCTATCTTTAGAGAGGCACGCTCTAGGTGTGGCTAGAGGAAGCAGCTGAACAGGGGGCTGTGCCACAGGGCTGCATCTGTGGCCTGCAAAGCCAGGGAGATCCTGGAAGGCCATGAAACAAGGCAGGGGGTGTGGTCCTCCCTTGGTGGATGCCAGCCCCCAGGAGCAGGCCCTGGATCTGCCTGCTGCCCTGGGGCCATCAGGCTCCAGCAGGGGCTGTAGCTGAGAGCAGGTACAGGGCTGGGGGCCAGGCAGCCAGCCTCACTGGACTGGCCCTGCGTGCCCGCCATGGGGCTACTGCTCACAGGTCTGGGTCAGGGGAGGCACAGGTCTGGGGGGCCAGCTTGCCTGCCACATCCTTTGCCCTCCTCACTCTCTAATGCCCCTTTCTCAGCCTGTCTCTCCTAAAGACCACAACGTGGGTTTATGAGGCAGGAGGAAGGCTTGGAACCCGCTGAGGGAAGCCCCTCAAAGCACTGGGTGGCAGGCCCTCGGGTTGGAGCCCTGGGGAAGAGGGAGAGGTGGCCGGGAGAATGTTGGTGGGCAGGACTCTGGGATTGTGCATGGGGTGGGGCCCTCGAGGTTCCTGGAAGGAGTGCCCCCCAGGTCCCTGACCCCTTCTCTGCTCCTAGCGGCCATTAACCTCTGTGACTCGCTCCTGGTTCCCGCTGTCCCCACTGGTCTCATCCTCAGTCGTGACCCTACCATTGGAGGACCTCCGCTACCTTCATCCAGGGACTGATGAATGCCTTGCTTTCACCACCTGAATGTAGTCACCCCTACCCTGTCATCACCACCATCACCGTGATGACCATTAGAACCCTCCGATGCCCAGTATTTCTGGGTTACTCAATGGGCCATGCCCACCACTGGGCACCACTGCTAGCAGGCACCAGTGAGCAGAGGGTACAGGGTGGGCTTGGTTCTGCCATCAGGTCTTGGCTGCACTGTGCTTGCTCCCCTGGCTTGGGGTCTGTCTGGGGTTGTCACCCTCCTCGGGGTCATGCCTCCATGGGCACCACCCTGATAGGACTGAAGGCTCTGACATCCGGCCTTCTTGGGGAGTTGCCTGAGCTGAACAGAGGATCTTTGCCACAGTCACCCCCTCTTTGCTAGGAAGGCCTACCTAATGATGACAGGGGGTATAAAAGTCCTGTGCCCTTGTTCCAGCTCCCGACCAGCTTGGGTCCAGGGCACCTGTGGGCCTTAGCTTGTCTTGCATTGTCGGTCACATGCCAGCTTCTCCCTGGGCCCACTCCTATCCTCCTCTCCCGTCAAGAGCCTCCCAGGAGACTTCCTCACACCTCTCCTTGCCTCTGAGTTGGCTTCCGGGGAGCTGAATGGTGGATACCCACTCAGGGCTGAGGAGGGTCATGGAAGTATTGCCCAGCCCTAGTTGTGTTCAGTCCACCTGACAGCAGCCCCAAGGGCCAAGCACTCTCTGAAGTGGAATTAACCCAGAAGGTCTGCTCAGTAGGGAGGTAAGAGCAGTTGGGGGTGAGGGTTGCCCAGCCTGAACTTCCTGTGCCTGCAGGGGGCAAGAACTGCAGGGAGTCCGGGGAGGGGACTGGGGTCTGGCTGAACTGGAGCTAGAGGGGCTGAGGGGAGCAGGCAGCTAGACTGGGGAGGAGGGTTTGTGAGAACTGGGAAAGCAACAAGGGGGGGCTCCCCCAAAGGGCCAGAGCCTCAAGGGCTGCTGACCTCTGACCCAGTCTAAACAGGAAGTGCCATATCTGTGGGCCCAGGCCCAAGAGGAGAAGGAATGCAAGGATGAGTCCAAAGCAAACACTCCGCCAGCTTCCCAGGCTTCTCCCTGCCCCCTGCCAGAGTCTGGCCTTTTCTCTGCTCAGAACTCAGGGCTGAGGCGTGCAGGGGCTGATTACAGAATGGGACTGACACAGGACTCCCAGCTCCCAGGCCCAGACCCCAGGCCAAGGCGCTGGCAGGGCAGGGTTTCGACAATGGGCACTTCTTCCTTCACATCCAGCAGCTGCAATGCATCCTCAGTGCCTCTCATGCATGCTCTCTCTGGCTACCATATTGCCATGAGCTCCCCATGCTCCAGGGCAGGGGCTGTGAACTGTTCCATTGACCTCCAGTGGGTTCCCAGCACAGTTGAAGGGCCCACCAGGGCTCAGTGTTCATAGCTAGCTGCTCTCTCCCCCACCAGGCAGATAGTCAGCACCTCTTGTGTGTGTCCACTCCTAGGACAGGGACGCTTCCTGGACAAGAGGGTAGTGATGCGGCCCTAAACAGTAGAGGTGAGCTGGGCCTCCAGATGGCTTTGGGCCAAGCTGCAAGGGGACATCAGGACCCTGGCCAGGGTGGGTGGGGGTAGGGAGGCTCTTGGAGAAGGTTCTAGAATCAGGCCCTCTTAACCTTGTGCTGATGAAGCCGTGTCCCGGATGTAGCTTCTGAGGGCTCCATGTACCCTGAAGTGCCAGCGTGTACAGGTGGCAGAGATCCAGGAGGGAGGGAGGGAGGGAGGCCGGTGGAGGTGAGTGGGCTTGAATGAAATGCATTTATTATGTTCAAGTCCAAACCGGCACTGTAACTTTCTCCCAGTGGCGTGTCAATGCAGCAGAGCTGGGCCTAGGTTCCTGTCACCTCCAGTCCCCCAAGAGAAGGGGGCGGGGAAGGCTGGCAGTGGGGCTAGGCAGACTCCCCCTCCCCCTGCTGGGGCTCGAGGACCACGCTATGGTAGGCCCGGATACAGGAGAAGGCAGTGGGTGGGATGCGGCGCCGGTCAATAAGGTTGTTCTCCAGGTGTGTGGAGATGAGGTTGGAGTCCTGGGCCACACGTGTATCACAGATGGAATTCAGGGGCACGTGTCTGTGGAGGCGGGGTTGTAGGAGAAGCCGAGACCCCAAAAAGGAGAGTCAGACATTAGGCGAGAAGAGAGAAAGCGTGGCCCCACAGTGGATGGTGGGGACACCAAGGCACAGACGCCAGGCCCAAGGTGGAGGGTCACCTGGCCATTTGGGGCTCCCAACCTCTCCCGCCCTTTCCTGGCCCAGATTCTTCTGCCAGTGGGCACGGCCTCCAATCACAGCAATCAAGATGGGCCTGTGGAGGCAGAGAAGGATGCCCCCACAGTCCTGCCATGGCCAGCCTGCCAGGCGGGGTCTCCAGGTCTCAGTGGAGCTGCCTCCCATCCAGACTGGAGGTGGGGACAGGCCAGGGCAGTGTGGGGTGAGGGAATAGCAGGAGGCAGCCCTACCTGATCTTGTTGTGGCTCAGACGCAGCACCTGTAGTGCCCGGAGGCCCAGGAGACCCCTCGGGACAGCCTGTAGCTGGTTGTGGTCCAGGAGTAGCTTAGCCAGGGAGGCCTGCAGGCCCAGGAAGGACACGCCGTGGATGCCATCCTCATGCAGGCTGTTGTGGGCCAGGTGCAGTGTCTCCAGGCCGGGCTTCATATGTGCAAACACATAGCCGGGGATGCGCTCAATGCGGTTGTGGTGCAGCATCAGGTGGCGGAGGCCCCGGGGCAGGAAGGAGGGCACATGCACCAGCTGGTTGTAGGACAGGTCAAGGGCCTCCAGCTTCCTAGGGGTGCGGTAGGGGAGCTATAGTCGGGGCCCCTGGTCCATGCCCCAGAGGAGGGTGGGGACTTGCTACAAGATGGCAGCCGCCACCAGGGCTCCCAATGGCTGGGGAGGGCCAGGCCCTGTCTGGCTTGTGTGTTCTCTGTCCACAGAGGCTGGGAAAAGGTCTGCATGGTCTTCCCTTGCTCACCGCAGGGCTAGCGAGGCTGGCCCTCGGGGCAGAGATGGATGACCTGCTCCCTTTCCTTTCCCTCCCTCCTAAACCTGAGTGGAGGGACCAGTGGTCTGGGCCAAGAGCTATCTCCCTGGTGATCCCCATGCTGCACTTCCTCCACCTCTTGGCCCTACTCAGGCTGAAGGCAAGCCAAAGACCAATGGGTAGGAAAGCCAGGAGCACAGGGTAGTGATGCTTCTAGAACAGATTGGGGCAAGACAAGTGGCTTCTCTCACTGATATTCCTCCTCCCCCAGCCTCTGTGGGTGAGGTCAGCTCTTTGGCCTTGGGGTGGATGCCATCCTCAGTCCAAAGCGGGTGGGTCTCTTTTGCCTCCCAAGCCTGCCGAGCCAGCAGCCCCCTCTCCGTCTACCAGCCAGAGAAAAACTGGCTGGCGCCGGCCTAGGCTTGACTGGCCGCCAGCCCCCTGCCCAGGCCCCGCGGGAGGAGTGGAACATGGCTGGGCTGCCCCTCCCTAGGCTGCTGTCTGCTTTCCTTTGCCCCCTTGGCAAGAGGGGGAGAGGAAAAAGAAATAATTAAACCCAAACGCCCTGGTAACTTTTTCCTGGAACACAAGGGCGCAGGGCGGGAGGCTCTGGTCCCTGGAATGGCGGTCAGGACTCTCAACCCCTCCCTCATCCTACCCCTGCCCTGACTCAGGTGTCTTCAGACCCCGAGGATTGCCCCTCCCCAACCCTTTGGCCAGTTCTGGAGTGACATCCGGACTCCTTAGGCAGTGCCTGTAAGGGCCCTGTCTGCTCCCCAGCCCCTCTTGCCGGTGACCTGACTCAGCCATCCAAATGAGACCATGGGGACTCATCCTGGAACCTTCTACCTATAGTGGAGTGACTAGTGCCCCTCAAAGATATGACTGCCCAGAACCCTTGAATGTGACCTGATTTGGCAAAAAGGTCTTTGTAGATGTGAGTGAGTGAAGGATCTTGGATGACATCATCCTGCTTTAGGATGGGCAGGAAATGCAATGGGAGGTGGTCTCATAAGACAGAAGAGGAGAGACACAGACACAGAGGGGAAGTCAGGTGAAGAATGCAGAGACTGCAGTGATACAGCCACAAGCCAAGCGACACCTGGAGCCCCCAGAAACTGGAAAAGGCAGAAGGGATCCTACCCTGGAGGGAACATGGTCTTGTCACACCTTGATTTTGGACCTCTGACCTCCAGAACTGTGAGAACAGAGCTCTCTGTTGTTTTAAGCTTCCCTCTTTGTGGTATGTCGTTACAGGTGCCCCAGGAAGGTCATAGGCCTTTTTCCTGTGGCTGCCATCTCTTCCATGCCCCTTCCTGCCCCTGTTGCTTCCTAGCTAATGCCAGCATGGGGGCCGCTTGCAGCACCTAGTCTGCCCTCCCTCTGGGCACGGGCAGAGGAGGGATTTTGTGGCCTTGGGAATTCTGTCAGGTGGGAGGGCCTGAGGGAAATTTTGGAGGAGAAGGTGGTGACTGAGGGCCCAGGCCACCCTGAACCCTGGGCAGGGATGCAGATGACCCACCAGGCCCGGTGAAGTCTCTCTACCTTCCCTCCTAACTCTCTGCTTCCTTTCTGAGCATCCTCTATCTCCATGCCCATAGCGGCAGAGCTTGGGCGGTGCCAGGGGGACCACAGTACTCACGGAAGATCGATCCAAGCACGGGGTGCCAGTCTGTCCTCCTGGAGTCGGTTGTTGCTGAGAACCAGCACGCTGAGGCTGCTGCTGTGGTTCAGTGTGCCCTCTCTCACTTCCTCGATGATGTTTGCACCCAAGTGCAGCTCCTAGGGCCAGGGTTCAGGGTAAGCACTCCACCTACCACTCAGTGGTGGTCTAGCCCAGCTCCTTGCCCCCTTCCACTAGGTCCCACTGTTTCTGCCCCTCTCAGGGGTTAGCCAGCTGTGTAAAGGATCCCAGTTGACACCTGCAAGCTGTACCATGACTCTTCAGAGTCCCGCAAGACACTGGCTCAGAGGGCATCGCCAAGCACCAGGGATCATGTGGCCCAGAGGGGGCATGAGCCTTGTTCAGGGACACCTGGCAGGTCTACATTGGTCCTTGAGGCTTAATTTTGGGCTCCAGGAAGGTTTCATAAGGTGGAGGAAAGGCCCTTTGGTGCTGAGGCCTTGTGGGTTTAGCATCAAAATTGACCCCATGGGCAGCTCTACCCACTGGCCCAGCTGTTGTGGGCAGACACTCCAGTCTTTCAGCCACAGCTTTGCCCTTGTGGCTCAGCTGGTAAAGAATCAACTGCAATGTGGGAGACCTGGGTTCGATCCCTAGGTTGGGAAGATCCCCTGGAGAAGAAAAAGGCTACCCACTCCAGTATTCTGGCCTGGAGAATTACATGGACTATATAGTCCATGGGGTCGCAAAGAGTCAAACACGACCAAGTGACTCTCACTTCCAGGGATTCCCTGGTGGCTCAGATTGTAAAGCGTCTTCCTGCAATGCAGGAGACCCAGGTTTGATCCCTGGGTCAGGAAGATTCCCCTGGAGAAGGAAATGGCAACCCACTCCAGTACTCTTTGCCTAGAAAATTCCATGGATGGAGGAGCCTTGTGGGCTACAGTCCCTGGGGTCGCAAAGAGTCAGACATGACTGAGTGACTTCACTTCACTTTGCCTCTTGTGGCCTTGGGGCTCATAGTCACCTGCAGGGAGGCTGGTAGGCCAGGTGGGATGGTCCGAAGCTGGTTCCGGTCCAGCCTCAGGTACAGCAGGCTACGCAGGGGTTGGAAGGCCAGGGGGGAGATGTTTCCATCATGTAGCCGGTTCCCTTCTACCTCCAGTGTCAGCAGCTGGTTGAGACCTGTGGCGGTAGGCCAAGGGGCAGGTGAGCTGACCACCAAGCTCAGAAAGCCAGCTGGGAGCTGCCCACCTTAGCTCAAGAAGCCCCCCAGCCCTCGAGGCCAGGGCCACCTTTCTGGGTTGGTGCTCCCCGTCTGCCCCCCAGGAGGCTGCCTTGTGTGGAGCCTCCTCTTGGCCCCTCCTCCTGGGGCCTGTTCGCACCCTGGAAGCTGCTGCACTCCAAGCCCTGAAGAAGGTTGTCATTGAGTTTGAGCTCCTGCAGGGAGGCAGGCAAGGCTGGCACTGTGGACAGCAAGTTCCCATCCAGGTTCAGCCGCTTCAGCTGCGTCAGATTCTAGGAGGTTGGAGGAGAAGACCAAACAGGAGACTGGGGTGATGCTGGCTGGGGCTGGGCCTTTTGGGTGTGGCCTTGGGCTCATCCTGCCCACGGACACCCTGGTTGGGTTGCATCATGGTTTCCTGGTTCCCTCTTGGACCAGGCTTGTCTGGCAGTTTCTAAAACTCTCCTCAGGTTCTCCCAAGAGTACTGGTCCCTTGGGGGACCTCAGGATCTGTGTTGGCCTCCATGCTCCAGCTATGGACCATGTCACCCTATATTACTGAAGCCCCTGGCGCTGGCCCCCCAGGAGACCAGGATGAGGGGCTGCTGTGTACCTTGAAGGCGTGGGGGTGCAGGCCAAGGGCATCCAGTTTATTCTTGCTCAAGTCGAGCCACTCCAGGTTGGGTAGTCCCAGGAATGTGTGGGCTGGGATCTTGGTAATTTCGTTCTCTGCACACACACAGAGCAGCCATTTTCCCGGACCCTCTGTCCCCCTCCCCTCTGCCACTCCGTATCTCCTCCATATACGCCAGAGGCCGCAGTGACAGACTCCTTAAAGGAGCTGGCTCTTCTGATTGACCCGGTCAGAGCCTCTCAGGTCAGAGGAGCGGTGAGTTGTCTCCAGATGTGGCGGGGTGACAGCCACAGGGACCAAACACCCACTGTGGGGGACACCTGGGTATATGTCCTTTTCAACCCTGCCATGGGAGTGGGTATGGGAAAGCGGGGCCACCTACCTGCCAGGTAAAGCATGGTTAGGCCGGGGTCAGACAGGGCAGGGACACGTTTCATCTTGATGTTGCTGCAGGCAATGGCCGCCTGGACTAGAAGGCAGGAGGCTGGCAGGGAGGGCATGACCCACTCTGGAGTGCCTGGGCCTACAGGCCCAGGGCTCTGCCCTCGCCTGCTTCCAGCTCTTTTCCGCCCACGACCTGTGGTCTCTGAGGTGTTGCTGCCCCCTTCGCCTTGGCTATGATCCTTCTTCTCACGCCAGCCTACTGGCCTGGGTTGCTGGGGGGCCCCTGGAGGATGAGAGATGAGACCCCAGCCTGCTCACATAGCAACAGGGGCCCGCTGAGGAGCAGAGTCTTTCCCAGGGCTCCCCAGACCTGCTGGTGACTCAGCCAGCTGTACCAGAAAAACAGGCCACTGGGCCTCCTGCCCTCAGCACCAAGGGCAAAGGCCCAAACTGGGGCCCTGAGACTGGAGAAGAAGATCTGCCTTGGGAGGGTTGCCCTCCTGCTTCACAGATTGGGGCACTCAGCTTGGGCACTCTGAGAGCAGGTGGGGGTCTCAGTGGTTGGGGGCATCCGTATGATTGGGCTATGTGTCCAAAGCCAGTCCTCACCTTTGGGGGACCTCTTGGGCTTTGGGCCCCTTTTCTTGGCTTCCTGGCCTCCGACCTGCCTACCCTGGCACTTCTTGGCAGCCATTGCACCCTCTTGGGCTTGGGGGGTCCTTGCTGCCCCAGGCCTGGTTGTCTCTGTGACCTGGAGATGGCCCTGCATGGTGCCGGCCTCATGGTTGTGACCCTGTTTGTGCTTCCAGGCTGCTGGCTGTGTCGACTTCCTCTGGGTCAGCCCAGGTCTGGCAAGGACCTTCCAGCGAGGGGCTGTGGCCTGGGTTGAGGCTCCAGGGGCCCTCTCCTTGGAGGTAGGCCGCAGCCATGGCCTGTCCAGCTGCCCGTCGTCAGGCCTGTCCAGGCTCCTGTTCCCGAGGATGGGTCGCACTTGACCTGCAGATGGAGCCAGTGTGGGGTGGGGTGGCTGGGACCCCTGCGTGCCTGGGAGGCAGCACCTCTTCCCAAGGAGGGAGATCAGCCATTGGCCGGCCTTCTCTCTCCTGTATTTCCCCAGACCTCACTTCTGCCTTTTTCTTCTCTCCTCAGGAGCTCTCAGCCTTCTGTCAGCAACCCAAAGCCACCAAGTGTCAGAGAATCCCTGATCTCCAACCTGCATTTTCACGGTGCCAGAGTGGGGGACCCCAAATAGGAGAGAGGTTCTCAATGTGATAAGCAGGCTGCATCACCCTTCCTGCTTCTCAGAACTCCTGGGGATCCTTCAGGGACAAGGCACCAGCAGGTCCTTGGCTCATGATGGTGGGCCCAGGAGACCTTCAGTTGCCCTATTCAGAGAGGCAGGGCCTGCTCCTGTGTCTCCAGTTCCCTGTGGCTTCTTCCTGGGCAGGGAAGGGTAGGGACCCCCTCTGGGAAGATGAAGGGTCGCTGCCACATGGCACAGTTTGCTCCTGGAGGTGGAGGCCCCAGTGCCTACTGGGAGAGGAGGTGTTGAGGGTGAGGTGAGCCTACAGGCCACTATGAGGGGCTGTCAGCCATTGCAAAATGGGGATAATAGTCTCCCACCCCAGGCTTCCCCTCCACTGCATGGTGCATGCTGAGTCACTCAGTCATGTCCAACTCTGTGTGACCCCATGCACTCTAGCCCTCTGGGCTCCTCTGTCCATAGAATTCTCCAGGCAAGAATACTGGAGTGGGTTGCCATGCCCTTCTCCAGGGGTATCTTACCCACCCAGGTATTGAACCCAGGTCTCCTGCATTGCAGGTGGATTCTTTACTGCTGAGCCACCCTGGAAAGCTCCTTACTGCATGGTAGCCCCTCCTCAACTGGCACTGACCATGGGCCTGTCCTGCAAGTCCTGCTGTCTGCAGGGGTTAGGGAACTGGGTCCCCTCATGGGTCCCTCCTATCCCACCCCTGGGCCTGGGTGGGGCCTCCACTTCTGGCCTCCCTTGCTTCTCCCAGTCCCCTTGGTAGGCATTAGAGCAGCCAATTGTACTCTCCAAACAGCAAACCTGGGTTCATTCTTCCAGATCCAGCTGCAGTGGCCTCTCTTGGTGAGGGGGTGTCTCCTCTCCCCTGTCCCCACCTTGGGCAATCAGCACAAGGGCCTCTCAGAGTCCACAATGCCCCCTTGCCCTCCAGGAATGGGTTCTCTGAGGCTCATGGTCCCTAGTGGCCCTAACTAGAGCACGCATCGGGATTCATGAGGTGGGCAACCTCAGGGTGAATCTGCTTGCTCTCCCTCTGCACCAGCCCTGGAGGTGGGGGATCCTAGTAGTCGGGGAGGGTGCCATGCTGCCAGCCTCCCTGCTGGTGCCACTTACTCACCGTCCGGGGGCCCAGATGGGCTGGGTGGTGGCGGCTGCAGGGTGGGCAGACCTGTGGGGGTTGGCTGGGCCCTGGGCCCTCTCAGGCCCAGGAATTGCTTGACCAAGGCCCCTCCAGGACAGCATCCCACCCAGAGAGCCAGGACAGGGAGCAATACCCTCTTCATGGCCGCCGGGACTGGTGAAAGAGATGAAAGGCTGGGAAAGATGGAACACCAGCAGGACAGCAGGTGACAGTCCGGCTCCCAGAGCTATAGTGCTTCAAGCCTCCCCTACCTGGCTCGGCCCTCCTCCAGGAAGGCTGCCCCTCAATAAACGCCTCCCCAGGCCTGGCCCCTGACTTCCCGTGAAGTCCACTGCTCTCATCTGAGGAGAAAGAGAGATTGATATTTTTCCCTTGGACTTGAGTGCTCTCACTCCTTTCTGAGAAGCCTGTGTTCATTCTCCACTGGCCCTGACCCAGTGGCCCCCGTGAATAGGGCTTCTGTCTCTGCACACAGGGGGAACTGTGAGGCCCATCACAGGCGGGACTGCCCACCTTGGGCTGCCAGGTCCTACCTCAGCGGCTGGGAAAAGACAGGATCTGGGCCTTGAGAGCTGGCAACACACCCGAGGGCCTCCAAGGTCCTTGGGAGCCAGGGCAGGTGCCTAGGCCACCCTAACCATGCTGGCTCCGGCTCCTCTGTTGCATTGCTGATGCTGAGGCCTCCCAATTCCAGGGGAGACAGAACCCATGGGCAGAGCTGGGATGGGGCCCCAGTGCCCCCCACCTCTGGGCAGCTCCCTTTCCTCCAGGCCTCCATCTCCTCCTCTATAAAAAGGAGAGCAGGTATACATACACCTTGCAGGCCACCGCCCTTGCCCTCACCCCCACATGGGAGTGTGTGTGAACCAGGGCAGCCGGGTTCTTCTGGAACCCTTGGCCTGGGGCGACCTGGCAGCTGCCTGGGTGACGCCATCTCACAGGTCCTCACAGACTTCTTGGCTAACAGTTTGCAGGTCCCACTGGGACTGCTGACATCAGGCAGATGGGTCCCTCTGGGTCGGGATGGGGTCTGAGAGCAGGGACAAAGAAAGGGTGTCTTGACCACAGGCTCCCCAGCCCGCCCTCAGAGGGCCCCAGCTCCAGGCCCAGCTGTGGCAGTGGGCGGGGCCTGGCAAAGTGACCGAGTCTCACCACATGGCTCTTTGGGGCCAGCCTTGAGGAAGCTTTTCCTACAGCTCTGTCCAGCATTGACTTATGTTTGGAAGCGATCTTAAAAAATGAGTTAATTGTGGGCAAGGCTTGGGTGGAGGGGATAGGGGGAAGGGGTGAGGAACAGGGCCAGGAAGGCTTGTGGAGGAGTGTCCCATAGCCATCTGGGGCTCAAGGTATCTGTTCAGGGCCAGGGAGGAGTGTGTGAGACCTAGGATGGGGTGGGGGGCACAGATTTCCCCCCACAAGTGAGTCTTCCTTTGTGCCTGGGGAGCAGCCTGAGTCCCGAGTGCCAGATGTGGTGAGGACACAGAAGTCACTGCCTTCCCAGAGCCCTTGGACCACCTAATGGTCCCACGTGAGCCACACAGTGTCCCCTGTCCTATCTGCAGCTCTGGGGTCTGTCTAGTGGGGTGTGTGAGGACATCATCAGAAGGAAAGGGGCTGGCCACGGTGACTTAAGAACTGAGTTTGGGACCATGAGACAGGGACAGTCTGGGGATTGCGATCAAGCACCCTGGGAGACAAGGATGAAGCCACCATCTGCTTGTGTGCTTGTAGGTGACACAGGATATCCTGGGCTAACATTTCGCTAAAGGTGGGGGAGGGGGAGAACGTAGGCACAGGAGGCCAGGGTTTGCCCAGGGATTCTGGACCACTGGCCCAATCCCTCCCTGCTCAGTACAGTGAAGGAACTGAGAGGGGGTAGGGTTGGCCCAAGTCTGATGCCGGAGACCGGGTCTCCTGCCTCCCGATCTGGGCATTGCTTGAGGACGTGGTAGGACCCAGCCTGAGGTGGGCCCCTGGAGACGGATGGACTGGTGGGGGCCCCGCCTCTGACCCTCCCTCTGCCTGGGGATGGATTCTGGAATCCTGGCCCCCAACCCATTTCCCCTGTTAGCGCCACTCCCCAGGCGCTGACTAAACATCCTGCCATCTGGTTCCCATTAGCTGGGCTGGAGGTGGGGGAAGCCTGTTCCCAGGTTTCTCTGGCACAGTGGCCTGGAGGAGGGAGGCCTAAGCTCCTACCCACCTAGGCAGGAAGGGGCGAGGCCTGGAGAGCTCTCAGCCCCCCAGGTCCCATGGAGTTCTGTCCTTGCTGCCCTTCTCCCACCGGGGGCTCATCGGCCACCTAGCCACCTACTCTGTCCAGTATCAAGGTGCCTGGACATCGTGGGACCTTGGAGCCACCCTCACAGAGCACAGCCTGCACACAGAGCATGCTCGTGGACTGGGCTGAGACAGGCAGGGCCCCAGGCCAACACTAACCTTGAGCCTGGTGTCTGGATTTTCCAGGAACCAGAGATGTAGCCTGAGGGTTGCTGGAAGGGTTTTGGGCTCCCAGCTCTGCCTGGACGGCTCAGCCATGTGATGTCAGGAGGAAGCTTCCCTGCTCAGGGCCTTGGACTCCCCATTTTGGTGTGGTGGATATGGTCTCTTTAGAAAGTTCTAGAATCTGAGAACTGAAAGGGTTTTGGGCTCCCAGCTCTGCCTGGATGGCTCAGCCATGTGATGTCAGGGGGAAGCCTCCCTGCTCAGGGCCTTGGTCTCTCCATTTCGTTGTGGTGGATATTGTCTTCTAAGAAAACTCTAGAATCTGAGGACTGGAAGGGACCTATAGAAACTGGATGAGATGATCACAATTGCTTCTGGATTCACAATCTCAAGGTTTTGAGGGCTAGGAAGGGAGTCTTGCTCCTTCTCCTCCAGTTCTTCCCTTCCACATGGCCCACTGTCTACATGCAATCGCCCCCCAAGAACACACATACCCTCATGAGTCAGGACTCACTCAAATTGGCAGCCTAGAGGATGACAAAGCAATGCCCTTCATCCCTCAAGCCTCCTTAGAACTGCACAGTGGAAAGATCCTGTCCCGTCAAGGGAGGACTGGAGAATAGATCTTTGCTCACAGAACATTCCTGAGCCCCTGTGGTGGCCAGACACCATGTACATTGGTGAACCACATGGCCAGCTTTCCTGTGCTCACAGAGTGTGCTGTCTAGTGGGGTGTGTGAGGACATCATCAGAAGGAAAGGGGCTGGCCACGGTGACTTTCGACAGGATGAGGACTGTGAGAAACTGACTTTTGGGCGGAGTTGTGAGTGAAAAGGAGATATCCATGCAAAAAGGGATCCAGTAAGGAACCTCCTGAGGAGGATGGCGGTGCAAAGGCATTGGCCCACTTTGAGAACCAGCAAGAAGACCAGTGTGGTGGAGCAGGCTGAGTGAGGGGTGAGGCCGGGGAAGGGTCGCAGGGCTAGCTTGACAGCACATCAAAGTGTGGCCAGTGGACTTTGCCTTTGGATTTCTGAGCAGAGGAGTTACACGTGATATGACTTTAAAATTTTTTTTATTGAAGTATAGTTGATTTACAATGTTGTGTTAATGTCTGCTGTACAGCAAAATGAACAGTTATACACACACACACATATATAGTTTTTCTTTTTCATATTCTTTTCCATTATGATCTATTACAGGATATCGAATATAGTTCCCTGTGCTATACAGTACGGAGAAGGAAATGGCAACCCACTCCAGTATTCTTGCCTGGCGGGCTGCCGTCTATGGTGTCACACAGAGTTGGACATGACTGAGTGACTTTGTAGCAGCAGCACTACATTACGATCTTGTTGTTTATCCGTTCTCTATATAATAGTTCGCAGCTACTAATCCCGAACTCCCAATCCTTCCCTCTTCCTCCCTCCTCCCCACTGGGCAACCACAAGTCTGTTCTCTATGTCTGTGAGTCTGTTTATGTTTCAGAGATAGGTTCATTTGTTTCGTATTTTAGATTCTGCATATAAGTATTTATACATATAAGACATATGTATATACATATAAGACATAAGGCATATAAGACATATGGTATTTGTCTTTCTCTTTCTGACTTATTTCACTTAGTATGAAAATCTCTAGGGCCATGTAT